>PVLA01000162.1:0-514399 GCA_004027455.1 Hydrochoerus hydrochaeris | reverse complement strand
CGAGAAGTCTGCTGTGATTTTGATGAGTTTTCCTTTACAGGTAATCTGTTTCTTTTCTCTGACCACTTTTAATATTCTGTTCTTGTGATGGATTTCTGGAATCCTGATTATTATATGTCTGGGTGTAGATCTGTTTTGGTTGTAGCTGGCTGGAGTTCTCTATGCCTCATATATCTGAACATCACTCCCTATGCTTGGGAAGTTTGCCTTAATTATTTCTGTGAATAGACTTTTTATTTCATTTGTATTTGTTGCTGCATCTTCATTCACATATTTTATTCTTAGGTTATAAATCCTCTTGTCATCTTCTAGCCTTTTTGTATCATTGCTTCCTGGTTCCTTGTTATTTTTAAGAGGTCCTTCAATTCACGATGATATGTTGCAAATCTATCTTCAAGTTTTGAAAGTTTGTCTTTAGTTTCTGTTAAAAGGTTTTGCCGGGTTTCAATGGAGTTTTTAATTTCCTGATATTCTCTTTGGATCAGTTTCATATATTCTAGATTTTGTTTATATTCTTCATCAAAGGCTTCTCTCCTTTCTCTGGGTTCCTCTATTCTTTCATTTGTGTCTACTTGCGGCTTACCCAGGACTTCTTTTATTAATCTTATATCTTGCTTCACCTGAGTTAGAATTTCAGATTTAAATTCATTGATGAGGTCATGGAAGTATTTTTTTATTTCCAATGAGGCTGTCTCTGACATTACAGGTTTGCTGCTCTCAATCTCCTCTGCATTTACCTCTGCTGTACTCACTTTCCTTGGTTCTGCTGTTGGGGACCTTTTGCTGTTTCTCTGTCTGGTCATGTTTCCAGCCCCCTTCAGACAGGTGGGTGGTGGAGGTCTCTGGGCCTTTTGTATTGCTTACAGTTTTTTCTGCAGCGCACTTGCTAGGGAAATGCCACCCCCCAGTCTGCTGCAGAGCTGCGAGGTGCACACTGAGAACCAGCCCCTCCCCCTACGTCAGTCAACCAGGGGATGCTTCAGCAAGTTTGTGTGTTCCCTGGGGATGCCACTGGCTCAGAACAGCCTTGTTCCTGGCTATTGGGTTTCAACCAGGGGCCTGGTCCAGCCCAAGCAGATCCCACCAATCTGCTTTGGACTAGGAGTTGTCGACGGACGCCACCACAGGTTTTGATTCAAGATGGCCCTGCCCAACTCCAAACTGTCCTCTAGCCGGTCCTCCTGCTCTGGGGAATCCAGTTCCTGTCAGTCTCCAAAGTTCACGCAGCTCAATTGGCTGTTTCCACTTCCTGCTGCAGCGCCTCCTCTTCCTGGGTCGTGAGAATTCCTCTCCTTTTGTCTGGCTTTCTCCATGTTGTCAGATTCCAGCGTCTGAGTTGGTTTTTTTTTCAGAGAGGCTCTCTTATCGTGTCACCACTCAGTCAGCCATCTTGCAACCCAGAGCAGATTTTAAATGTTCTTCCTGGGAAAAAATAATTATGTGAAAAAATGCATATGTTAATTATCTTGATAGCCATTATCTCATTTATTTCATTAAATTATTAACATAGTATTTCTTCATTATTATTGTTATTTATAGAAAAGAAAATGAAAATATCTCACCACCTTATAGAATTAAAAGATCTACTAGATTGTTAGTATAACCCAAAATAAGGGAAATATTTGCATGATTATCATAATTCTTTAATACATACATTAAATTTTGGAACCCTAATCAGGGATATAAACTGTATTATAAAATAATGTAATGAAAATTCCAAAAAATCTTTTGATTTATTCTTTTTAGAGTGCACTTAGAATGGTACTTTTAAACATCCCATAGCCTACTTTCAATTATAGGTTGTGTTTCATAGTTCATTTTACATCTTTTTGTTGAGTGACTTTACAAATTGTTTTTAATATAATGAAACAATCTTTCATACTTCCAAGTTAACTATATTTAGAGTGTCTTTTGTTACTTATGCCTCTTTTCAGGCAGTTTACACACACAATCTGTGTGGATGTATTTGCATTTAAGCCATCCACTTTAAATTGTAGATAAGAAATATATAATTGATAAGCAGTGTAGTTGATAAGCAGACAAATATGTTCTTTACACTTGTTGCCACAGGCTGAGGACTTATGGAAGAGTGAACATCTATTCCCCACTGTATTTTTACATGTTAGTTTTCTTCCTCTTCTTTATAGTAGTCACCAACAGCAACATATTTATATTGACCCCTACTTTACTAAAATACATTGGCTCATAAAGTTATAATCTCTATAAAAGGAGCAATTTTTTTGTCACAAAACATATTCCTCCCAGAGCACTTCCCAGTATAAGTAAATATGGTTTAAATGAATGTATGTATCACATGGTTGATTTTCACTTGAAACACATATGTACTCGTTAAATTGGTTAGAGAGTGGGAGTCTATCAAGAGGTTGTCCTGGTTTGTTTCTGTCATCTGTCTTCAACTATATCAAAACACCATTTCCAAAGGTTCAGTCAGTGATCTGTATAATGAGAGTGTTTTTTAATCAGCCTTCTAAATAGATTCTACTATTCTATTTTCCACTTAGATGGTACAAAAACTAACAAGAGAAATTTCTATAAGGGAAAAGAAATAAAGAATATTTATGTAGGTACTTAATTCTAAACATCAAGACTTAAATTTTAGTTATTAAAGCAAAATAAAGTCCCCTGCTGGACTTAGGCGTTCAGAGCCAAGATGAGCCAGGGAGGAGCCAGGGAACCTCGCAGTGCTGACCGCGACCCAGCATGGACTGCGCGGAATCAGCCCATTCAGTGCAACATCACAGGAGAAGCTGCTTTTCCAACCTTGCGAGGAGGTCTATAATGACTCATCAGGTGACTTGGCTACTAATGATGACTTGGATTAGAGAAGTCATGACATTGAGATGGAGCAAGATATGACAGAGGAGTACAGAATGAAGACCTTGATTCAGGTGAGGAAGGAAACAGTATGGTAAATAAACACTTGACTACTCAAAATACTACAACATGGTGATATAAACAGAACGAGCCAAGTGAAAACTGGGTAGGAAAATGTAATTAGGTTCTCACCAGAGATGAAACCTATTGGGCAGAATGCCAACACTATGATTGAATGTTGGAAATTCTTTCTAACAGGTTATATACTACAAGATGTTTTGAAATACACTAATAAAAAAATACAAGAAATATTCTAATGTGCATCAATAGTAATACTCAAAAATATATTTTTATCATGGACCTCACTATCTGAACTAATAGCCTTCATAGCAGGACTTTATCATTCTAAAGGATCAGAATCAAAAGGATTTATGTAGAAGTGACAGATGTGGCATTGAAGTTTTTAGAACAATAATGACACTTGGGAGATTTGGTTTCTATCACAATTGTCTATATTTTGACAACAAAAACAACTGCCAAGAAAGAAAAAAACCTGACAGTTTGGCTAATATTTGTTTATTTTTGGAAAGCTCTGTTGTGAACTGTCAAGCAGGTTATACCCTGTCTGAATCATGACAACTGAGAACAACTTGCACCATTTCATGTTTGTTGAGGCTTTTGGCAATATATGCCCAAAGACCTTCCAAATATGGTATAAAAACATATGCCCTCGTACAGCTTATACCTTGAGTTTAGAAATTTATCCTGGCACTCAGCCCCTAGGTTGTTATTCATGCAGCAATAAACTATTTGACTTTGTGAACAGACTTGTTGCACTTGTTTCAAAAAGTAACCCAAATGTCACCTTTGACAATTGGTTCACTAATTACCCATGGATGTTACATTTGCTAAAAGAAGGCCAGTTGACTAGTACAGATTTATCTGCAAGAACAAAGCTAAGACTCCTGAAAAAAATGTTGGAAGTTCACCATAAAGAAATGTATAGTACAGTCTTTAAATTTCAGAAAGGCATAGCACTGGCTTCCTACATGATGAAGAAAAAGTGGTGTTGATACTGTCAACAGTACCTCATGAGGAGAACTTGGTGGCAGATGACTGTAATCCCAGCATTTGAGAGGCTAAGGCAGGAGGATCCTATGAGTTTAAGGTTAGTCTGTGCTACACAGTCAGTTCCAGGCTCGCCTGGACTACATGCTTGAGACCCTATCTCAACAAACAAACAAACAAACAAACAAACATGTTTTTGCTGGTGAAGCCTCAATACAAGCAAAACCAGAAAACATTTTACAACAAACAAAAGGTGCAGTTGATGTTTACAAGTTATGTGTGCAGCAACTATGATGCCATTTGAAACACAAACTGTTGGCAAATGGTTGTTTTACTGGACCCTAAACATATGAGGCACAAAGAGTATCACTGCTTTACAAAGAAAATAACGAGCACAACATATCATGGAGAAATTTTCTTAGAGAATTTGGCCTGGAATTTATAAATGGTCAGAACTGACAGGTGAAGAAGCTTCGCGAGAATCTCCTAAGAAAACAGGCAGACCAGAATATGTCAAGCATGTCCCACCAAAGAAGACTGGAAAACAAAGCACATGTGCCGTCAGTGCAAGCAACACTTGCATATGGAGCATGCAGTTCTCATGTGTGAAAATTGCCTTCAGTGTGATAATTGAAGGTTATTTTTGTGGTAGAGTTTTATTTTATAGTTCACATAAGAATTTATTTTTGCTGTTATTTTTTTAGATCTTGTAAACATGGAAACAGTTGATGTTGGAAATGTTGACGTTTATTCTAAACATTCATTACACATAAAAATTTAACATTTTATTAATATTTCACTTTCCTGTTAAGTACATATTGTTTAATAAAATTCATAGCATTGAAGTGAATAATCATAAAAAAAAATAAAAATAATGTCCTTTGCGTGTATGCCTGTGCATTGCTAGGCATGTCAGGACCTGTTCTCCTTTACTCAGCCTTAAGCCTCACAGGAAATACTACATTAAATGTACTATTTTGTTTTCTGATGCAATAAGTCAAAGTTTTGGACACAAAGAGAAAATATTATTTTTCTTCAAGCCATTGAGTGGCGAAAAAGAACTATGCACCTGAGCTCTGGGAGCCCCAGGATTTCTGAGCCTTCTGGAGATGCTCACAGTGAAGTTTCAGAGTAGTGAAAAGTCGCTCTGTGCACACACACACACACACACACACACGCACAGCATTCCTCCTGGATGAGAATATGCAGGTTGTGAAGCTCTGGAGAGCTTCTCCCATGATTCCACCTCCCTAGAAATGCCAAGCCATCCTGCAGAGGGATGGCTTCTCAGTTCTGGAGATGTGAACAAATAGATACTTGTTCTCAGAAAGCCTTTCTTCTGTTTTTTCTTTGTTCAGTGAGGTATGCCAGTATTTACAGAGCTGTGGAGAAACTTAACAAAGATTAACGCAGCCCTTTTTGTGCTTGGAGAGCAAGTCTGAAATTAACTCTGTGTGCCAAAATACATCTTGTTTTTAAGCAAGACATTAAATCTGCTCATCTTTTCAAGAAAGTAAAATAAGACATAAATTTGGCTCAGTGAATCCTAAAATATTTCCACAAAGGTAATTATTAATATATAATTAATATTAGATAATATGTCTAACATGTCACTTTTATTAATAATTGAATGAATTATTTTATTCTCTCAACAAGTTACAAAGAAGAAAGATTAGTCCTATGAGATTATTGGATGAATTCTGCTTCTAGTGGTATTCTTTTTGATGAACATAGTATAAAGAATGTAAATAATACAGCTATTTTAGTGCATTCTATAATTATATGAGTGTGAAGAGATCTCTTGATTCCTCAGAAGACTAAAATGAACTGTTGGCCATGTTGTAATCTGCTCCAATGTCTGAAAATAAATGTAGCCAAAATTAGGACCAGTGCTTTGTGGAGAATGGAAGCAAGGAGCTGAGAGTTCGCGTTTCCCCACGCTGCCTGCAGTATTGTTCACGGGGTGTTGTTTTAATTATAGAAGGTACTTGCACACATGGAATATAAGTACAATTGGGTTTCAAAAATCAGAATCTAAGGAATGTAGCATTGTATAATCCCACGTTGCTGTGCAGATTTCTTTTTAATTTGTTTCATTAGTATGTGTTTGTAGTACACAGTAATTATATTCATTGTGGGAAGTTGCTACATGTAGAGATGACATCCTAATGTTTATTTTTTCCCCCTTTCTTTCTCCTCTTCCTCTT
Organism: Hydrochoerus hydrochaeris; assembly: GCA_004027455.1. Classification (NCBI taxonomy): domain Eukaryota; kingdom Metazoa; phylum Chordata; class Mammalia; order Rodentia; family Hydrochaeridae; genus Hydrochoerus; species Hydrochoerus hydrochaeris. The sequence continues at coordinate 508,289 of PVLA01000162.1, read as the reverse complement.
CTTCTATCGCTAGAGCAGGAATTTTAATCACCTTTTCCTCTCATTATTCCCAATGAATGTGTTAGGCTGGTTTGACTTTTTCCCTGACTTCTATATAAATATATTCTTCACTGTTTGCCCAGGTAAAAATAGCTTTGAGTTCCAAGTGCTTTTTTCTTTTCTTTTATCACGTGTCATAAAGTCTTCATGCAGTGATAGTTTCCCCGGTACTCTTCCCTACGACCTCTGACAGCGGCCATCAACTACTCCGTTCGATGGCACTGAAAACCCCCTCAATCCAGTTTTACTCCTTTTCACCAGGGATTTGTTATGAAGTATTCTTTCCTCATCTCAGTGTTTTGTTTCTATTTTCAGATTACTTAAAATTCTTAACTATATTATTTGTTCTTTGTATCTGTTTAGTCGTCATTTTGACAATTCCTGTACATTTTTTTTTAACTGTCCTGGGCAAACTTTCTTCCATTTCTCCTCCCAAATGTCAATCAGTGTCACATCCTAATGACCATATATGCCCTAAACCACTGATAATCTTAAATACATTTTCTGTATTAGTTAAAATAGTGTCCCTGTGTCTCACATGCCAGCCTTGTGCTAATCTCTATACCTTGAAAATTCTCAAACCCAACCCAGGCCCAAGTTCTTCCTTAATATTTTTTTAATTATGTAGGCCTATTGTGATTTCTTTGGCATTTACATGTAGTATTCTGCATTATCTCTCAAAAATTAATTGTGATATGCTATACTATTTTCAAACTGATTTACCTATGTAAGTCTTATCTATCTGACACAGTAAACTCCTTCATTATGGAGACTGCACTGCATAATTTCATGATTACGTCCTGTCCCTTCACCCCAACATGGTTCAGAAAATACTGAAGATGCTTAATGAACATTGATTGAATTAAATTATCAGTTTGCCTATTTAATCCTTTAAAACTGTTTACTAATTCTCTTGTCTTTGCCTAAAACTGTAGTTCCTCTCTTGCTTAATTACAAAATAACTCCTTAGAAACCTTTTTCCCCTTTGAAACTGGCCAAGACTGAGGTGGCTTTTTGGATGGAAGTACATACATATTTTTCTTGGTTTTTCTTACTTTTAATTTTTATGTTTGATACATAATGAGTCCATTCATCATGGGATGCTGGTACAAATAAATATTGCATCTTGCTCCTTTTTACTTCTTACCATCTTCTTGTTCTCTTTTAAACATCAAGCTACTAAGGGAAAGGAACTCAAAAGGTGTTAGAGAAAACTGAAGCCTTAGTATTAGTATTATGAACCATAAATGACAAATTCAGGAGCCACAGGCAAAGCGTTGGGAAGTCAGGATGGGGAGGTGAAATAAATATTCAGATATATGTAAGGAATGGTGTCTAGGTGGAGGGTGGGTGGATATTCTGGGATAGTTTCAGTAATAATAATTACAGTCTGTGGTTTCCACAGAAGAAGGTTTAGAAGCCAGATCTTGCATAGTATGTAGCAATATAAATGAATGGATCACTGCGCTCTCGTAGTAGGGCCACTGTGGGTTGGTTGTTGAAGGCCTTGCTGCTGGTTCACTCCATAAGGCTTAACTACTGCCCAAGATGGTCCGTGGTTCCACAGGACAAATGCATCCCCCTCAGTCTTCTTAGCTTTGGATAAGGAGTCATCCCCGAGACTTCCACTTCTAGTTGGCAGAGAGCACTTAGAAGCTGCTCAAGGAACAGCATTAGAGGGAAGCAAATCAGTGACATTCCCTTTTCCAAGGCAGCCAAGAATTTGAACACATGATGTTAAAACCATGTTTTCCCCACTGATATGATTAGAAAATCTTAGAAACTCAGTAAGAACTAATACAAAATTACATAAATATTTATTAAATATCCCAGTTATTAGTTTTATTATTTCTAAAAATGTAACAAACTTCCTCTTATTTAGTGTATAAAGTACTTTAAGAAATAAATATCCTTTTCCCAAAATTCAATTTGTAGTTTACATTTTAGGATAAGGCAAAACTAATTGAAACAGCTCAACCATATAAATTAAATTAACTTAAAATTTAATTCTTATTTTTGAAAAATCTCACTGCAAACAAAGGATAATCTCACATGCATAATGAGGTACAGGATTAAGACAGTCATTTAGTTAATTCAAGCTAAAAATCTCCTTTTCTATAACTTTAATTAATATTTTAGGCAAAAGTACTGAAGTCTATCTTTATCTGGAAAACACTTTGGCTTTTAATGGAACATTTCATGGGTGTAAACACTGACAACATTACTCTTCTAAAGAGATTTGTAATTTAAATTTTAGTATTAGTCATGACTACTAGATTTATAGACTTTTATTTCCAACCTTCTCTTAATGAAAATAGCCCTGGATAAAGGGATTAGTAATTATTTTTGAAGTAATGTTTCCTTAAGTACATCAGTGTTTAAACATTGTAATCTTACTTTGCATGTGACATTTGTGGTAGACGTGGAAGGTATTTAGTGGTACCTTCTTTCAAACTTCTGTATTCCACAAATATACTTTGTAAAGTAAGACAGATGATGATCAAAAACCATGTTAAAGGCCTCTTTCTTTCTTTCTTTCTTTCTTTCTTTCTTTCTTTCTTTCTTTCTTTCTCTTTCCTTTCTTTCTTTCTTTCTTTCTTTCTTTCCTTCCTTCCTTCCTTCCTTCCTTCTTTCCTTCCTTCCTTCCTTCCTTCCTTCCTTCCTTCCTTCCTTCCTTCCTTCCTTCTTTCCTTCCTTCTTTCCTGCTCTAAAGCAAAATGTCTATTGTTATACAAACTTTAATTGGCTTGTTTTGTGCTAAGGTAATATTAATGATAGGCTGTAGTGATTTTCAAAATTAGTTCATTCAAGATGTTTTAAAAACTGTCCACTTCTGTTCCCATCATAGCTCTACTGAATCTGAATCTTTTCTAGTATGTCCCAAGACATCTATGTATTAGTAAATCTCCCCAAATGAGCCCAGTGGATGATAGGGATCAGAATTAGGCAAAGATGACTAATTCAAGTTAAAAGTAGCACTTAATTGGACAACACTTAAAAACACACTGAAGTATTTATTTTAATGCTAATATTTAAATTAAAGATTAATGGCATATTTTTGCTGTACACTATCTTTACACTGACTATTTTATTGTCAAGGAGAGTAACTATCTCTTCAACAATTTTTCTCTATCCTGAATTTGAATAAATTGCAAAAGCTTTTTGGAAATGGCATTTTTAAAACTTAGAGATGAACTTTGATTAGAGACTACATTGTAGATAACTTTCATGGTTAGTGACAAAATCTAATTCATAAAACAGTGCTTGAGAATATACTTAAAAAAATCAAGCCATTGTCTGAATTTTGCTTCTTTTGGGGTAAGCACACACACACACACACACACACACACAGCAGGAGATCTGATTTATTCACAATACCCAGAAAAATATAGCAAATGAGAAAAACAAATTCTGTGCTTTTAAAGACAAAATGCTTTATACTCTAACAAAGAGGAAATAATCACAGAGGGCAAAGTGATTTTTTTCCTAGTTAATGCATTGTAAGAATTCTCTTTACTGAAAGATCATTTTGTTGTTAATGTAAAGGACAGAAATTCTGATTGACCATTTATTTTCTCTAAATTATTTAACTCTGTCATGAGGACAGTAAAAACTCAGCCTATTTCCTCCCTGGAAAAGCAAGGAAGAGCTGCTAGTGATTCAAACAAATACATTTCGGGGAGCATGGGAGTTGCAATAAAGCCACAATGAGTAGTGAAGAGATCTGTGCTTTCCAGTGACAGATAGCTTCTGACTCCTGTTGCTGACGTCTTAGTCAGAGAGATGCAGGCAGCATTCCCTCTCTTTACAACCAGCCAGCAGACACTTGCAATCGCTCAGCTCACCCCTCCTGTTTGATGCTCTCCACTTCAAGGCAGATCCTTTGACCTAAGCAGATTAGTGTAGACGCATGAAGGACACAGTCAGCTCCCAGGCTTTTCAAGGAAGAGATTTGGCTCCAAATAGGACACTAAGCTTTTCAGCCTTCTGCTTATTTACCTACTCAGCAGGATGCTGTGTCTCTGGGTGCTTAGTGGACTCCTGGGGACTCCAGCAGAAACAAAGCAGAAGTGTCAGCCGCTGTAAACGTGGGAGTCTGTGCCATTAAAGGAAGCGGTTGCTAATAAGGGCCTGTGAGACCTGGGTTTCCTTGGTTTCCATGACAGTTATTAGGTACCATAGAAATTGAATTGTCTCCCACAATGCTCTTAGGGAGAGGGGATGCTCCAGTGACAAAGCAGTACAGTTATGACTAGCAGTAAATCGTCCTTTTGAGAATACAAAACTCATTCCCCGGATTATTTGCTCTTGCATTTCTTTTAAACTCCTCTTCCAAGGTGTTTGACATTTTAGCCAAATGACCCTGGCTTCTGCTGTACAGTGTCTCAAACACTATTTTTCCCCTTTTTATTTAGACCTGAGCTTGGCAAAGCAAGGATATGAACAATTGTGCAGGTGGGCTTCTCAGGGCGAGTGAAGAGATCAGGCATCCAATCAGGGATTGGCAACCTGCAGCTGGGCCAGTATGCCCCTCCACCAGATTTCTGTAATCCCAGCCCTGGAGACTGCCAGCAATGGGAGAAGTTCAATGGGCAGAAACAAAGAGAAGAACAAGGAAGCCGAGGTAAGAGGAGAATTGATTTGACAAAATAACAGCACTGAGCCAGTGCAGCCAATGCAGCTCTGCTCCATGGGATGCAGCTAAGGTTTAAGAGCAGCTGGGTTCCAGCTCTCAGCATGTGATAGTAGACTGGAAGAGAAGCATTTGTTACTAGCAGGGATGTATGAAAACATAACCTCTTTTCTCAACGAAGAAAGGCAAATTCATAAAGACACTTGCTATTTGACAGATAAAACTTCTGTCTCTTTTTCTGAACAATCAGCAGAGTCACTTTTGAGTTTCATGGCTCATGGGGTCCAACCAGGATGTCCTGTTGCTGTTATCTATTTTCAGACAGTGGAATAGTCGATGCTTACTAAAGTTTCTCACTGCCCATGAAGCTAATGTGTTTGAAAGTAACTTTCTTAACAAAGCAGCGGAGGTGTCAGGGAGCGGAAAGCTGTGACACCTTATATGAAGCATGAATTTTTTCCTTGGAGGATCAGTTACTCTCCATTCATTGGTGATGCATGGATGAGTATGACTGTGTGATGTCTGTTCATTGATGTTTTACTCTTCATGAAAAAAACGTATATTTAACATAGATTATAATCTTTAACTTATGTTTAGGCTTCATTTTGGAGTGAAATTTAGTGGCTGTTCGTGTAAGTTGCACTGCTTTAAAGAGCAGGTGCTGGGAATTTATTTCAAAGCTCTTTAAGAAATGTATTGAACGAAGGAAAGAAAACTGGGTGAAAACACCTAAGTGCTGTTGTGTTCTGCTAAAAGGGAATTTGAAGTAGAATGTCAGACACTGATACTCTTGTGTCTTTAGTATAACTATTGTCTATTCCACATGTGTCAGTAGCTATGTAGGAGATAAACTTTCTCTACCTCCAGGTCTGTTAAATTTTGTTTTCAAGAATAAGTATTAGGGATTGAGGGAGCAGCAAATGAAAAGAAATAAAAGACCTCAAAGTGAGGTGTCAAGCAGTGCCTGAGGGAAAAACAGTAACAAATTTGAAAACATTTTTAGTTTACAAAAATCACTTCTAGACTCTCTTTACTTTATTTGCACTGATTTTCAAATTTTCACTCAAGAGCAGTGTCTAGAATTTGTAAAAACTTTAGTAGAATTTTCTGATTAACTAGTGCAAGGAATACTTTTATTTTGGTGATTTCCCTGTCATTTGTGCACAAAGTGTTTCTAAGAATGAAATATATTTGGTAAAGGAACTAATCACCTCAATATTAATTGGGAATGTTTCTTTTTCTATGATTGGTAATGTAATTATTAGAATATCTAAGAGCTATCTCCTTTTATTGGTATGAATAAGGAAAAAAAGGATACTGATATATTGGGAAAATAGATATGAAATCCCCAAAGCAAGATTTACAAAGAGTTATAGACAGTTTACTCATAGTCAAAGTCTTTGGGTAAATTTAAAATTTACCGAAGAAAATGTCATATAAAGATATTAGATGGCAGTTTTATTTAGACGCTGGAAGGATCAGAAATGAAAATATGATTCAGTTTTAGGTCTTCATAAGAAATCTCCTGCTGATGATTTCTACTTGGCATGAACAGACACACTGGGATGGCTTGTATGATTTTTTTTTAATTTCCATATAAGAAAGAACAATGAAATTACTCTGCTCATGTAAAAATAGCCTCCATCTTTATCCAGAAACTGGTTTAGTGCACATCTTCAAACTTCCAACTTCCTAACAAACATTTTAAAGCCTCTTCATATGAACAGTTATCTCTTTCCAGGACAAAAAACAATATTGTGACTGAATACGATAGGTTTTCCTCTTGATAAGTGCGAGGACAATAAACACAAACAGGAGATAACGGTTTATTGCTTGCAGCAGGTAAGGAGAACACGGGAACTCATTTGCAAAGCGGTGTTCTCCCCAGAGGAAGCAAGGAGCCCTGACTGGGGAAATGCATCCGTATTTACACAGGGAACTCCATCACAGGTAGAGGCAGGCACCTCCCCAAACATGTTTAGTTTGAGGTCATAATCACCAATATTCAAAAATCAGTGGTGGACCGAAACACTTCTGTGTAAAGATTTTGTGTAACCATGAGCAAAGTTTTTCTCCTCCTCAGAAAAGAGTCAGAGTGCCTTGCTGTTGGTTGATTCTTTGTAAGTTTCTGCAATGAGCCGCAGCCAAAACAAAAAGGAAAACAACTTTGAAGGCATGTTAAAGAGTCTTCTGAAAGGGCCATTGCTTTTCTTCATTAAGTAAAGGAACTTGTCTCCGAAAGTGCCTGCCTTACCCTGCAGTTAACAGTATTTCACAATGGGAATCAGTGGGCCTAGGAAGAAAATTAGGTTAATTTTGAGAAAATAAAGGGAAACTTGCAGCTTACATATTACTTTAAAAAGAGATATAGTTCTGAATGTCAGGAGAAGAAGCATTTTTAAAATTTCAAGTACTTTTAGGTTTTCTATAGAATGAAGTTAATAGTTCTTTTAAAGGAGTGTTTAAAATATATTATTAAATCTGATAGGCCATTAAATCACTTCTTTGGTGAATTAGTGGAAAAGAATGATGAATGTCTTTTAAGATACATAAATTATACAACATACATCATGTGTTAGAGAGAAAGTCAGGCTTGGATTGTACGATGACATTGGTAATTTCAGGTGATAATACCTTCTAAAGGAAAATAAAATTTCTTGTACTTCTGTGAACATTTCTTGGTTGAACAAGTGAGAAACATCTGCCTTTGACATTTCCTTCATGTGTTTTGGTGGCCTTAAGATTATTCAAAGAATACATATATACACTGATATTCAATTGCAGAATTCAGAATTTAAATATGAGCTAATTTAATTTCTGTGGGACAAGAAAGTTAGAAACTCTTGAGTCAATTGACTTCGTATTAGATATTTTTTATTTTTTTGTTTTTTGGCACATGAAGGAAAAGAGAAAATGGGAAAGTTATTCATTAATGAGCCTTACGATGCAAAAGACCTAAATGACAAACAATTAACAGATTAATATTTTAAAAGATTTTAACTTCAAGTATAATAATAAATGTATACTTTGGCATATTTTGCATTCTATGTTCTAATTATATATGTATATAACCCTGGAAACACAAAAGAACAAAGCATGTTGAGCTTCTCTGGAGTTGACATTAGGGTCATGGAAGGGACATAGTTCCTTTATCTGAGACATTTCTTGAGCAATTAAAGGACAGAGTCCTATATTTGATTCCTAGGCAGAAAGTTTTATTAGCACAGCCAAAATTTTATTAGTACATCCAAAGTGACTACTACCACCACTTCAATTACTTAGAAAGCTATAGATTTAGTGGAATGTAAATTGCCAAATTTACTAATTCGTGTCTTAAGATAATCTACCTAAACCTAGTGACAGAGTGCAATACTCGAGTGTGATTTCCAGAGAGTTCTAGAGAAAAAATTAGTAATCAGACTACTCTTAGTATGATGCAGTCAATGAGGAAAATGGAATGATTGGGTTGGGAAATAATTCACTTGTGCCTTGGGAAAATCATAACCTTGGGAAAGGTTTAGGAGAAAGTAACCACTACAAAGAGTTTTAAAGTTCTAGATTATGAATTTAAGAATTCTTCAGATTATGAACTGAAAAATATATACATATGACTTTTTGATGTATGTTTTCATTTTGAACATAATAAATATTCATTGATTGTTTTCAGTTAAAGACACAGATGTTACAAAAACATTTGTTTTTAATGAGTACATGTTTGTTGTCCATGTTTACATCATGTGAATTCGTTGCATGTTCATAATCCATCTTTTTCATCTCCTTTCCCTCTCATTCCGCTACCCTCCATCTGTTGACCCCCTTATCATTTGAGAACTCTTTGTCTCCCTACTTCCTTTTATTTATCTTTTATTTTGCTCTTTACTTATAATTTGGGTTTCCTCATATTTAAGGTTGTGTATCTGATTTGTTTCACTTAACATTATGTTTTCAAGGTATATCCATTTTCCTACAAATGACTAAAATCTGTAAAAATCAAATAATAACAAATGCTGTTGAAGCTACAGGAAAAAGGGAACCATTCTATACTGTTGGTGAGAGTGTAAACTATTACAAAAACTACAGAAATCAAATCAATATGAAGATTTAAAAGCTAAAACTAGGAATTCCATTTGACCCAGCTATTCCTTTCTAGGTATCTTCTCCAAAGAGTTAAAGACATTGGATTACAATGATTCCTGTATATCTACATTTATAGCAGCTTATTTCATAATAGATAAACCTTGGAAGCAGCCTATATGTCCATCAGCAGATGAATGGATTAAAAAAATGGGGTGTTTAAATACAATGGAGCACTATTCCATAGTAGAAAAGCATTTAGTTTCAGAATAGAACCTTAGGATTTGGACCATTCTGACATCAAATCCTGTATCTTTTCTTTTTTATAATTAAGATATCTAAGCCTTTTCAATTCTCTAAGCAAAAAATTTTAAAAACAGTAATTTCAGGATTAGAAAGTACTTTTAAAAGTTTTAATCTCCACTATTCCACTATTGAAACCTTCATAGAATAGTTTCAAAATGTCATACCCCTGGCTCATGCTGAATTTGGGAAAAAATAGAATTCTTAAAAATGCTATCCTTTGAATGGTAGTTTTAGCTTGTTTTTACAATGTTTGTCCAGGATTCACAAGTCAGATTAAGTATAAAATTTAAAGTAAGTATTCACTTCAATAAAGTTTAGAAAATAGGGGTAAAATTAAATAATGGGCAAAGTAGTTTAGTTGGATGTATACTGGACTAAGATTCAGTATGTATGACATGGAGCTTTAGCTCAAACAGAACCTTGTAGTCCTGAGTGAGTAACTAACCCACTTAACCTCTCAGCCTTCTCTTTTAAAAAAGCATATTTAAATCCTTATATTTGTTGAGAAATATAAGGATTTTAAATTCTTTCTCTGTTACTCCTGTTACTACACCCAGGCTCAGTGCGCTCTGAAGCAAATGAAAACAATTAGCCAATAGGGAAGGAGATGGTAAAGAAAGAAATTTATTGTGAGGAACTCACTGGTCGGAAGATGGGAGAACAATGTGCTAAAGAATCAGCTTGCTGGGAAGATGCTTGAGGCGCGGTTTACAGAGGAGATGGAGGATCACAGATCAGTGACTGCCTTCTCATAGGTTGGAGGTTTCTGGCCAGGTGACACACATCTGATCCTCATCACCTAGATGAGGAAGGAAATGCTTCCCAATTCTATGAATCTCATGAACAAAAATTCATTACCTAAGGTTATTCTTGTCACTGATTTGTTTGTCCAAATGCAGTTCCTAACATATTACACAGTAGGTTAGAGAGGGTAGCAGCTCTGATGGCCTCTTGCTAATCCCCAAACTCATGGTGATGAAAGAAAAGCTACTTCATCTGATTATTATGGAAGATAGTGATCAAGTGAACTTCACTAGTGGTCAGTATGAGAGCTGCTTTCCATGCTTTAGCATTGCCACATGGTCTTGTGGTCCTCTGGGCACAGAGAGGGCACATTTGTCTTAAATGGCATATTGGGCTCAGGACTGAAGAGTGAGGACTTACCTATAAGGGAACATCCAGTGTTTTTGGTACATAGCATCCTTTCCTCAGTGTTCAGACTACTAGCCTTCCTCTCTTCCCCATCAGCCGTGTGACTTGGGTTGACCTTGATTTGTTTAAAGCAATCATATATCAGAATACCCTATCATGGCAATTGACCTAGGGAATGCATATATAAATCGATCAGAATCAAAGACATATATATATATATATATATATATATATATATATATATGACATACATTTGGTGAGTGTTTTGGAGATGAAGTCATATTGATAGAGAAGTCATGTTGATACTGAAAACTTGCTCCTGGTATAAAAGTATCTTAGAGATAAGCAAAAAAGAGAAGGGAAAAAGGGTTTCTGGGGGGTATTGGTTGGGCTAATGACTCAATCTTTCCTTAAATCGTTTCTCCAAACCAAACAGCTTTCCAGGAAGTCACTCAAGGATGACCTTTATTGTTTAAGCCTTTTTAAAAAATTAAATTGTTTGTAATTTACAATATAAAGATCATGAGACAAAACTTTGCCAAAATACAGTTATAATAGTTTCCTTCCTTGAGACTGGAAGTATTTGGGATCTGGGTAAGTCATTACAAACATTAATTTATAAATAGCCTGTGCTGAGAGCACATTTAACCGGAGCATACAGGTTAATGCTCTGTATTAACCAAATGAAATGCATCCTTAGCAGGTGCGAGTGTGACGCTACAGGGAGAATGCCAGGAGGTAGAAAGGCTGATTCTTTTTCATTTCTCTAGAAAAGCACTTTCCAACTACTATTCTCAGTCTAAACTGAGTGTTAGAGTCCCATGTGCTTCGAATGAATTCTACTGAGTATGCTAATGGTGTTAAAATACTTTATATAATGAAAGCCAGGAAATTTCCATATTATCATTTGCTTTCAGCAATGAAATTAGCATAATTCACATTAATTTTTCTTGTTTAAAACAGATGTTGTAGGTAATTGCATTGATAAGTAAGATTGAATTACATATTTTATTGACTATCAAATGAAAACAAATAATAATTGCTGACATGCTCTGGTCTGTATCCTAAAAATTGTGGCGTTGATCAGGCAGGTAGAATTTTAGAATCCCCTCCCCGGCATGAATCTTGAAAAACTTTATTGTGAATTGATGGCTGACTTAATGTGACACCTTGTGGTCATTGTGTTTGAAAGACAAAAGTTTTTATGTGGAAGCAACCTGCAGGGTGGAAGGAGCAGGTGTCACTATTCATGTTTTATTAAGGTGGAGTGTTTGAACTTGCTGATTAGTCAACATTTTACTCTGTTAGCTAAAGCACTTGTGATGCCAAGATGGATTTAGAATCCCTCAGTCTGAAAGCCTGGTGAGAGGAAAGGACCCCAGCCTGAGGATTGCTTTCCCCCAGCTCATTCCCAAGAATATCATCCTGAGCCACTTACAGCAGCCTTCATAACCTCCAGGTGAGGCTGAGACATGACGTTTATTCGATACTCCTTCTTTCTCTGGTCTCTGCAACCCGCTTAAATAATTGAGGAAGACATGACAGGATGGTAGAACTGGTGATAAGATTTTGCTCTTAAAATGGTAGAAAGGAGACTTTAGAAGAGGACAGAGTGCTCCTGGGTGCTGGGTGTCAGCCATGCATTTTTCACCTTAATTGCCCCATTCATCAAGTTGCGCAAATCTGAATAACAAAAGCAAAGGGAGAGTCACAGTGAGCTCTGTTCCTTTAGCCACTACAGCCAAACACATACTTTCCGATTCAAATCTATATGTTGCCTTCTTTAGGATTTGAGCTTTTGCTACCAACAAGAATAAAAAGGAGTTTTTTAGGAGAAAACTTTTGGCATTAGGGAACCATTGGATAGACAATGCTGTAAGGAAGTGAAAATCAAGCTCTTGAGAGATACCGTAAGAAGAATGTGTTGTGAGTCACAACTGCTTAGACTTGGGACAGAGTCATTCTTCTTACTGTAAATCTAAACAAGTTTATGCCCGAACAAGCTTGCTGCAGTGGCTGACAGTCTTAGGCTTAGTTCTGGAATACAACTTCACATTCTAATTTTACTCAAGGTTAGTTATAAAAACTTAGAAAATATGTTAGAGCTTTGTGATTACAAACTTTACAAAGTTTTAACAATTTAAATCCTAGCAATATGTTTTATTGTAACCTAAACTCTTTTCTATATGACCATTAGCTATGAGGCCGCTGCCTAGTTCACTCAGGTGTCTGTCAGCAGTGCTATTTCTTGCTCTCCTTTTGCCAACTGCACAGTGACGGCTTTGTCTGGAACGGTCATGAGTGTGTCTGGAGTGGTCATGCCTCCCAGCGGACTTGGGTATTCTGCTTGAGGACAGCCAATGGCATAGAGATAGTACCCTTCATGATTAGAAGGAAACTGTTATCTGCCGCATCAGTGCCTATTCTGCCAGCAGCAGAATGGTTAAAAGTCTGTGTCTAGAAAGAGAATAATTGGGTTCAAATCTGGGCTTTATCAATTCATACTTGTGAGATGTCAGGAAGGTCACCCAGTATCTCCATGCCTCACTCTCCTCAATTGTAAAACAGTAACAGAAAGGAAGATTACATCATAAGCTGGGAGTGGTAGCTCACGCCTGTAATCCCAGCACTTGGGACGTGGAGGCAGGAGGATCATTGTGAGTTCGAGACCAGCCTGGGCTACAAAGTGAGCTCAAGGCCAGCCTGAACTGCATAGCGAGACTCTGTCTCAAAAGGGACAAAAAAAAAAAAAATTACATCATAAAGTCCCAAGAGTTAAAAACAACTCATATTTCTACAGGGCTAAGAAGACTCCTCAGGGCAAACAAACACCATCAAGTGTTTGATAAATAAAAGCTGGTAAAACAATAAATTTCCTATGTTTTCTATGTTTTTGTCAACATATTTTATTATTTTTAGTAAAAGTGACTCGATAATTAACTGACAATTTCTGTCATGATAAAGACATATTTAAGGTTGTATAAACCCATTGATTTTAACTTTTATGGTGATAAAATGTTAATAAAAAAGCTTATTGCTAGGTGAAGTTTGTCAACTCTCTGACCTCTACCTGTCAAGACCATGTGTGTTTAACTTAGATAAGTGAAATCTATCTTTATGGCTTTTCTTTGCTGACTTAGCTTCATTTTCATAGTTGCTGAACCAAGAATTCTCTAGAGTGAAGAACTTGTAGAGAAGTATACAGCAGCCTATATTTCAGTTCCATGAACATATTATTAAATGTTGCTTATTTATGTTAACATTTTTCAACATTTCATTGGTTTTTAAATTTAAGTTTTTAAAATATCTGCTGTATTGGTGATTCTTTTTTCTCTTCTTCATCTTTGTAGTAGTTATGCTTTCAGTTGCTTTTTGTTTTATAAATTCTTTAGGTTTCATAAAGAATAAGCCATGCTTGGAAAACTAAAATCATCAGTGATACTAAATTGAGAAATCTATGGAAAGTTTATATGCACACAATTAGCTTTTGAATGCTGGAGGAAATTTGGTAGAATGGTAAAGTTGCATTATTATTTTTCTAAAGTATAATACAACTTTTATTAAAATAATATTGTACTGAACATCATTTAAAATGGCCTTCAACCACACAGCTATGGCTTTATTATATTGTAGAGTCTCTATCCTTTACCTCGGGTACTCATCTGGTTCATTTCTACATGAATTGCTCTATGAAAAGTATTATTTTCTTTTGGTATCTTCTGGGAATGTCAGTGGATGTAGTATGAATTAAATGACTTTTGGAGAATATAAATGTCTATGTAATAGCTGCTGCACTGAATTTAAATTGGATAAGAGAATATAAGACAGCTCAGAGCTTATTTGTATGGACTGCTTAATAAATTGTAGATAATATCAAAGGATCAGTTGTGCTGCCTCAGTTGCTATCAACAAAGGAAGTGACTGTTTCCCCCTAGTGTCTCAAGTTGTGGAAGTTCTCGTCTCGGTAGACCTGAAGTGGCTAAGTGTTGGATACCAACCTCTTTTTTCTCCTCTCATTGTATTTATCATTTATCATTCCTGGAAAATAGCATTAACAAATTATTTCTTTGACTAACCTGCTAAATATATGTACTTAAAGGTAACTGAAGCTTTTCTGTAATTCCAATATTAACAATCATAATAATTTTATTATATGTTTCGTATATTTCCAATCATCATTATTAATCTCACTGATAGTTACTGATCACTTCCTATGTATAAAATCAGAACTATTTTGTGTGTTTTTTGTAATACACTTATGCTCTATTGAATAGTCCCAGTTGCTGTTGTAATGAGTTGCTTCAAAATTTAATAAATTAAAGCAACTGCCTTGTAATGCCCACAAATCCTGTAGATCAGAAACTTAAACAGTACATAGTGGATGCTTAACTGTGTGTGGTGACAGCATTACGTCTGTGACTCTGGGAGTGGCATTATTTGAAAGATCATTCATTCAGACATTGGACACCTGGATTAAGATGATTAGATGAATGGGACTGCCAGCCAGAGAGCCTGTATGGAACATGTTCATGTTTTGCATCCTTATAGCGTGGTACTCTACGGAAGCCAGATATTTTTATATAGGACTCAAGGTTCTAAATGTGAGTTTGATGACAAACAAATCAGAAGCTGCACTGCTTATTTTGTGATCCAGCCTAAGAATTCAACCAGCATCACATGGGCAGTAGTCTATTGGTCAAAGCAATTACTCCTATTCTTAATCAGTTGCAAAGGGAGTCAATGTAGTTTCCATCTTTTCATAGAAATCATGTCAGGTAATTCAGGGTTCTTGTTTTAGAAGTATCACAGTACACCCTCTGGCCACAAATGTGTTCCTTTCTTTGTTTTCCAGGATACAAAATGTGATTATTCCCTTCTCCAGGATTTTTAAAGTTTCATTATATTTTGTTACCAACTAAAATTCCAGAAGTTTGTTATTTAAACCTTCCAGTTACATGTGAGGCTTCTTGGCTACAATTCTAGTATAGTTCTTTTCAAAACCTGACAAATACAGAGACAGTTTATCTGTTGGCTATACATTTAACATGCTGAAGAACCTCTATCAAGACTCCTATTCAAAAAGAACAGAAATAAGAGACTGAAATCTATCTGGACACTTGTCATTAGATCTTCAGTGAGGGACTATTCATATTTATTCAAAGCATTTTCTAACACTCTTGTATTCTGCCATTTTCTCCATTTGTCCCTTCAACTTAGCATTTCTTTCCCATACGAGAAGACTTCAATTAAGATAGCCACTCACGTTTGCTTCCTGCTCCCAGCTCCCAGTAGGTACTATGGTACATTTTCATTTTGGACTGACTGTTCCCTTCAATCAAAACTGAACAGTTCTTTAAACATTTTATGAGTTTCTTGCATATGAATTCACAATTGGCAAAATTCATGCCCATACATCTCTTCAAGATAAGCTGTTCTTTCCCTTAGCTTCCTATAAGGATGCTGACTCTTAAAATTCTCTGACTCTGTACTGTTTACTGAAGGAGGCTTGCCTAATGTTTTTAATATACTTGGAAGTCTCTTGTCTTCTCAAAAGAGTTTATGAGGCACCACTTCTAGTCTTTTGCAAGTTTTACTAAACTGTTTTTTCTCTTGAGTTCATCTTAACTCTGAAATGCTTACCTGACAAGAACCAGGAATAGATGTTTGTATTGAGGTATTTCCCCAACTTGAGATTCCTTCACCTGGAGAGACTGGAGAGGGAATATTGTTTTATTTTTCAACCTAGTGAGTCTAGACTCTTTCATATTTCTCCTATAAACAGTTGTAAAACTTTTGTGTCCTTCAGTTTGCTCTACATTTGTGTCTTACATGCACATCCTTAGATCAATAATTCTCTCAACTACTTTAGCCACCAAGAGTGAGGATATTACCTAACTCAACTATTAACCATGATCAGTTTTTTGTTCAGCTTTGGATAATAATTTATTCTCAGTTTTTTATCTTTGGTCAATAAATGAGAAAAGCGTGTATCAGTCATGATTCTCCAGAAATATAGGAACAATAGGAAATATATGTACATATGACAAGGAATTGGGTTATGTGATGAAGCAAGCTGAGAAGTCCAAGATCTGTATTTGGCAAACTGGTGACCAGCAGGAGCCAATGGTGTAAGTTCAATCCAAAAGTTACAATGCTTGAGATCCAAAAAAAAAGCTAAATTTCTAGTTGAAGTCCAAAGGCAGGAGACCAGTATTCCAGCTCAATCAGCTAAGCAGGAGGACTTCCCTTGTACTTGGCCTTTCTGTTTGATTTGAATCTTCAGCTGAATAGATGAGGACCATCACATTCTGGAGGACAATCTTCTTTGCTCAGTTTACCAATTCAGTTATTCGACTCATTTAGGGACTTTCTCACAGAGACACTGAGACTAATATCTGGCCAAAAGTCCAGGCACCCAGTAACCCAGTCAAAGTGATGGATAAAATTAACTATCACAAGATCCTTCCAATGTGTGTGCTATCTGTCCTAAAGCAGCGCACATATTTTAGGTTTTCATAGCCATGTCCTTCCCCTCAGTATTACACTTTGATGGCAATTACATTAACTGTGTTTCTGAATTCTGTGCATTAAAGATTTAGGGAAGGTATAGAAGGGATAAGTTGTCGGTACCCCTGGTACCCGGGGAAAGTAGTTCAGTTCAAAAATTAGAATCATCAGGCCTTTTCTGGTACATGAATGAAGATGAATTCAGGGACAGAATGACTAGCTGAACCATGTCCTCTTACTATGAAGATGTCTTAGTTCATTGATGTTTTATGTTATGTAGCTATCTTGTGTTTATTGTAACAATGACTCTTATTTGTTATCTCTCTATAGTCAAGACCTTTGTTATTGTCTTCACATACTCTTTTAGACCTTGGTTATGTGACTTCCCTTGACCAATGAAGGAATAGGAAAAATTATGCAACCTGAGCCTTAAAAAATACTTTCCTATTAGGATTTGCTCTTTGCTTTTCTTGTGAAGTGTATAAACCAGTCACATGACATAGGCATCCCTACTGCCTCTAGCAACAGGAGGCTATGGAAAACCAATCAGCCCCCAACAGATGGCAGATGTATGAATAAATCTTGCAGATTACTTGAGCCTGGCCCAGGTCTGATAACCGTCCCTGTGAAATCATGATTTGAGTAAATGGATGTTGTCTAAAAGCACTAAGTTTGAGGTAGCTTGTCATGCACATCACAGAACTGATACGATGCTCTTCTTTAAAATATGTGCTCCCATCTTGGTCTAAAGCCTACAAAGAGTTGTACATCTGGTTCTGATGCTTTCTGAAGTTAAATGAAGATTTTATGCTTGCCACACTATTTTTGAAAGGCTATGACAATCTATTTTAATACCACATTTACATATAGAAATCATCTTTGCCTTTGCTAGATTGGTTAATTTTAGCTACTGAATTAACTTTACAACCATAACAATTACAGTGATAGTGACTAATTTTGATTTTTCCAAATTGAGCCTCTTAAGATTTCTATACCTAATGGAGCTCTTAAGCATATGTTTTAGGCACTTTTTAGTAAAAACATACCTTGTAATGTAAATAAACCTAGTACTTAAATTCCAATGTATTTTAGGGTTTTAAAACTGAAAAATTTCATATTAAAGCTGCACAATTCTTTTGGTAGTTGTATTTATTTCAGCTAATCCATATTTCACTATTTTAACCTGTGTTTCTGAGTGGCCATGTAAAACACATTACATATTTATTTCTTAAATAGGTAACACTCAATAATGTTAGAGGAAATCTTAAGATCCTAAGTCTTCTCCTCTAGACCCTAGAGCTTTAAACATAGTTGCTTTCTGTTTTTCAATGTAGACATATTTCCCTAAAGTATGTGGAAAGAAATTAGAGTTTATGTTGTTGTCTGTACTCTCATTTTTGGCTTCACTTTCTGCTGGGTCTCCTGGAACACCCTCTGTGTTTGACAGCACATTTGACCTCACTTCCAGGATACGCCAACCTCTCATGCCTGCTCTATCCTCTCCCTCTCATGTTCTTGTTCTGTGGTCATTTATTTCTGCTTCCTTGCAGAGGGTACATCCTCTCCATTGGCTTTAGTTTTGTGGTACTTTGGGCAATAGAACTAACATGACTGGAAACTTAGCATGATAAATTAGCCCACTGTGAAACACTACATCTCACATATACAGTGCAACCACTTGCTTGGTTGTCTCCATGTTTGCTATGAATTGTAAGCATGGACTTTTTATAGTTCAAGAAATAATAAGTTCTTCCCCAGAGAATAGAGCTTACTATTCTCATTCACTCACCTAACCTTTCATCTGATTCATGTGAACTATAATTTCTGTGCAATAATTTTCTTGCACCTTGCTTACTCTCTGTGCTTCAACTCAGGTTTCTTTGCTGTATGTCTAGGAATCACTACCTGAAATTACTTACTCTGTCTGTTAGTATTTAAGAAACTCAAGAGAGAAATGCTTTGGCTCTGGCCCAAACCAGAGCAGTGTTAGAACAGGTTAGCCTTGCAGACCACATTCATGGAGTGAGAAATTTTATTCAGAACTGGCGAGATGATGGTTCTACTCTGGCCTGTACTATTTAGAACTTGTCAGGAGTCTTGTGTTTAGTTTCAATAACTGCATTTTGAGAACCCCATTGTCAAATTAAAGTATCCTAAAAAATGGAAAACCAAAGTCAGTGAAGAGACTTGAAATAGATTTTCCTTAAAAATCTGTTTTAGGAACAGATCCTGATATGTCTTAGATAATTAGACTATAGATTGTCACAATTTCTGAAGTAAAGACTTCATCTAAGAGAGAGAGAGATGTTAAATCTTTTCTACACAGCACCATATATATATTTTAGAATTAGAAGAATGTGAGTATCAGAATCTGAGGACAAGTTAAAATAATGTACCTAAACTTTTCTTTTTCAAACAAAGAAAAATAAACCTTAGCTTGTTTACATCAAAATATGACCCAAAATATTATAACACTTGAGATGCAATGGTAAAACAGGAATTCAGACTTCCTGATTTCCACTGTATTGTTCCTTACACTGTAATTTTGTTTCTTCCCACATAATATTATTATTTTCTCAAACTCTTTTAAAGCTCATACATCCACCCATCCAACTATATATCAGCATTTATTGAGCATTTATCATCCGTACATATCAATATTGTGTTAGGAAGCATTAATGGACAAATCTGTGTATTTCCCAGGGGGCCCTATTGGCCCTGGAAGGCTTCAGGACACAGAAGAAAACAAGGAACTTGAATATTCATAGCTCAGGTTTTTTGACTTAGAGAATTGCTGAGTCCTTCTTATCTATCAGACTATTTTCAAAACAGATTCACATTATTACTTTTCAAATTAATAGTCTATCTTAAAATAAGTACTTTTGAGGCCCCTATCATGTTCTGACACCCTAAAGAAACGTCCTGAACAGAACCTTTAAACGCATCGTGCCGGGGTAGTGGCTGACATTTGCCCTGTGTTGGAAGCCATGTCTCTCTCAGAGCTGACGCTTGTATGAGAGTTACTGCCCTCAGCCACCTTCAACCAAACCTCTTGGAGTCAGCTCTGTCATAATTGTCATCCTCTTGCTTCTCATCACCTCTTGTCATGTGGTCAAGCGATTCAATAAAAAAAAATATTTCTTTGAATTTAAATTGTGCTTATTTAACTAATGATTTCCTTCCACATTTTGGATTATTTTGACTTTTTTTTTTTTTGGCTATTCCCCTAAACCTACCTGAAATGTGTAGTGCTGGGTTGAAAAAATTCAGCAGATTGAGTAGTATCATTGGTATGCCAGTCCATATATATACTCTAATTTATGTTCTTGTTGAATTATGATTTATTTAAATGATTAACAACCTCTACTGCATCAAGTTTAAAATATTGGGTCGTAGAAGCATGTTGCATGTAACATAGATTTCTGTTTCATGTCATTTAGTTTGATCTGTGGCCCATCCAGATGGACTATAACATATGCTGAATTTATCACTAGAGAGAAATAATGAAAGGATAAACTTACAATCTCAGGAAAATTACTCTTACTTTTACTCTAGCTCTAATTTAATTTTCTGTAAAGGCAAAACCATGTTAAAATAAATATTGCTGCTATTCTGTTGTGAACCAACTTTATTCATAGGAATCAATACCCCTCAAAGCATTATTTCCTCCCTGAGATATATCATCACCCTGACAGATCTTGCTGGAAACATTTTAAAACCTCCTCATTCCAGTAAAAAATTGCCTTAAATTGTGCAAAATGTTATAGGTATTTTACAAAATTTCATGATACTGTTGTTATTTTTTTAACTTAAAATGGTACTCCTGAATATTGTGCTCAGCACAAATGTAAAAATGCAAGCAGAGTTTTCCAGCTGTGCATGTGATGAGGGGCACTGTGCTCCTTGTTTTGCAGGTGGCCTGTGAGCTACATGCCTCTCCTCTTTCTCATCAGGAGAATCAGATGACCCCTCTAGAGAGCACCCAGCCATCCTACCTTACTGTGTGTCTACTGCAGAAAGCACCTCACCATGTGCGTGTGGGCATGGCTGGCTTCAAGGCCTCACTGCTTGTCCTTTGTGAGCTCTGGAATCCAGAATGTTTCTATAACATCTGAGTCTGGTGCGTAAACCACTGTTACAGCACCATTTTCCTCCCTGCTTTCCCAGGCCAGGGGAGCAATGAAGCTTAGTCCTCCTAATTAATGCACCGTGGCTAGACACAGTTAATTTGAATAAACAATTCTTGAGCCAAGAAGTCTAGTCTTTATTTTGTTGTATTTTATTTTCCATGGCTGATTGTGTTTCAGAGATGTTTACTAGACAAGGGGCAGATGGAAGAGGAGTGGTGGTGAATGAAGGCGGGAATGGTTGCCAAGCGTTAGGCTATGGATATCTGCGTGCACAAGCCCATACTTGTCTGTAGTGCAAACAGCATGGTGCATCCAGGGAAGAAAGTTTTCAAAAGATAAGAGTGCAGAAAGTATTTATTGAATAGTTGGCATAAAGTTAAGAGTTTAGAAAATGCTGGCTAGGTATGATGATGTTTTTGGTTAATGCTTATTGCATGAATTACCTGCTATAAACAGTATTTTGTAATGGTGATAAATGAAAAATTATTGAAATTTTTCTGAATCATATGAAAAAACATAATAGGCAATAATAACTACTTTGCAATGAGAAATAACAATACTTTGGAAATTGCCAATGTAGAAATTTAATCTTAATTTTTCCTCTCAGTTTATTTATTTTATTATACCTATAGAACAGGAGGGTCTTTGAGTCTTAAATATGCCTTCTGAAAGTCTGAGATTTCATTTATCCCAGGTGTGGTAGGTACAGTGAATCATGTCCTGTGAGCATTCTAGAGGCTGTCTGTAAATATAGCATTCTCAGGGAGATGGTTTCATGGTCTGGAATTTGATCCTGAGCCTAAGTAAATGCTTGTAGCCACTGAGAAGGTTTTCTTGTTCACTGAGCTGAAAGATATAACCAGCTATGCAGGGTGGTTCTGAAATTCATATGCCATCAATTAGAAACTTACTCTGGGATATGTTCAGGAATGACCACAGTGATTGATAGTCATTTCTGTGTGTTAACCAGGGGCATGCTTTTTGGAAGAAATTTTCTTTAAGTCAGGAAACTCTGAGTAAGAAGATATACCTATCACACTGTGGGTAGCTCTCACCCACCTTGCCAGCAAGAAAAAGATTGGCCTCCCACAGCAAGATGGAATTTACCAGAATATGACCTTTAGAATGTATCTACTCTATCGGCATTTTTCACCTCAGGCTTGCCAGCTCATGCTGAAGATTTTAGATTTTTCAGGCTCCATAATCAAATTAACTGACTTCTAATAAATGCCCCCATATCTCTTTCGGTAAAGAGAAAGTGAATAGTTGAGTCAAGTGGAATTTCAATTTTAGTTCTCTGAGAAATCTCCATATTGAGGTCCATAATGGTTGCATTAGTTCAGATTCCCACCAGTGATGTACAAGAGGTCCTTTTTCAATGCAACCTGACCAGTATTTGTTACTACTTGATTTTTAAATCATTTATTAAAATTTTAGAGTAAATCTAAGCATTGTTTTAATTTGAGGTTTTCTAATGGCCAGAGATGGTAAAGACTTTTTTACATAATTTTTGGTCATTTGTACTTCTAAGAATTCTCTATTCATTCCACTTGCTCGTTTTTTGATTGAGTCTTTTGTTTTGGTGGTCTGCTTTTATTTATTTACATATTCTGGATATTAGTTCTTTGAAGAATAGCTGGCAAAATTTTCCTATCCTCTCTAGGCAAACTCTTCACTCTGTGAATGTTTCTTTTGCTGTGCAGAAGCTTTTTAGTTTGATAAAATTGTATGTGTTAATTTTTGGTGATATTTGTTATGCAGTTCAAGACATGCATATCAATGTTTAAATCAGCACAACTAATAATAGTAAATTCTGGAAACAGCTTGTATGTCCATCAATAGATGAATGGATAAAAAATGTGGTATCTACCTATTGACCTGTTTTTGTATCAATCTGTACTTCTCTTTTATAATTTTTATTTATTTGTTTATTTTTGCTACTGGGAATCAAACTGAGGTCCTCATGTTTGTCAGGCAGGCACTATGCCACTAAGCTATATCCTCAGCCCTTATCTGTGTTTCTCTCACACACACATAATGGAATACTACCAAGCTATAAAGGATAAGACAATTGTAGGAAAACAAATATATTTAAAATAAATGTTAAACAAAATTAATCAGATACACAAGATTAAATACTATATGATAACTATATGATAGCTCTCTTTTAAGTCAGTTGAAGTACAAATAATGAACAAAAGCATGATGGAAAGAGGGAGATCTTTTATAAATGAGAATGAGTCCAGAGCAATGAGGGGAAGATGAAGAGGTAGGGTAGAGGAAAGACAAAGTAAAAAGACTTAAAATGTATACGGTACTCATATAAAGTACCCATAATGCATTAATTGTCATAAACATGAAATAAACATAATAACAACAATAATGAGAACAGGGACAGAGGATATAGAGATAGATGAAGTAAAGAGGATGGGAATTCAAGGAAAATAAAAAAAAGAATACAGATGTGTTTCATACCTGTAGCTACTTATAAAGATGAATATGAACTTTATAGACAGTGTTTTAATTATTTTTTTATTGCTGAGACAAAATACCTGACACTCAAAGTTAAAGGAGGAAAAGTTTATTTATCTCTGAGTTTGTAGAGGTTTCATTCCATAGTTGACTGGTTTCAACACAAGGTAACATTGCAGAAGGGCAGTACAGAGGAGAAACAGTCCATGGAAGGCAGAAGGCAGCAAAGAAGCAAAGTAGTGATGAAGCAAGAAAAGACCACAGCAGCCCTCTTTCTGTCCTTTATATTTTATACAGACAACTCGGGTAGGTATTATTCACAAGCAAGGAGGACTTTTCTATTATAAATTCCCAGAACTATGCTGAACCACTCAGTGGACTGATTTAGTAATCACACACCCTTGACCCTAGTATCACACACTTAATCCCAGCCTCACACATTCTAGATCCAGCCACCTCTGAAAAGCCCCACCTATGATCATATGAGGCTTTGAGAGGGCATCTAGATATAAGCTGTAATAGACAACAAACAAGAACTACTAAAATTATATAAACAGAGAGAGAGAGAGAGAGAGAGAGAGAGAGAGAGAGAGAGAGAGAGAGAGATTCAATAGGTAAATAAATCTCTAGTTCTACTTCTACAACCTTCAGTAATAGTCACCAACTTCTTCCCAATATTCCTTTGTGTTGTACTAGGAGAAGTAATAGAGACCTAAGAACTCCCTGGGACAGGAGAAAATTAGAGAGCAAGAATGCCATGGATGCTTTGTGTTTAAATGCTGTTCCAAGCCTTCACAGTCAAAAATTAAATGGACTACAAGGATTACTGCAGCATTTTAAGGTCCAGGATCAATCCTGGATCGCTTATTTTTCTATTCCCTCATTCCACTGCTTATTGCTCCTGACTGATCTCTATCCAAGTCCAACCTTTACTTTGCTGACAGGTCAACTTAGTAAGAGATAATTGGACAGTATCACTCCCCTGCTTAAGTGACTTTGATTACTTCCCACTGCATTATTGGTAAATCTAATTTCCTTGTCATGGTATGCAAAGCCCCTTCATGATCTGATTCCACAAGACATTTCTCCTTTCAGGTCTCACTAGAGTCCTTTTATTCTCTGTTTGCTGCAGACTTAATGATCTACTTATCACTGCTTGAATGTATAACTATGCTGGCATACTTTCCCCTTGCTTAGAATATTTATTTCCTCTTCTCTGGTATCTGATTTTTTAAAGCCCCACTTAGAAGAGAGCACATGTGTAATATACATTTTATTGCACAGACTCAGAATAATCTGTTCTTTAGTGATGTCAGAACACTGGTGTTACATCACTGCAATGACATGGTCACATGAGTTTTTTGGAGGCTGTTTCATGTGTATGATGCTTCTGCTGACATTTTCTGCTCACAAATCTGGCTTGTAAACTATTATGCTACTGGATACCTATATAACATCAACTGAATTATTCTCTATACCTCCATTTTTTAATTTGTAGAATTATTAAAATTATAGGAATATGAAGATAATTAAGCTCTAATATATGAAAATACTAGGAACTGTTCCTGACATATAGAAACAACCTTAAACTATTAGGATGAAATCATTTACGTATTGGCTTTTCAAAACATTTATTGAGTAGCTGTTATGTTTATTACTGCCACTGTTACTGTTATTGGTTTCCTGTTTATTTCTAAATTTTGAGCATCTACCCAGCAAATGTCACATAGATGTTTACTACATGTTTATTGATATGAGAATTACTTTGGTCATTTGGCTTTAAGAGTGGGAAATTGGATGCTCAGTTTTAATTCTATTTATTAGGTGAAAGTTTATAGCCTATAGCTATCAAAAATATGCTTTGTATCTTAAAGCTATATTCCTTAATGGTAAGCAATTTAAATAACCTAATTAAAATGATCTTGTAAGCAAAAGAACTGTTTATAAAGAGAATATGTTATGAAATTATATTGGAAGCACCAATTTATAAATAGTAAGGCTATGCATTTCTATTTTTAGTGTAATATAATGAATTTTAATATAATTTGAAATAAATTCATCCTTTGAAATATTAATAGTCTCAATTCTTTGAAACAAAATCAATATTACTTTGCAGGTTACACATATAACATTTATTTTTGATTGTAACCCATAGCATAGTATCTAATACCAAATGTTTATAAATTTTGTATATTTTATGTTATTGGAGTTACTGTCTCTCAGTTTTGGCATATCACAAATTTCACTGAAAATTGTGAGAATGCAATGGAAATATGTTCTTTTTCTCATAGAAATAATGCTCACATTTTTAGATACCAAGTTTAGGACCTTTTGAGCAAATTTAACACAATCTGTGTTACTTATAGAGCATTTGTAAACAAAACATTCCCAGTGGCATGTCCTTTGATGTTGTTATTTTTAGAGGCAAGAATCTGTCCTCAGAGCTAATTGATATAGATCAACTAGTTTAAATGCACAGTGTTACAGTCTTTTAAAGCTAACAAAGCACATAAACATTCAGTGTCATTCTGGAAGTGAACATGTCAAGGAGTCCCATAAAATGGTCCTATACAGTTGATATAGAAAGAAAAAAGAAATGGATCTAAATCCTTGGTGCTATCATGTGGAGCTCTCAGAATTTTACTCTTGCATTTACTTTAATAGAGAGAATTGTGGAAAATTCAGCCTAGCCATAAAACGCTGAGACTTTGGCCAGTCTACATTCAAATCTATTGTGACTGAATTCCCTTATCTGTAAAGGGAACACTGAAGATAGTAATTCCTAACATACGGAGTCATGACAGTGATCCAATAAGTTAATTCATATGAAGTCCTCAGAACAGTGTTTATCTGGGACAGTAAAAACCTGCAACTGTTTACCTCACTCCAAAACAAGGGAGATCCTTCCACATTTCAAAGGAATGCTTAGAACATCCAAAAGTAGAAAGAAAACTTCACCCTTTCTGTGTGTCTTGTACTAGTCTATGACCATGTAGATATCTATAATTATAACTTATGCCATCATTATTCCCACTTACAGTTAATGTGGCTGATTAATAAATGTTTCTGGAGACCTATGGTTTTTGAAGTGCTTAAAATTCTGACATTGGTATTTAATTGCTTATCAGTTTAGATATAATTCCTAAATTGGATTGAACATTTTCCCTGTAATACAAAAATTATTGCCCTGTGATACCAAATCATTATCAATAATTTTCACTTTAACTTGATTTTATCTTCAATTTTAATTAAGAGTTGAGTGCCAACCATATAAATCAGACATAATGCTGGGGCATTGCTGGTACAAGAATAATCTTGTGCTAGAATGAACTAAAAGTTGATCATTAAAGAACATTTCTGTACCCCAGCTGAAGCTATGGAAACTGACTATACATTCTGAATTCCTGATGGGGATGCAAGCATGTAATGCTTTACATAGAGGGTTACATGAAAGAAAATAAACCCTGAAGATACTTCTCATGGAGCAGGTTACAGGAAATGAGAATCAGAAAAGAGCAAAGCCAAGAATGAGAAAGTGGAGAGGAGAGTTAAACAGATTTATTTGACCTAATTTACATTTTAATTTAGCCAATTGTCCTAGGAAAAAGGTTTTGGCATTACCTTTACCCAGGGTTTATAAAAAGTTGTTCTTGAAACATCAACATAACTTGTGAACTTCTTAATAACTCAAGTTATTGGACCATGTTTGAGATCTTCTGAACCAGAAACTCTGGAGGCAGGATCCAGCAATCTGGTTTTACCATGCCCTACACATGGAACTTTAGCTAACCAGCAATAAAAACATCAAACATACCCTGACAGTAGAAGGTAGAATTTACTATATGTTGAATGATTATTTGTAATAGAAGCGATAGAGATACTTAGAGAAAGTGGTGGAAATCTGGGAAGGGCCAGGCAATGGAATTTAAGAGAGTTGGATGTTGTTTTCTTCAAGTTCTGTGGTAGTAAACAAGCTTTCTGTTTATCGGTCATTGAGTAAGAGCTGCTCTAAGACTAACAGTTTAAAACAATATGTTTTCATTGCCTTTCATGGTTTTGAGAGTTGACTGGGCTCAGCTGAGAGGTTCTTGCTTGGTGTCTTTAAGGTCTCTTTATAGTTTGAGCTTGAATTCATTCAAGGTCTGACCAGGCGGGATGTCCAGAATGCTTCCTTGACATGTCTTGCAAGGCCTCTGTTTCTGTATTCAGTATCTCCATTCTGCTGAGCCTCTCTAAAAGTCTTAGCATTCTCAGAAGACCTGTGTCAGGGTCAGTGCTCTTTGTACCATGGATCCAAAGGAGAAGAAATAGGAACTCTACATCTACTGAAATCTCAGGAGCTGGCTGAGCATCAATTCTATTGTATTATATGGGTCAACACATTTACAGGCCCTGTCATGATTCAGAGGGAAGAAATGTGTGCTGTAGAGCTGACCTTGAACAATAATTGCTACTGGTCACAATCTTTGGAAAATATAGTCTGAGGTCGATGGTCTCTGGGATATTCTTGCTTGTTGCTTTGCCTTCCATGATCTACAGTGCTTCCCTCCATACATTGTAATTCAGCAAGATAACAGGAAAATGTTCTAAAATCAAAATTATCAATTTCCTATTCTTATGACTTTTTTATTTTTGATTGATTACCAATATGGGCTGTTGAAAAAAGAAAAATCAAAGAAATTCTGCTTCAGGATATGAAGTTACTGACTACCTCTCAAAAGAATATGCCTCTTAAACTGATGAAGCTATTTTGCTTTCACTTTATCTCTGCAGTCAGAGTACGTGATGTCCCAAGCTACCCCACAAAGCACTGATAACTAGTACATTTGTGCATACGAAATTTTGTAAAAGTCTGCCATGCCTTATGAATTCATCTGAGTGGGTTTTATTTTTGAATTTACCTCACTTAGATCATTATTCTTTAAAAGCCTAATGGTTCTATCTGGATTCCAATGTGTTGCACAAAGAAATCCAACATCCCCTAGGAAAACCTACTGAGTGGAAATGCAGATGTTTTGTTTGGTTTTGTCTTGTCTTGTTTTGTTTTGTTTGAGAATGTCTCGAATACCCAGGCTTTGTGTTGCAGAGTATTCACCTTTTGGGATCAAGCCAGATGTCATGTCTTTTATGCCAGCCATAAAAATTTTGCCAAAGAAGCAAAGTAAAATTCTGTGTTGCTCTTAAAACATTATATTCTTCAAAAAAGTTGCAAATTTTTTACAAAATTTAAACTTACGTTAATACTACAATGTTCGAATAAGAATATCTGAAGAACAAGTGAGGGAAAAGATGGAACTGAGAAGTATCTAGTGGACATAGACATGGAGTCCCCCTGGGATTTGAAGAGCTGGTTTTGTTTGTTATTTGTTTTTTATGACAAGGATGATAGAAATTATTTGAGTTTTTAAAGGTTCTGTGAATGTAATGTAGAGAATAAACTGTGGAGAAGCATGAGTTTAACAAGGAATTCTGGGTGGCAGCTGTGGATATAGAGAACTGGTGAGACTCACAACGCACAGTGTAACAGGAGTGGAGCTACTTAGAGGTGGGAGGACAGGTGCATAAGATACAAGTTGCCAAAGATGACTCACATTTCCTTTTTTGGCCTGAGCAATTCAATGACTGACAATTAGAGCCCTTCCTTAATAGGAAATAACAAAAAAGGGTAAGTTTCAGAATAAAAAAACCAAGATTTTAATTTCTATGCAGAAGTACCCATAATTATATCTGTTGATGTTTCTTCATCACTTTCCCCCCTGCAAAAACATGTTAAATGGTCTCCTTTAAAAATATGGAACAAAAAGCCAAGTTCTTGACAGTGAAACAGAGCACTGTAGCATCCAAACTAAATTCGGAAGCACTGTATGCTGTGGTTTCCTGGGCAACACACCGCCATCACTGGTTCACACTCTTTTGCTTTCTGCTTCATGGATTCATCAGAGGAAACCCTAGTGCCACTATTTATACTAGTTCCCAATCACACTTACTACATGCATACATCAAAATGTAAAAAGAAATGTGTCACATTATATTAAAGATTGCAGAATTTCATAAAAGATCTAGAGTTTAGTATCAGTACAATGAAGCAGCTATAATTTTCTTCCAAAAGAAAAAATTGTGAGCTATCACTATGAAAGTTCTTTTGGTAAACACAAATAAAAATGTGTCAAAAAATGCACAGGGTTGATTATTTATCTTGATACAATTCTTTAACAGTTACAAGAAGTTCTTAGATTGCAAACAGTTTCTATGTTGAGAGAAGAAAAAACAAAAAGAATATTTTAGAGTTTGCAGTAGCACAGATGTGTAGTAATCCTGTGGGTTAAGTGGGAATGGCTTTCCAGCAGGGATTCCTATTGTATGAACACTGAGACTTTTGGCTAAATCTATGCCATCACATCACACAATGTGTGCAGTTTTGTTATTCTTTGTTGAAGATTTGTGACCTTATAGGGGTCATGATTTAAATCATGATGATAAATACACTATTTAAATGCTGATGTAAGTAGTTAATACAGTCATATTATCACTCCATATCCATTTATTCATTATCACAACACACAAATTATATTTCATTTTGTGTCTATTAAAATTTTATGTGTAGTATGATCTATTTAATTAATGTATTTCCTGTTTTGTCACATAGGAAGATGTTTTCTCTAGTATCATCTTTGCTTAAAGTAAACAATTAACCAAACAGAGATCTTATTTCTAATTTACTAATAGTCTGAGGAATTACTATCTATGTTGTTCACTTAATGTCTAAGTTACTTTTTTCATTGTTGAGACAAAATACTACTTAGTTAAAGGAGGAAAGGTTTACTCTTGCTCACAGTTTGCTGAGGTTTCAGTCTATGATTGAGTGGCTCCAAACCAGAAACAGTCCATAGCAGGCAGAAGGGAGCAAAAGCAGAAAGTGATAAGCAGAGAAACAGCCGCGCTCTTTCTGGCCCTTATGTTCTATCCAGGCTGCCCAGCCTGAGGGCAGGTAGCATTCGCACACCTGTCGGAACGCCCTTAATCCTAGCATAGCACCTTGAATCAATCCCAACATCACACAGTCTAGATCCAGCCACCTGAGTAAACTCCACCTGTGACCATATGGGGCTCTAAGGGGACATCTACATATAAACCATAACATTTATGCTATGGCATTCTCCCAAAGCATTCTCCCACTGCTGTCTTTGATCAAATAAAAAAATGACTTTAATGATAGAATTTTCAAACAAGAAGTCATCATGTGTTGTGTTATTCATGTCAGCATAAATTAAACCAATTTTTAAATTCTTATTGTTAGACGTTTTAGTAAATACTGAATGACAAGTTAAGTTTAAGAAATATTTCTGGAGAATATGATTTGAGCAGACTTTCTCTTAGCATTTTATTTGAAAACTGTAGATTTACATAAATACTGCAAAAATAATACAGAGTGCCTGATACACTCGCCATTCATCTTCCCCTGATTCATGGTATGATCTTCTTACATGACTATCATTTTCACATATTGATTTTATCAAAACTAAGGCTTTAACAATGTCTCCATATTGATCACTATATTAACTACAGAGCTTTAAAAATTATTATCTTACAAAAGTTTTGTCAATTTTCTATTCCAGGATCCAACCTAGGATCCTACACTAGATTTTCCTATCATGTCTCCTTGTCTTCTACAGCAGTTTTCAAAAACCCTTTTGACATCTAGGTCAAAAATAAGTATGTGTTTATAGTTTCTTATATATTTTACTCAAAAATGGAAATATTTTAATTTATTTGTCAATTCACAGGATACTTTTTGTCTATCATAATACATTGTTTTTTGGCACTAGAATGTAAACATGACTAGAATATGCTAATTCTGGAAAAGCTCTATAGTAAGCGAAGAATTCCAGCCGTGACAGGAGTCCTAAGCTAACAGGAATGGCAGACATGTAAGGGAAAACACTCAGACTGCAAAGACAGATGAGGTCTTCAAGCACAGTGACTGAGACTTTCACAGACAAGAACCCAAAGCCAAGGAACAGCAAAGTAAAGGCACAGAGATGCGAAACAGAGAATAGTCACCAACAAACCTGGTGTGTGGAGAGTTACGAGTGAGCTGTGAGAAAACTCAGTGGCCTAAGAGCGTCATGTTATGAAAGCCTTGTATGTTCCGACTTCATTTCCTTGGCTAAGAGAACTGAATCTCCCTCCACAGCTGAAGCAGAGCTTATAAATCTCTCATCCTATCTTATGTGACACAAGTTGCTATTCGAGCACTAGGTTATTCTGGGGAGTTACTTCTGACTATTAAAATTTTATTCAGAATACCCTATTTTAGTGTTCAACACTACTGTTTTAAACACTATGTGTCTCTTTCTCCTTAGTATTTAAGAGCATTAGAAAAGTCTTGAGATGAATGCTACTACTGATAAATATTTTTTGAAGTTATCTCTCTCTTAATGTAAATTTGGACATAATGAATGAACGCATACCTACATTCCACCTCTGCTATCTGAGTTTACCTCTTTCCTTTGAGTAAGAAACATGGTGAGTATGAGGATTATAAGGGAAAATAGAATGTTATTAAAATCTGGAATTGGTATTCTGAATGTAGGAAAAGCTTTTTATTTTTTAGAAGATTAGCATTTAAAGTTCCAAAGAGCCCAATAGTTTATTGAAATCTCCAACTCAAGCATCAAATGAAGCAATTTTATGCTGAATTTATATAAGGTACCAGAAGCAAAATTATTAATTTTAAAGCAAGGCCATATTGCTTTCTGGCTGTGTGTGAGAAGCCAGTATTATTGAGATCTTGCTACTCAGGACAGATTGGCATCACCTAGGCTGACTGCAGCTGTATCTTCATCTATAACAAATTCTTGAAGTGATTCATACACACATCCAAGTTTTAGGATCACTAGTTTAAGACCTGATTTGTTAGGTCTAGTCCAAGTACTAGTTTAAGACTTGGTTATTGAGAAAAGGTACTCAATTTCCATAAATATAATCATGACTATAGTTTGTTTTTAAAAGGTAAAAATATCCCAAAACAACATGCACATGCAAAATTCTAGAAAGAATATTGAGTATAGTTATCAATCTTTTATCATGCATTTTATTTTTACCTAATTGCATGCAAAGGACAAATGAGAAAATTGTTTTTAATCATCTTTAAATGTCACCTCATTAAATCTCAGTCTTTCTAATTATGTATTCTTAATGACTGAATGAAATTTGTTATCAGTCTTGAAAGAAAACTTTAGATATGAAACTTTAAATGTCGAGTTCTTTAACCTATTACTCATGTATTCTGGCTTATATTACACTGAAGCATGACTTTCTCTGCAAACCTGAATTTCCGGGGATTTGATGATATCTTCATAGTCTATATGATTTATACAGGAATTATAATCTCCTGTTTTATGTTAAATTTAAATAAACGAAATGAGAGGTAAATACTTTTCAAAAGACCTACATTACTTCTTTAATTATTTCCTTATACATTTAGACGTTAGCCAAGACTTCTTGTGTATAAATTGTGGTTAGGTTTACAGTCATTTTTGCTATTAAAAAATTAACAGAAAAGTCTGGCAAACTACCTTCCTCATGAATGCAGTCCTCTATTGATATTCATCAAAGATTAGCAAACTTTCTCTATAAAAGGTAGACAGTACTTTCAGCTTTGTAGCTCATATAATTTCTGCTTCCCGTACTTCACTCTGTTATTGTGCAAAAGTAGTCAACACAAAAAGAGGTGAGCATAATTATATTATTTGAGTATTTAAAACAGTTTTAATTATAAAAAAAAAACATTCTTACATTTTAGCATATATGAAACAGGCAGTTGGCTATATTTGGTCTGCAGGCCATAGTTTGCTAACATCTGATATGAGAAATTGAACATATGGATCAGTCTTCACAGTGATTAACTGTTGACTATGGATTTAATATCTAGTAAATTCCTGGTAACATTGACATTATGAGAATTTTTGTTGTTATCATTAATTTGTCAAGAAAAACAGAGACTGAAAAAAGAAATAGTGAGAACCAATAGTCATTGTGAATCTACCAAGTGCTAAGCACCATATTGAGAATTTTGTAAAATTTCATCTTGTTCTAATTTCACCATAGCCCCATAAAAGAGGTACCATTTTACACACAAGAAGTATTGAGTCTTAAAGAAATTTTCAAGGTTACACAGCAAATAAGTGGTCGAATTAATCCAAGTCTGATTCTAAATCCTGAGATACTTGCACTGCATCATACCAGCCACAATGATTCACCCAGTAACCATGCATATTATGTATTAAAGATTTATTCCTGGAGGAAGATGAGGGACAGTGTGAGAGAAAATACTATTTATTTGGAACCATGAGAGGAGTCCTGACAAGTGGTAGGAGGCATCTTAATTAGCAAAGAGAAGAGAAAGTGGTTGGAAGCTTCAAAAGTAGGCAAATGAATGACCAGCTTTAAATTTTCAGTGTCTGTGACATTACCATTCATCTCTTTCTCCACACATGCATCTTCTTTTTCCCCTTATACTTTTGAACCTTTCAACCCTCATTAGTTCACATTCATTATTTTACTTATCAATTTCTCTTCTTGATCGAAATTTCCAACAGTAACTTCAATGCTACTCACCTTGTACTTTTCAACCCTCTAGAAACCAATTATTTATATAATGCGCTTGTACAATGTAAACAACCTTGAAAATTAGTACATTTTTATCACTCTAAAGTAAATTTATAGCATTTAGGGATCATAGTGTCAGCTCTGGAAACTTCATGGTCTCACAAGTTACGTATCCAGTGAACGGGTGAGATTGCTCCTTTATTAAAACCTTGTTCTCTATTACAGACTTCACTTGGCTTTTCAGCTCATCATTGACTTCTTAAAGCTTCATCACCTTCCTTGCTTGCTCAGATTCTCATGATAGCTCCAAATTGCTACTGAATGCTCCATTAAGCGTGGACGCTTCTCATTTGTTTTTATCCTCTGCTCTTTCTGCACATCATCCAGCCGCTTCATCCAGCGCTGCTTAGGTTACATTCTGTGTCTTTACTCTTGCTGTTTGTTCCACTCAGAACAGCTCTCTCTCATCTACACTTCACTTTATCCTCTATAGAGTATTAAGCACAATTCTAGTCCTGTCCACGTATTGTCTTTCCTGAGAATCCAGCTCTCCTTTATCAGACTTTCATTTTCCTTGAACATAGCATCTCAACTGAAATACCTATGATTAATCATATATTACTTTATTCATTAACTTGTTCTGTTTCCTTAATTGTAGATTTTATAGCATTACTGTTGCATTTTCTACCAAAAGTGATAAAATACTAAATATGTAGTAAATTCTAAGAATTATGTTCCTATTGAAAATAATTGTGCTGTCTATATTGAGTTAAGAAATCTAAAAATAACTTAAACTCTAAGAATTTTTATGTATGAGAATCCTTTTTTCTTTTGATTCACCTGGATAACTCAAGATAATGTCACTCTCTCAAGATCAGAACTTAATCATATTTTCAAGATCGTTTTCTCCATGGGACTTGAATATCACAGGTTTCAGGAATAGATATGGCCAATCCTTGGGGAAGAACACTGTGACTAAAATAGCTACTAATGTAAGTGTATTAGGAACATAGCTCATACTTTTCTCACTCTACATACATGGAAAAGAGTAACAGAGAAATTAAAAACCCAGGAATTTTGTATCACAATAACTAAATGTTTTTTTATTTGACATTAAGTTTATTGGCACAATTTAGATATGCATAAAGATCATGTTTACTATAGGGGATTTTTTCCTATATATGATGTATTTTGATTCCTATTTTTTTCCTAATCACTCCCCTCCCTTCAAGCCCTCTTGCTCTCTCTAGTTACAGACATGGAGGATTATATTTAATCTTTTAAAAATCATTTTTCCCTTTTCTTTTTCTTCCTTTCCCCCTTTTCCAACCCATTTCTCTTCCCTTTTAAACAATTTCTTCATATTTTACAATACCTGTTACACATTTTAGTCCTTATTTACTCCTTCAGTTTCTCATACCAAGGAGATGATGCAATGTTTGCACATGTGTGTCCAAGTTATTTCACTTAAGAATGTGGTCTCGAAGTATATCCATCTATCTAGAAATGTCTCAAGTGTATCTTTATGGATGAGTAGTATTCCATTGTTTAAAAAAAAACACATTTTTAAAATCCATTCCTCAGTTGATGGGCATTTGAGTAGTTTCCAAGGTTTAACTATTGCAAACTGTGCTGCTATAAATATAGGTGTGCACATATCACTGTAATATGATGTTTTTAATTCTTCCAGGAAGATACCTAGAAGGGAATATCTGGGTTAGATGGGATCTCTAATTCTAGTTTTACAAGGAATCTCCACACTGATTTCCACAGTGGTTGCACCAGTCTACATCCCCACCAACAGTCTAGAAGGGTTTCTTTTTCCCCATAATCCCTACAGCGTTTGTTATGTGTTGATTTCCTGATAGTAACCATTCCTTCTGGAGTGAGGTGGAATCTCAGTGTTGTTTTAAATTACATCTCATAAATGAGCAGTGATGTGGAACATTTTTTCATGTATTTATTTGCCATTTGTATTTCTTCCTCTGAGAAGTGTATATTCATATCAGATATTTAGATCTTTGATCCATTTTAGTTTTAGTCTAGTGCATAGTGATAAACATATGTCTAGTTTTAATCTTCAGCTTATAGAAAGACAGTTTTTCCAGCACCATTTATTAAA
The DNA here is from genome assembly GCA_004027455.1 of Hydrochoerus hydrochaeris. Taxonomy (NCBI): domain Eukaryota; kingdom Metazoa; phylum Chordata; class Mammalia; order Rodentia; family Hydrochaeridae; genus Hydrochoerus; species Hydrochoerus hydrochaeris. The sequence goes on along the minus strand of PVLA01000162.1, from coordinate 472,243 downwards.
GAGGCTGTTTCTTTCAGTGAACTTGTTTGGCCCCTTTGTCAAAGAAAGATCACTGAGTGTATTTGGAATTTTTTCTGCATCTTACAATATATTCCGTAATACTCAGGCCTTCTTTTCTGCCAGTACTATGCTGTGTTTCTCACAGGAGATTTTTAGTACAATTTCAAGTCAGGAATTATGATGCTCCTACCTACCTTTGTTGCCCAGAACTGTTTCTGCTATTCTAGGTCTTTTGTTCCAAAAGAATTTTGTGGATATTTTGCTAGTCCTGTGAGATATGCTAATGATATTTTGATTAGGATTGCATGAAATCTGTCCATCAATTTTGGAAATATGGCCATTTTCACTATGTTGTTTCTTTTTATGCATGAGCAAGGAGTATCTTTCCTTTTTCTGTATTTTCTTCAGTCCCCTTTTTCAGAGCACTAGATCTTTTATTGCCTTTGTTAGATTGATTGCTAATTATTGTATTTTTTGGATGCTTTTGTGAAAGGTGTGGTTTCACTAATTCCTTTCTTATTGAGTTTGTTGTTTTTGTAAAGAAATGCAATTGATTTTTGAATATTTATTTTGTATCAGCTATGCTACTGAATTTGGTTAGTAAATCTACAAGGTTTTTGGTGGAGATTTTGGGGTCTTCAATTTAGAGTACCTTGTAATTTTCAAATAATGATAATTTAACTTCTTCCTTTCCTATTCTTATCCCCCCTTTTTGTTTAATTGCTCTAGCTAATGTTTCCAGAACTATATCAAATATGAGTGATGATAATGGACATCATTGTCTTGTTCCTGATTTTAGCTTGAAAGCTTTCAGTTTTTGTCCATTTAGTATGACGTTGGCTGGTGGTTTGTCATAGATAATAGGTAAAGACCATCTCTTCAAATTTTCTATAGGGTTTTTTTTTATGAATGGGTGTTGAAATTCATCAAATGCTTTTTCTGCATCTATTGAGATCAACAGATGATTTTTGTCTATTGATATGGTGTATTACATTTCTTGATTTGTGTGTATTGAGCCATTCCTGCATCCCTGAGATAAATCTTGTTTCATCATAGTGTATAATCTTGATGGTTTTCTGCATTCTGTTTGTCAGTATCTTATTAAAGAACTTTGTCTCTATGTTCATTAGGGAGGTTTGCCTATACTTTTCTTTTTTTGTTGGGTCCTTGTCTGCTTTTGGTATCAGGATAATAGTTGCTTCCAGGAATGATTTGGGGAGTATTGCTTGCTTTTCAATTTCACTAAAAAGTTTCAGCATTAGTGCCATTAGATCTTCTCTAAATATCTTGTAGAATTTGACAGCGAATCTATCAGAACCTTCACGTTTCTTTGTTGGTAAGTTTTTAATTATATTTTCCATTTCACTGACTGATATTGCTTTACTTAGAAGTTTTATATCTTCTTGATTCAGTTTTAGCAATTCTTGTGTGGCTGGGAATCTATTTTCTGTGTTTCCCATCTGAGTACAAATTCTCAAGTAGGTATTGATGATCTTCTAGAGTTCTGTAAAATCAGTTGTGATTTCACCTTTTTCACCCCTAATTAAATGAATTTGAGTCTTTTTTCCTTTTTGATAAGATTGAAAAAGAATTTATCAATTTATTTAAATTTGCAAAGAACCATCTCTTCAATATAGTGATTCTTTGTATTGTTTATGTAGACACATTTGTGTTAATTTCTGGTATTATTTTCATAATTTCCTCTTTTGTATGAGTTTTGGATTAGATTTGTTCCTCTTTCTAGAAATTTGAGGTTCAACATTAAGTCATTTATTTGCACTTGTTGTGTATCCTCAGTGTGAGAATTCACTGCTAGAGATTTCCCTCTTAAGACTGCTTTCATTGCATCTCATAATGTTCATTATGTTGTCAACATTGTCATTTAATTGTAGATACTGTTTAATTTCTTCTGGTTGTTCAAGAGAATGTTATTTAATTTCCATGAGTTTACATAGCATTTGTAGTTTCTTTTGCTATTGATTTCCATTTTCATTTCACTATGGTCAGGTGATATATGTGGGATAATTTCAGTTTCCCTGCATTTACTTAAGCATGTTTTATGGGCAGGTATGTGATACATTTTGGAGAACCTTCCACATACAGCTGAGAAAAATATGTATTCTGATGTTTTGGGTTAGAACACTATAGATATCTACTAAGTCTGTTTGTTCATAGGTATGGTTTATTTCTGATAGTTATTTATTTTTTTGTCTAGTTGATATATCTATTTTTGACAGTGAGGGTATTAAAGTCTGCCATTACAATTGTGTTAGTGCTTATTTGATTTTTCATTTCCATTAATATGTATTTTATGTGGATGGGTACCCTGGTATTTGGTGCATATATATTTATAATTGTTATGTCTTCTCCTTGAAGGTTTCCCTTAACAAGTATGTCACTTTTGACTTCTTTTTCTCTTTTTATCAGTGTTGGTTTGAGGTTCACATTATTTGCAAATAAAGTCACTACCCCTGTATTTTTCTGAGCTCCCATGGCATGTAATACTGTTTTCTATCCTTTGACTTTCAGTCTATGAATTTCTTTTTTGGGTCAAAGATGTTTATTGTATGCAGCATATTGTTGGATCTTGGTTCTTGATCTATTCTGCCAGTCTGTTTCTTTTTATTAGTTAATTGAGAGAATTTGCTTTGATGATTCTAACTGATATGTAGTGGCTTGTCCTTTTCATATTATTTTCCTAATATTGGTTCCCTGCCTCTCCCCTCTGTTTAATTGCTTGCCTGGCCTGCTTTCTTTCTTTCAACTGGTGTTCTTGTAATTTTGTCCTTTGTTTTCTCTTTCTAAAATATCCTTCAGAGCATTTTGGAGAGCTAGTATGATGATCAGGAATTTCTTTAGTTGTCTTTTGTCATGGCAAAATCTTATTTATCCATTGGTTTTGATAGGTGATTATGCAGAGTACATCAACCTGGGTTGGAGGTTGTTTTCTTCTATGGCTTGAAATACCTCATTCCAAGCTCTCCTTGATTTAAGAGTTTGTGCTGAGAAGTTTGCTGTGATTCTGATTGGCTTTCTTTTGTAGATGATTTGTTTATTTTTCTATCCACTTTTAATATCTGTTATGTTGAATGTAACAGATTATATGCCTTGGTGGAACTTTATTTTGGACATGGCTATTTGGAGTTCTCTAGGCTTCATTTATTTGTATGTCAAATTCTTTATCTATGTTTGGGAAGCTTTCTGCCATTATTTCTGTGGAGAGAATGTTTTTAATGGAATTTGTGCTATTTCAAGCTTTCTCGTTGAGTCCATTGAATCTTATGTTCTTCTTTGCTTCTCAACTTGTAGCTGTTGGGGTGATTTTTTTATGGTCTTTTGCTATTTTTAACATATCTTTCTTTACATGATTGATAGCCACAATACTGTCTTCTACATCTGACATTTATCCTTGCCTTCATTTTATCTCTTGTGGATACTTTCAGTGGAATTTTTAATCTTTAAATTTCTGTTTGGATTTGTTTCATGGATTTCATTCTTTCCTATATTGGGCATTAATTTCCTGTACCCTCTCCTTTTTTAAAAAAAATCCGTCTCTGTTCCATTGCCTTTCAGCTTGATCATCATTACTATTTTGTTTTTACCAGAGACATCATTTTTTCTACAGTGTCATCCATATTTTTCATTGTTGTTACTTTGAGTTTTTTTGTTTGCTTTTTGTTGTTGTTATTTTTTGCTTCTGCTGCTATCATTCGGAAAGTTTCAGTGGGTGAATTCCAATTTCTTCTCTCTCATTGTGCTCTGGACTTGTCCTGTGAGGGTTGAAGGTCTGGAGTTGCATTTTGCTTCTGTGGCTTGTAACTTTCTACTATTTTATTTTATTGTATTTTTTCTTCACTGACACTTGTAAATTTCTTATGTAAATAGCTTTATCATTAGCATCAAAGTTTCCCTAGGAAATGTTTATTCCTCAGGGATGTCTTCTAGGTACAGGTAGTTCTTGGTCTTTGTGTCTATTCCAAGAATCTCCCTTCCTAATTCATTAATGGTGAGAAGTTGATATCTATTTGGCTCAGCACCTTGTCTTTTGGCATTGAACTATGTTGATGGTTATGACCGCAGACAATCACAGTGTTGTCATACAAGGGAGAAAAACTGGTAATAACAGGTATAACATCCTGGGTAAAGTAAAATAGTTAGTGATGACAGTAATACCAGGCACAGCCTAGCTACTGAAAAAGTATGGTAACTATTGACCTGATATTTTTAACCATAAAAGCATAAAATACTATGGTTACATATCAAAATACAACATATATCAGGAACTTGTATGCAATAATTTTCCACTTAGAAGAGTGCTTTTACCCATGTGGGTGGAGGGTAGGTGTTTAAGAGATATAAGGGATAAGATAGAGAGGTGAATGAGGACAGATATAGTAGAAGCAAGGTTGGGATGATCATCCAAGTTTTGAGAAGCTGGAGAACAAAGGAAAGAAAGAATTGTAGAGAAAGCAAAATAATATTGGCATGAGTTAGAAAGAGGAGAGACAATTAAAATATTAAACTGAGTGATAGTTGAGGGAAGAGAAGACAAACAGAAAGAAAAAAAAAGGAAGCTTAGAAACCTAAATAGTAGAAACAGAAAAAGAAAATAAAAGAAAGGGGAAAAAAACAACCAGAAATAAAAACAAGAACCAATTAAACAGATAGAAAGAAACACAATAAGATTCCTTTGGTGTTCACAGTTCTATTGCACTGTCCAAGTCAAATTCCAGAAAGGCACTGTGTAATCCCACCAACCTTGCAGTAGGATTTGTGCTAGGTGGGGTCTGATCTTGCCCTCTGGATGTGGGGGCTGGGACCAGTCTTCAGCTGACAGCATTCTTGGATGTTTACTTCTCCTTACTGTGTTTGTTTCTATGCTACTCTCCCAGTTGCTGTGGTGCCCTTGTGTAGCAAAACCCAGGGGTCGATCCCAGATCTGTGGACAGTTGGATCCTTCTAGACTTTATACAGCTTTCTCTGTTCCACACCACTCACTCCTCTTACACAATGGTTGTTGAGCAGGAGGAATATCCTTCTCCCACAGCTGGCTTCCTGCTTATGCTGCTGTACCTAAGCTACTCCGCTGGTCTCAAACCAGGGGATGCTTCCAGTACTCTGTATTTAGAGATAAGAATGGCTTTCGGTGGACACCACAGCAGGGCCTAGGTGGTCCGAGCTACCACCTTTCAGAATATCTTCCCCTAGTCTGCTTCATGCCTTCCAGCATTCTACTGTGATCGGATGGCTCTTTCCTCACTTTGCTCTGGAATGTTGGCAGTGAAGCGACCCAGGTCCATTCTGCTGCTGGAGTTCACCCAGAGCTCTTTGAAATAAAATGGTAGCCTCACAATTTTAATAAAATGTTGTCCTCCTCCTGTTTCTGTTCCACATGTTTATGTGCCAGAACACAGTACCTGCTCACCTTACTCACAACCTGCTAGCATGTATTCTCACTGCTGCTTTGGACTTCTTCATGCCACCTTGTTCCTTCCCTGCCTGCTGATATGCACCATGCTGGGCTGCTGGACCACACCTGTGACACTGGACCACTCTAAATTATTATATAAAGTAGGAAGCAACTTTTTTCCAAGTTTCCACAAGATTAAAAATTTCCACAAGATACAGTGTTTTAATGTATTGCCTCTCATGTACAGCATTTCTTTGTGCACAGAGTCAAGACATTCAAATGATTGTTCATTATTCACTGGCTATGCTATTTGCATTCATATCCCATAAGCTTGTGTAAAAGGTAAAAGTTGCTTATATTTAACAAATTCTGTAAATAGTTACTTTGCATTTAAATATAGATCTGTATTTTTCTTTATAGAATTTATTAGCATTTTCTAATGGTTTTAGAAGTAACATTTCAACAAAATGTTGCAGTGGCATTTAAGGAGCATTTTAGTATAAATAATCCAATTCCATTCCATGAAAATAAATCATGGACAATTGATTCATTTTAACTGCTGAAAAGGGTTACTGAAATGCTTCTGCATCATTAAAAGGACAGCTACAATCATGAGAGGTTAACAAAATTAATTCAAAACTGAATTAATCAACATTGATATTTCACTTGTCCTTAGCATAATCTGAAGCCCTTTGGGAACACAAAATAAATGGAATCATGATAAATGTATTTGGAGAGATTTGGTATATAAACTAAATTTCATTAAAATTTAGAATATGAACATGACTGTGTTGAAATGGGTGAGCCAGGAAACTCCCTTAGAGAATATTACCCTTTTGTAAAAAAATGAATTTACTGTTTATTCAAAGTATACAACATAATAGTATAGGATACATACAAGTAGTAAAATGGTCACACTAGTGGAGCAGTATAGTGTATCTATCATTTCACTCAGTTGCTATTTTGTGGCAAAAATAGCTAAAATCCATTTATTTAACAAAAATCTCTAATAAAATTTCATTAACATTAGTCTTCAACTGGACATTTGAATTCTAAAGTTGCTTTTCCCAAGCATCTTGTTGTAGACAGAGTTTATAAGGGAAAGGATCTAATACAGGACACATAATTTACATGATTATTTTATAGTATTCACCCAAAAAGTCAAATGCAAAGGAGTGCGTCAGATCTTTCCACACACTAGAGACCCAAAATAACCAGCTAAGGTCCTGGATCCTACAGCAATGTCCTACACAAGTCAAGCTGGAGGCCTAGAACACATGATAATGTCTCATGCAAGTCTGAATCATGGATCTGCACTGTGAAGGCCTAAAGATTATTGGTAGAAGATAAAAAGCATGCACTATATTGGAGCCAGGAAGAAACACTCAAAGTAATGGCCAGAGCTCCCCAAAAAGAACCATATAAATTCTCAGCGACAGCAGGGACCAAGCTCCTTCAGTAATGAAAACAACTGAGTTCAGAAAAACCAACATGACACACTTCTCCAGGAGAATCAACAGCACACTATCTTCTCCTCCAGTTCTTTTTTTATGCTATTGGTGACAATCCTCAGGTGGACCCTCCACACCCAGCACCACACCGATTCAGTTCAGCTGGGTGTTAGAGTTGACCATTATGTTTATCTTCTGCATGTCTGCTTGTTAGTTTCCTTTGACTTACATCTCATTTCTTCTCCTGCCACGGTAGCCAACAAACAAACAGAGAGACACAAACAAACTGTTTTGTTCAATATTTCTGTATATTCGAGCAATTCCTAATTTTAACATTATTTTTACTTTTAAAAAGTTTTGTATTATTTTTTCAATTGAACCATGTGGTTACATTAGATAAGTGAAACAAGTGCTATGGACCAAAGCATGAATTTAATAAACAAGAAAAATATGAGGAGGGGGTGATGTTGTAGGGTGGGTTTGGATAGATACAGCATGGGCGGGGGAAAGCTTCAGTGAGGACCAATAGAAGTTCTTGGGCTTAACGACGTGGGACATTCACAAACCAATCAATCAAGTTAAATCCAGAGTGTAAGGTCTCCTCAGTCACATGCACATGCTACAGAATGTATTTTAGGATGTGGAGGTGAAATGGTGGTGGTTTTCTTTTTTCCATTGATATACCAAGTATCTAAGATGACTCCAGCTATATATTTATTGAATAACTAGAATGGATAATATTAATTCATTTTCCACATAGTGCTTTTGCATAATTCAACTTTTAGTTTTATGTTTTAGCATAAATGATACAATGTCAGTTTGATACTCTCTGGAATGAAGTATTACTTTTAATTTTCCCCATATGTAATAGAAGGAGGAGCTGAGTTTCACATTTTTGATAACACAGTTGTAAGCAGCGAGGAGGCTGGGGTGTCACATCTCTCAGTGTGAGAGAGGGGCCTGTGTCCAGCTGTGTCTCCAAGACTGGGCATTCTCAGCCCTCCCAGGGAGACAGGCACCTTTTTGAGATGAAATCCTGTTCCTTATACTAACAAGTAGACTATTCTGACAATCTTCTGGATTATACTTGTGTTTCCCTTTTTACTTCACAATATTTTGTTCCCTGTGTTACCAAGATTACTTAGTAAAATGAGTTGGGAGTACACAGAGAAAATGGAATTTGCAATTAAATTCACATGCAGACTATTGAGTTGCTAATAATAAGCCAGTTTATAGAGCTAATGAAATATGCAATGGAAAAAATCTGTAATTGTAGCATTGTTGAAACTGAGTTCAATAGGCTTTTTCCTTTTCACTTAACTATCCAACAAACTCATTTTAAAATACGACTGCTGATTTTTTATACTGTTTGAAAATTATTCTACTTGTACCTACTCACCTTAATCGACTTAAACATGTTGTAAGCTATCTGGCATTGATATTCTGCTCATGATGAGTTATGTAAGAATTTATAGGACAGCAAGAATTTGGGGCTACCTCATTTTCTTCTAATCACAACTACTCTTCTACTCTCCAATTAGAAACCTGAAATAACTCATAACACCTCATGACAAAGAACCCCAGAAGCAGAAAATTGTGTCTGACTTACAATCAAGATTTCATAGAAATTAGGTGAGAACTGATGTCTCTGTAAAGATGTAGATGACAAGGTCAGTGTTATTTTCTTGAGGTCTTTAGGAATAGAGGTAAGCGTAGATGAGCATCTACACTTCATCTACACTACATCTACACGAGTGTAGGGGCATCTCGTGTACCTGAGACTTGGTTTATAAGGGTGTTGCTCATGTATGTAAGGCAATATTAATTTGTATTTTACCTGTAGAGGAAGAGCTGTACCATTAAAACTTGATGAAAGGGTGAGTCACAATCCTGTGCTTAGGTCCAAAGGATCATCCAAAGTTAAAGGTGATTTTATGAATTTTTTCATCTGATGAATGCATCTATTACTTTGGATTGATTCTCATCTTGTAAGAATTAAATCAGCCAAATTTTCATGGATATTTATGGACATGAGACAATAACGGAAAAATAGAAATAACACTGAATTTGTAGTTAAGGTAAAAATGTCCTCATTTAGTCTCTTCTTGTAATTAATGTAATACAGTTTCTAACTATATTATGAATTGAGTTTTCTGGAAGAGGTGTTAGGATTTGGGGTTTCAAAGTGTTTCTTAGAGATCAGCCCTTGAAAAAGACAAGGAGAAGACATCGAATTGAGCAGAAAGCTGAGACTTAATGCAGATCCAACATAACAGCCACGCAGGCTGCAAGTTCATGGATGAATGTTGCACATCAGCATTGCCCCAAAATTGGTTGAACTGACGGGGCCTTTACCCCCTTCACTAGCTTATTAACTGTCACCAGGCATAGACTTTCCCAGTAAAGGTGTGAAATCAGAGTGGTAGCTCTCTTCTGCTGAAGCAAACCTAAAGGAAGAGAAATAAGACACTGTCCATCAACCCTAATCTGAAACTAGGTAAGTCATACTTTCAAGGATAACATATTTCCATGTCAACCACTCTCCGTGAGAAAGTGACATGTTGTAACGAAGGATGAGGGTAGGCATTTTATATTAACGGTAATATATGCATTATTAGATAATATGTAAAATGTAACATTCTGTACATCCTCTTTGCAGCCATTTTAAGCACACACTTAAATTCCTAGTGTGGTTGTAGAGTCAACCCAAGGATTCCTACAACCTTGAACACCATAAACTTGTAAAGGTACACATGCCAGTGCATTCTTCAGCAGATCCCTACAAATTTTGTTTGGATCTAATATCTTTAGTGCTTGGGAACAGAACCTTGATTTCTGTTTGTAAAACCACTGTCCTCCTATTTGTGCAATAGGACAGCCCATTGTTCTCTTCAGCACCTAAACTTAGCTCCGTCAGGAAGATGCATGTTCCCTGGAATTTGAGTCTTGAGGAGGAAAGGAATAAAATTATTAAGTCCATAAAGAAGGCAGCTGCATTTAGAGGTTTCCCTCAGTTCTCTGCTCTTCCCTGTCTTCTTCCATGTTTGAGATCCATTAAACTTTTGCTTTGATCCTGGGAACTATTATTACAGTAAATTACTACTGTTGCCATTTTACTATTTATTTAACCTATTTGATTTGAGTTGCGTATAAACAAAGAACCCTAACTGTTCCTCTCACATATAGTACCCAGGCTTATCTAAAACAACAACAACAGCAACAACAGCAATGATGACCACAAGAAGCGGTGAGTTGATTTCTGAGACAAGAACGCTGAATGAGCTGTATAGAGTGTGATTAAAAATATGGTATATGTTTAAATAAAAATGTACTATAGTAAATGCCACACAAATTCATGAAGAATTACATATTTTTTATAAAAAAGGGACATTATTATTAATCCTCCCAAAAATATACTCCCTCAGTTCAAACACATTCTACTCTTCTGGGCACTTTTCTGCAGCTGTTCTGACCCTTCTTTCCAGAATGTATTTAGTTGCTCTGTTGTGATTACCTCAAAGCCCTGAATCAATTCAAAACATTTATCTTTCACAGTTATTTTGATTTTTGAAAAATGTCAGAAGTCTCACAGTGCCAGATCTGGTAAAAAAAATGTGGATTAGGTCACAATGACATATTTTTAGGAGCCTGTTTTTCTTTTACCTTCCATTGGATAGACAGCAGCATTCACTAATTTTTAATATATTCCTTAAACACACACAAGAGTGTACTTTAGAACTACTTCAGAAAATGGCCAGAAAGATGGTATAAGGATGTTTGAAGTGAGGGGAAGTATTTTTAGGGACGTGAAGAACAATATGTCTTTTACTGCAATGATTTGTTTTTAATTTGAATATTCGCTATACGTTTCAATTACATCTCATATTCAGTTTAGGTTTTTTGTTTCTTTGATTTGTAGGACAGCTTTTCTCCAGCTAGAATAATTTTATATTTAAAAATAATTATTTGTGTTGTACAATTCAAAGGAGAAGTCAATGAAGAAATGAGAAAGCTAAGTTAAGAAAGAAAAATACTTCAACTCATCGTAAGGGAAAATGGCTGATCAAATAAAACTTTCCAATTTTAGTGTAGGTGATGCCAAAGTGGGTACAAACAGAACCATCCAAAAACTATCGGGAGAAATAATGAATTCTTCCCTGTATATTCTCAAGTGGAATAGAACATTAAGGAAAAATGTTTTCCTTTCAAGAATGTTATGAAATAGATTGCCTGCAATTCCCCATCGTGGTTCACCATTGCTGTCGAATCATTTGACAGAGACTTTATATAAGACATTTAAGCAGAAGTGTATTCAACTCGGAACATCATTACAATCCTTTGAAGCATGAACTTTTATGATTCCCTTTGCCCTTACAATAATTCACCTATTTATCAGCTGGAGTTCTTGAGAGCACTGATTTTTCACCACATGTAAAATGAAAACAGGAATCTGTGTAAGAGGCTTAAACGACAATTTTTTTTTTTGGTGGCAGGGATTGAACTCATGAACTTGTGCTTGCCAGGCAGGCGCCTATGCCACTGAGCTAAATCCACACCTATAAGACAATTCTTATCATCTTTATGTAAGTCTTAAGGTTGTTACAAACACTCGGAAAATTTGTCTTTTTATCCAGAAAGGCCTAATTTTAGAACTCTTCTGTATGAAGTAGAGAGATGAAACCTCTGACTAATTTCTTTACTTCACTCCTGTATGCTACTGCATATTGAAAAGGATTTCCAAATGGGCCATGAGAGATAGTCATTTTTTCTAGGAAAGCAATGATGTGTAACATTACAACTTCACAGATATTTCACTGTGACATATGAGAGATACAATGGAAAAGAAACATGTTAACATGCTTTTTTATTGTTATGAAAGCAGATGCAACAGTTTTTATTGAGCAAGTGTCCCGAGGTAAGCCACTCCTCACAAGTAAGTGGCACACACTTGACTTTGGTCAAAAAGTAAACACAGAGAAAAAAGTTCTTTCAGCTTAAGAAACTGATTTTAAAATAGACAAATTTGCTTAAACCTGTAGACATTTTATTCCTGTGAACTATTTCTTAGTATGAGTTAATACTTTTAAGATTTGAATCAAAATTTTAAATGGCAATATAAAAACATTATTATAGCATTTGCTAGATGCCAAGTACCATTTTAAGTGATTTTCTCATATTGAATTCCTTAATAAGCACCAAAGCTCTGTGACAGAGATGCTATAATCTTTTCACAAATGATAAAACTGGGAAACCTAGGTATACTGTTCCTCAGGGCCATTGCAAAAATTCAAGAAATGTCTTAAAAGATCCAGTGTAAAGAGAGATGCCTCTGTAGGGCAGAAGTTGTGATGGTACATTTTGTTGTGCATTTTATGTAGATTGAAAAAGACTCCAAAATTCTCCAAAAAGATAAGAAACCAGATAGGATGTAAAAACAGTTAGAGTCGCCCAGAATGCAAAACTTTGTCTTTTACTGCTACTTAACATACATCATTCTTGCTAATAAGATAGCTGTGCTTCCTAACTCGTATCACATCTGCCACATTTATTTCTGCTCTTCTTTCACTTTCAGAGTCTCTAGGGACACTCTTTTTTCCTTTAATTCAACTAAACTCAATCACCAACTCAATTTTAACTTCCTCACCAAGCTTTTTGGGACAATTACAGCTAAGCTCGGATTTACTTTCCTTTTTGCAATTGATTAATGCAACCTTTGAATTATGTATTGTTATTTTTGTTTGAAATGAAGTAAACATCAGGGAGAAATTGAATTATTTTCTCAAGGTTGCATAGCTGGTCTAGCAGAGTAGGATTCAAGCATAAAACTTCCAAGCTTAAGTATGGTGCTTTTTAATCAGTGCATCTATTCTGTCTTCAGCTATACCTGACAAAACATTATACCTTGTACTGCTGTGTCTCTACAAAATTTTGCAATAATGTTTGGTATAACAAGTAACAAGTGTTTACAGAGTGTTTATTATGTACTAAACTTTATATTTTTATCTCAGGTAATTCTTTTCATAACTCTGTGAGGTAGGCACTGTTAGCTCTCCCATATTTCAAATGAAGGCACTTTCTCTAGAGAATAAACAATAAATGAATACACACTTTATTCTTTGTCTTTAATCTTTGAGTTTTGTTTGCAACACAAATTCACTTTTCAATATAAAGTTCAATAGTTGTTTTAGATTCATATTAGGCAGAACACAAAGGATCCCAGTAAACAACAGAAGATTTGTGTCCTTTGGGGACGTGGCACTTCTTTGAACCTTTGGTGTTGTGCAGATGAATTCTTCCTCCTTAAAGATCCAGTGATGCACACAGAGTAAACACGCACTTGTGTGCAACTTATTTAGGGTAGATAGATATGTAATTAGTACATGCAGCTTAAGCCAGCATTTCTGCTTCCTCTCCTGAACATATTTATAAATATTTATAAGTTCAAGTAAAGAACAAAATAAAAGATGGATGATTCAGGAAGACAAATCTTACGGAAATGAGAAAGGGAACAAGAGTCTGAAAGTAAAGGAAGAGGTAGAGGGAAAAGAGACATCAAATTAGCTAAGATGTACAATGTATATGTCCAAATACCCACAATGAATGTAATCATTATTTGTCACAAGCATGAAACAAAAAATAATAATAACAATAATGATGAAAATGGGGAAAAGGGGATCTACAGATGGAGGGAGCTAAGTCATCAGAGAAGGGAAAGGGAATAAAAAGAGTCAAAATAGGCTATGTTTGTATTCCCTAAGAGGACTGTAAAGTTCATGTAATAAGATTCATGTTATAAAATAAAATTTAACAGATAAATCAATGAATGTATATATCTGTTAATATCATAACAGCAAAAAATGAATCTATGAATAAATAAGACAGAATTTACATACAATTTGCATAAACATATAATTTGGGACTTTTGCCTCTGTTCAGGTTACTATAACAGAATGCTTCAAACTTCATGACTTAAATAATAGAAATTTATTTTTCATAATTTTGGAGGCTGGGTATCCCAAGATCACTGTGGGTGTCTGGTGGGGTCATCTTCCTCATTTGCAGCTGGTGATTTTCTTATTGTATCCTCATCTGGAGGAATAGAAAAAAGAAATAAGCTCTAGCACATTTTTTTTTTCATTTAAGAGCTCGAATCCTACTCATGAAGATCCCACTTTCATAATTATTTCTTCAAATCTCTACTTCCTAATACCACCACATCAGGGTTAGATGTCAACATGGAGATTTTGGAGAACACGATCCATTCCTACAACACCTTTCTCTTCTACACCAAATTCCTTCCTCAGTCCAAAAATGTTGCCTCCCAAGAAGCTCATTAGGATCCATAGTTCTGCTTGTTTTCTTGCATCACCTAGAAAAGGACTACTTTCTGAGACATTGAAATCCCTACCAGAATGAGCCTGACATCTGGAGATGAAAGGCCCTCTTTCATTTAAACAGAACTTGGAGAAATCAACAATTTTGTTGGTTATTTTATTTGTTATAAGAGATACTAAAAAAGAAAAAGATGGATGTATTTATTAGTAGTTGCTAACAGTTCCATTTAACAGTCAGGGACATGGAACAGGATTGGTAGATTGATGACTAGCAGAAGCGGAGAAAAGCTGTGTGAAGGAGCCTTTCTAGATAAGCCAACAATGTAAAGACTGATTATCAAAGATGCTTCCATAATTTCAAGGTTACAAGCAGTCAGAATGCTGGGACAAAGCAGAGAGACATATCAAGGAAAGAAGCCCACACCCTTGCATAAACATATAATTTGGGACTTGCTGCACTAAATATACACCTTTCTACAGAGGAACAGATGGGAGCTCCGCGTGAGGTTTACAGGATCATCTCAAATAGTGGAAACCTTTATACCACAAAACATCTTTGTGCTGTAACCCAGAGAGCTACCTGGTCTTTAGGGAGCTATGCCTTAGAAACTGTGAACTCTATTTGCCCTAGGTCATTTTTAGATAGGGGCTCCCGCTAAGGGCACTTCAGATACAAAGCCTCCACCCAGTATCAAACACCAATAGTTTAATTTAGCAAAGTCTAGTCAGAAAGGAAATTAGATCAAGTCATCTAACTTCCTTTCTTACATTACTGTTTAGGTTGACAGAGTCCCCCAGAAAAGTCTTCCATTGCTCTGCGCCTCTCATAGAGGAAGGAATGAACATTACTAGCAAGGTATAAACTATTGTCATTAGAAATGGGTATGTGACAATTTGCATATTGTACCTTCTTTATTAGGGAAAAACTGAAAGACATTTTTTTTGCAGCATGTAAATGTTACCTGTAACATGATGCCTGTAACTTGCTATATTGAAATAATATAAGAAAAATATAACTCCCAACCTGCTAGATGTCAGATGTATGGAGTTCATGTCACCTGAAATCGAAGAATGAATGCGAAAGAGAGAACAGAGATCCAGAGTAGGAAAGCTTATTGAGAGATTGCTCCTGAAAAACAGGAGGGGTCCTGGGTGAGTTGCTCTGAGGAACTTCATCAGGGGGAAATTCATACAGCAAAATCGCAATGTGGGTACAATGTTGGTCAAACTATAACCAACCAGTAAGATTACAAGTATAGCTGCTTAGCTAATATTGATTCAAGAGGGGTGCTGGGCTTGTAGCAAGGGTATATGGCTGACATCATTAACTTGACTTGTCTTCGACTTCTAAAACAAGAATGCTCTGGGAAGGGATGGGTCTGGGTGTTCTAGTGACCCACACAGGTGTCTGATACATACCTGGACTTAGTGGACCAGGTGGTACTAATTACACTGTAGTCTCAAGTTCTGCTTATCCATTTGGGAGATACAAAAGTGGCCATTGTGAGTTTGTATTAAGACGTCTTCTTCAGGTTCATGTCTAGCCAGAATTCTGGTGTCTTTATTTTTCACTGACTTTCTGGAGATCCCTGTCCCTCTCTGACTGTGTATTAATTTCTATCTAATTTAGCTGTCAATAACAGAAACAAAAAGTTACCGCTGCCTGAATGGAAGTTCAAGAGCACATCCGTGAATGATGAGGATGCCCTGTACCCCGTCCAGTCTCACATGCTCTTCTTGCAGAGACTGAGTTTGGCGCTCTGAAAACTGCATTTTCTTTTGTGAGCTGTTTTTCTGTTAATCTCACCTAACTGGAGATACTGACTGGAGGGAGATGATAGCGCAGAAGTAAGAATGTTGTTTCTGTCAGTGTCGTCCTAGCAGATGGTGTTTCTCTTGATCAAGACCAGTTGGTTTATATTTCAAGTTCCTTTAGTCGTTTCTAGAGCTATCGGGAGCAACATGGTAGCATCTGTTCCCCAGAGGTTTCAGCCACACTTGTGCAGATGCCTGTCCTCCTAGCTCCTGCAGCACTGTCAGAGACCAAACATGCCAGCCTTCTCACACTCCTGAGCTTGAGTTCCTACTTTCCTTATCTGAGTTCCTAACCTATCAGCATAACCAGATGTATTATTCAGGGCTCTCCGAAGAAACAGAATCAAGAGGATGTATATATTAACAGACAGGTTTGTATTAAAGGAATTGGCTCAAGAGATTGTGGAGTCTTAGCAAATCCAAAATCTTATTTTTCCATTGTCCCATTGGTATCTTGAGGACAATTACTATAACATAAAAATATTAGAATAATGAAATTTCTCATTTATATTAAAGTGATAATATATTTTAATTGTATGACAGTTAAAAACTCCAGTGAAAAGAAATTTAAAAACTAAAGTGCTTAGACTACATTTTACTACTGTCCATATATGCAGTGTTTCTTGATTTTTGTTACTATGAAAATTGCTGTCTTATAATCCTTTATAATGTTGATCTGTAAATTAAATCATAATGTGAATATTTTGATCAAAGGTTGTCATGAGAAGGGAAAACAATTTTCATGCAGTTTTCCATCAAATTCTATAGCAACTCATCTTTCTGAGGTTGTGATAATGCAATTTAGATCTCAGATCAATTACATTCCTTTTATCCTAGTTCCCTCATTTGTAAAATGCAAATCACACTACTGTTTGCTGCAGAATTATAAAACATTGCAAAGTTCACATAAATGCTACAAAAATCCACTTTCACTATACCTAGCTCTTCTTCTTTATCAACTATTTCAATGCCTCTGCTCTAACATTTTGCTTTATTTTACATTTGTCTATTTTCTTGGTCTCTCAGAAGTTAGCGTTTTAAAGCAAAGGTACTTGAACTGCATGTTTATTTGTTCGTTTTCTTCCCGTAGGCCCAGTAAAACAATTGAATATATATATATATATATATATATATATATATATATATATATATATCACAAGATAAATACCTGTGGAAGGAAAGGGTGAATCAATGAGAAAAGAATGAGTGAATTACACAATAAAGGCACTTTCTTTCAATTTTCTCTACTGTGAAGAATTACATAAATGGTTCCTCAAGAACTAAAATATCTGAGATTGTTTAAAAACAAGTAAACTATGCCTACTTCATTCATATACCAGATGCCTAATTCAGAAGTGGGCAGTCACAAAAAAGGAAGGAGAAAATGTTCACCCTTTGTGCTTTATTTATCATACTTGATTTGGAAGAGAGAAAGAAATTTAAATATCAATATTGTACAAAACCCTTTACTCACGACTATCTGCATGCATGAGCCTCTGCTTGTGTTAAGAGCAAATGTTCAACATTCAGGCAAAGTCCCAATCTAAACACAAAAAATTGCTTGATTTCATCTTTGACTTTAGAATTCTATAAAATGTAGACATTAACACTGGATAATACTTTAGATTTTTGGAGAATTCATAGGTATTCTTCTTTCTTTCCTGAAGGCAAATTTTATGATCTTTGTCTATATTTTTATATGGCTCACTCTAAATTTATTCTGCAAGTAAGCTGGCCAGCCAGTCTCTTTATTTTATTGATGGAAAAGTTACTTCTTGAACTTGTTAGGGCCATTTAAAATGAAGTTTCAAAAGCATCATATCATATATAAAAGTCTTCTATTTGTTTTGAAAATATAAAGGAAGCATATCTATGACTTAAAATTTGAGTAACTTCATTGATATAATTCATCCCTCCCCCCCCTCCCACCATGAAAGCATTTGCTGACTATATGAAATATGCAAATTCTAAATTTTAGTGTCAGTGGCTAAAACTTTTTGTTATTTTTTTACGATGGTAGCCTCACAGTTCCTTTATTTAAAATTGAAATTCTTCCCAGCTGCAAGACTCGAATTATGAATCTGCTTAGGCCTGTCTTATTTGGAGTCATGTACATAAAGTCTAACTGGCAGCTGAAACTGACAGAGTGAAGAGAGAACCTAATTACATCAAGTTGTAATGTTCTATTTTGCATGTCAAATGTGTGAAACTTCAATATAAAGAAGAGAGGTAAAGACAAGCATTTGTCTGTCTTAAAGAAAATCATGTTAAAATTTTTCTAATATAAGATTTTTATCTATATTTGGGGATGTTTGGTAAAGCAGCATTATGATAACTTAAGGTTAGCACAGATAGTGTCCAAAGTGAATTTTTAATACATTAACTGTAGTACTATTTAGCTATTCTCTAGAGTTTTCTCCATTATAATTTTTTCTAGAACTCTCTGAATAATAATGTTACACATCTCCCTTGGGAGATATTTTCATTCATTGTCAGTTTGTCCTGGTATCTGGTCAAGTTTTGGATTACAAGTGGTAACATGTTTTCTTCCTTTAGATTTCTTTAAATTCCAAATATCTTTATATTAAAAAATTTCAAATAAAATTTCAAAAAGAGCCTTACTATCATGTACACTTGAAAATATAATATTTTAAAATTTTACAAGTCCAAGCATTTATGAGAATGTGGAGCAACTGCAATTCTCATACAGTATGATGAGATTTAAACTTATAAAACCATTCTAGAAAATGGTTAGGCAGAATTAATACAAATGAATACATTCACATATTATTTCCCAGAAATTTCATTGGTAAGTATATGCCAGTGGAAAAGGTTATGTGTATTCACTACAAGCAATGTATAAGAATTCTCTCAGCAACTTTAATGATAATAGTACTTACCTGGCAATGTCTCAAAGATAGCAGATAAAAAAATTAAAATGTAGTATATTTATACAATACAGAAAAATATTTTTAAAGGTTAAAAGTGCATGAGAACTATAGCGAATCACACAAAATGTTAAATGGAGGAATACAGACATTAACATGTGCATACTGTATTAGTACATTATGTGAAGTTGAACAATAGACAAAAGAACCTATAGATTTTTGACATTAGAATAATGGTTACCTTTGTGGGAGGTGTTAGTTGGGGTGTCCTCTATCTTGATCCTGTTGGTAATGATATATTTATGCTAATTTATCATATGCAACAACGTGTACAACTACTATTTTTTCATCTTATCTGTATGTTACCACAATTTAAAGTAGTTTATAAATAACTTGGTTTTTATTTGCAGACTGAACTTCAAAAAGAATTTTCTTAAAAAACTCAATATTTTGAAACAACTTTTGAGAAGGGAAACTCAACAACTATTTATTAATTTTAAAAACTAACATTCATTTTTATATTAGGAATTTAAATTTTCTCTATTGATGTTCACATGTTTTAAATAGCAATGAAGTGGTACTTTATTAATAAACAGTTAAAAATTTCTGCCCCAAATAAGCAGCTACTGTGCAGAGATTTGCTCACGTGAGTTATTCATGCAGAAACTTCAGTCTTACCCTTTTGATTCATTTGTTTTATCTTAGTACTTAGTCTCTATTTTCATACCAAAATTACTAGATGTTTCCTAAAGTTCATCCTGGATTTTGTGGGTAACACTTGCAAAGCTTCATAGACTTTTAAAAAAAATTCATCCATGTTTGCAGTGCATAATGCTCACATTCCTTTGCATGGAGTTGGTGTGTGAAGAGACGACATCTAAATTCCTTGTTTTGTCCCCTTTTCATCCCCTCCCTCCCTCATCCCTCCATCCACTTGCTCCCTTTCCCATTTGAGAAAGATCTTCTCTTAGAATCCTACTTATCTTTTGTTTAGCTCTTTGTACAATTATTTAATTTGAGCTTCTCTTCTAAGAGAAATGAGATATTTAACCTGTGTGTGTGAGGTACAGCATTTCACCTAAATGCGTAGTTTCAAGGTGCATCCATTTTCCTATGAATCACTCAAGCTTATCTTTCTTTATAGCAGAGTAGCATTTCATAATTAGTTTTGAACAAAATTCTGTAAGCTTCCCTTGACTTAATTTTTTAAGGCATCTTACATGTGTGTTAATAGTAAAAAGTAGTAATGGGCTGTTTGGGAGAACTAGACTCCTTGCTATACAACTTTCATTATAAGGATGCTGTGTATCACAGTATTAAAGATAGATGAGTTCACTGGACAGGAGCTCCCCTTGGGAATACACAAAGCCTTCTGTTACTGGAGGTATTTGAGACGTTTGAGCAAAGTGACTTTCTCTAAGTGGGGTGAACCTATGCATTCTTGCTATCCAGCAAATACTGCATATCTGGGCTTCTGTGAATCACTTCATGAAATGAATTTTATATTGTTTATTTTTCTTATCACTTTTCTTCTTCTCTCTTTTGAATGGAATTAGCTTGGTAGAAAATATTGACAGGTAAATAGAAAAACAAATTTCAAAAATGCCAGTGTTAGGCCACCTCAGTCCTACCTAGAGAGACCAAATTAAGAATCACTGGAGGTCAAGGTTTAGAGGTACCAAATTCTGACTTTGGGATCTTGAAAATTCTTTAGGTAGGATTCTGCAGGTTTTTTTTTTCCAAGATTAAAAGCTATTGTTGGATTTTATACCCATACAGCTTAATCAGAAATAAATTTGTTCCTGGAGTGACCATGGAAATAAAGTTTGTATGTATAGCTTATTGCAGCTTAATTTCTTTTCCCTCATGTTTATTGCAATTATTAATTAATTTCAAACATTGAAAATAAGGAAAGGAAGAATAAGAGTGGTCAGGTGCCTAGACATTTTCGGTTTAATGTTAGTTGTGTTCCTTTGATCTGAATTCTTTTTGTTGTTAAACCTGTTTTCTCATCATCTGTAATATTTACATCTGCCTCATAATATTGTCAAAATGATTGTATTCATCAGCTTTCCATTACTGTGACAAAACATCCAAGACAATCAGTTTAGAAATTTTCTTTGGGTAACAGTTTTAGAGATTTTAGTCATTTGGCCCAGTTGCTGCATGGTGAAATAAAAGCAGGAGAAGCAGCTCACCTCATTGAGTCTGGAAAATAAGCAAGAGAAGGAAAATGGGTGGGGGACTAGGTTATTCCCAGGACCGCCAAGGCTTCACAGTACTCAAACACTGATAGGCTGATGACCACACCTTTGACACCTCAGCCTTGAGGGGATTCTTATCTAAACCATAGTGATGATCAAATGAGTTTATGTTTATAGTTGCAGAACAGAAATTCTTGGACTCTTACACACCTTGTTAAATTAAAAAATGAACTAACTCTAAAAAGACATTGATAAAAAGAGAATCACTAATACTCCAGTTTTGATAATTCCTTTAAATTTGTCACTGTGTTCTCTTTTCATTGTTGCTAATTCAATGAATTTATGCCAACAGCTTTGACTGTATTAGGCACACCTCCTTGATACTTTGCTCACATTTTATATGCACGTGTGTCTCATTTTCTTTAAGTCACATTTCTCTTATAATTTTCTCTTATAATTTCTCTTCTAATTATTCTTGTACTCATATGTCCAAAATTCAACCATCTTTGAAAATTCAACTTGAGTACGTTGGCTTCTTTGATTACTCTGAAAGAGGATGTGAATTTCTTTGTCCTATAAAACTGTAAAGCTTGATGTTATTCTATAACGTTTATTCCTGTCTTGCACTAAAGCTTCCTAAATGTGGCACTTCATCTTCTAGACTATTAATCTGTGCAAATGTACAAATCTTTCTATATTCTTTGCATGAAGCTTGATTTTGTGCATAGTAGATTGACAAATACTAGTTAAATTAATGAATGCTCAATTTAAATACAAAATACATTGTTTTTAAAAATCCAATTTTCTATGAATATTCATTGATGAGATAAGAAACAATGTGGTACCTCCACATAATTTAAAACTCTATAAGAAATAAGATTCAAATTTTCTAAAATAAGGTACATCCACTACTTAAATCTTATCAATATCTATATATCTATGTATCTATGTTTCTATCTATCTATCTATTATTAGCCTAGATACTGACAGTATGTATGTTTGCACTTTGGGATAAAGGTGACTATGACTTACTTGTAGGCTTTTACTATGGTTCTATAATTCCAGTATATAAAATTTATATTCATTAATACTTAATATTATTACATCAATGTTTTTGTTAAATTTATTTTAGCTAAGAAATATAACAAATGTACTATTGTCTTTGGACATTTGTTTAACATTAGATTAAGCATGTTTAAATATATTAAATAGATTCACTTCTTATCTTTCAGCATATTGATTTTTGTCTCTCTGGGGTGAGATTTCATGTAATATCTGTTCTTCTCCCTTGCTTATTCTAAGTATGACATCTAATTTGTAACAAAAACTGTAATGCTTAGCTTGAATACCAAGTTATTTGTCATAAAAAGTCTTAAACAAACTGAAATATTTTTCACACAGAAATTTATAGAAAAGTAAAATCTATTTTTAACTTGCTGGAAACATAGAAAACTAAAACCACATCAAGAAAAATTATAGAAATATCTATGAGGAGTTGAAAAAGAAGGCAGTGGTATATGTCTTTATAGTATTTTTAACTGATTAACTTTGAAAATGAATTTCATATTGATGCACATATAAAGGAATAATAAATAAATATTTTAAAGATTTGACAAGAAAATTTTTGTCATTTCAAGAAAGCAGTTAGAAATGAGTTTAACTGATCTTCCAAAATTTATTTCCAAGGATCACCTCATGAGGCTAACCATCCCTAAATTTTCTTAGTAGGTCTTGAAATACATTTTTTAACACTTTTACTTAGTAGAGCTTTCTTGAAACCATGTAAGAAGTAGGTATACCCGGCATTCTCTTTCTTAAAGAACTCTTTGCTTGACAAAAGTTTTGTCTTCCTACATAGATTTTCTAAGATAAAATTCTCATGAAATTTACATGGTGAAGCTGCTTTCAATTTTATACATGATTGTTTATTGTTTTCTATAATGATCCTAAAAATGCTTATTGAAGGAAAATGCATTTGGTTTATTATGTATCTTTTGAAAGAAGCAATCCGGTGGTAACAACATAGAAGCAAAGGATTTGTTTGCTCTAGGAAGACTGTATCTATTAATTTGTGTCATTTGGCATTTAAAAAAGAAGGAATTGCTCTTAGTGAACTTTATTTAGTTGAAATATCTGCTTAATATAGCTATGAAAATATATTACAGAGACATTTGAAGTGCAGATGATATAAAACCAAACACCACTAATTCAACACCTAAGTCATCAAATTGTTCACAGAATTGCAAATTATAATAGATGTATGCAATTAGCAGATGGATGAATTAAACACACTGAGCGGTCCTTTTGTGTCTGTAAAGAGCCTGATTGCCAGAGATGTGTAGTAAAGTACCACAGACCTCTGGACTCACTGCACAATAAACAAAAGAAGCTTATTTCCTGTTTAATGCATAAAATTATGTAAAACTTTTAAAATGATTTTTGATGGTATAGAAGTACAAAATGATTTAATAAATTTACAAATTTTTCCAACATTAAAGCATTTTAATTTAGAAGAATGAAAGATACAGCAGTTTTTTTCTCTAAAAGTTTAAAACTAGTGTTTCTGAGAATTTAGACTTTGTGATAAATCATAAGTTGATGTTTTTCTTTATTATGGAATCAACTTTATGTGTCTTTTCCTCCAAAAACAGCAGTAAGAGTTTAAGAAGAAAATATACAGTTGCTAAGAATCCCTGAATTTTTTGTACATCAGACATTATATTTCTTCCATCTCTCAAATTCTGAATCATTGTGAGAGGGCTATAACAGTGGTCATACCGTTTATGGACACTGATGTCCACACTGACTCTTCTTTTCTTGGAATCCAGCATACATTGACACTGGAATGAAATCAAAGTTATAAAATTAATATAACCATATATCTAACCACTTTATTTTGTGTTGGTAATTTAAATCTGCCTTAACTCTGACTCATAAAAATCTATCCATGGTATTCTGAGAGGACTTTTTTAGTTTATCATTAGGCAAAGGTAAACCTAAGTAACTTTATTTCCAAGCATGTAAAGTTACATTTTATGATAATAAGCATTATGTGTTGTTTAGCAACATTTCCATCAGGATTTTTGTTGCTTCTCACTTAAATTTCTTTCTGGCATTTTAAACTCATCTAGCTTGAGTTTGTTCTTTGTAGAAATAAAGACATTTGCTATCTGTGTCTTTGGTAAAATGTAAATTAATATAATGATTCAGTTTGATCATGCTACACCTTTAAAATTATATTTCTTTTCAAATTTTACATTACTGAAACTTTACAAGTTTTATTTTCTAAATTGTGGTTACAATCTTTTGTTTGACTTCTCTTATTTTTTAAGAGTTCCTGTTTGTAGGTGAGTTCTTATATTTTTCAGATTACACTACTTAAGAATCTTAAATCCGGGAAAGTCAACTTGCAAACGTAGAGACATGGTTATCCATAAGATATATTTTAGCAATAAAATTTAATACTTTACTTCACTGGCTATATTTTGAACAATTCAATTAGAATATGGAATTAGAGTAAAAACCCTCCCAGTTCTTGGCCCTGCTGTCTTTGCCTGTAGGTCCCGTGAGCACCAGGATGGCAGGCAGTGTAGGTACAGAGCACAGAGTCTTCAGGAATGTAATGTACAGTAGTACCCCCAAAAATACACAGGGAAAGGCATCCCAGGGCCACAATAACTCAGGTCTGCAAGTCTAGCTCCAGAGAACTGTCGAAACTGTAAGACACTGAGCCATTCTTTAGAAATCTGCAAAGTCTGGAATATGGCAAAGCAAAAGTAAAATTTAGAAGGAATAATGAGAAATATGTCACAACAGGTGAGAGCAGAGAATAAAACACACAATGAAAAGGACCAAAGAACTATATTAAGGCATTGTAATGTGTACTCTAGCATCTCTGACCAACCACAAATGTTCTTACATAATTAGTTTTTGCAAGAAAGTGAACAAATTCATGGTGTCTTGGTACTTCACCAGGAACAGTGTTAAGTTCATTTTTCCAGCTGGAATTAGATGCTTATAGTTGGGAAATAAAGTAGATCATGATCTCAGAACATCTTAAGCCTGGCTATCATTTCCTACCTGATCAGGGATCTACCCAGTACTTATATTTCTAAATACTATCTGCATTTCATGACCTGCATAGAACATTTTCCATATGGTTATCTCATTTTGATTCAATTATTCTGATAATCTAAGAAGCCTATGAAATGTATCTACTACCTTCATTTTAATGCAAAGTCATGAAATAATGAAAATTGGATTACTTACCAAGATGACATACTAGAGAGGCTGAGTTCAGATTGGGTGGTGTTTGTTCTTTTTACTTTTGAGTTGGATGAATGCTTTCCTGTGCATTTCTAAATTTAATGTCACTTGCTTTTAAATACCATTAAGTGTCCTTAAGGCAGTATTAAAATCTGTAAGTTAGTACCAAGAAATTGTTATAATATTTCTGTGTGTTTTGAATTATTAACACATTTAATAAGCTCTTTCAAAAGTTAATATATTGAAAGAACAGAATATATGTTCCTTTTATATACAGCTCATTAGTGTAAACTACTTGATTGAGAGTAATGATGGGAAAAATGAAAGTTACTTAAAATGCATCTTGAAGTTTTTGCAAATTAATTTATCAGATTTGCTTCTATTTATAAATAATATTCATTACAGAAATGAGAAAATATAGTAAAGTGTAGAGAAAAATGGATGTAAACTTTACAAGGCAAGACATTGTGATTTTTTATACACTTCCCTATCATATGGGTAAATATTGATCTTTTGGGATACTTTATTTTCTTAATAGATTTCAAGTGATTCATGTTTTACTTTTCTGTCAATTACTTCTCACTATCCACTTTCCTATAACATTATCACTCTTTTCTGTAATAAAAATAGTTACTCTTACCCTCTTGAAGGACCTTTCCTCTTATCTTAGCAATTCTAACAACAATTCTAACATCTTTTTTCCAATATTCTTTCCAATAAATTTCAATCAACATAAAATGTTCTAACATTTGTGCTTCAGATGAAATCTAACTCATAATATCTTTTTCATCAGTGGTACCTTTCTGGATTCCTGCTCACAAGCTTAAGAAGAAATCAATGTATCTCCTGGATTGTGTGTCAATACAATTTCTCAAGTAAAGAAAGGAAATAACTTTTCACTGTAGAAATGTTTCTTACCTTACCAAAGTAAATCTCCTCATAGTTAAAAGCAAAAAGCAAACTCATTTCAAGAATAACTTAATTTCTCATAAGCTTATCCTAAAAGAGGAAAAGCATATCTTTTAAGACTTCCATACATAAGCATATCTCTTATGTATGCATATTCATATGTGTGCATATCCATCCATTCATATATACATATATATGCATATCCATATATAAGTGCATCTCTTGAGACATCCATACATATATGTCAAATGGATGGGAAAACAACTGTCAGTTGATGGAGACACATATTTATTTTTCTCACAGAATTTATCATGAAAAAATAATCCTTTTTTGTTCTTTGTTGTTGTTTTCTAATCAATTAATTCTCATTAATACATCTACCAAGAAAAATAAGAGATGCAACAAATAAATAAATAATAAATAAAATGTCTCCAGGCTTAAACTTTTTTTATTAATTATTACCTGAAAAAATAACTTTAATCAACACGCTAGTGGATGAAACACCTTTATGAAAGTAAACTGTATGGTACTGAAGATACAATTCCTTTTCCTCATCAATCTTTACTCCACAGCTCCCTTAAAATTAGACATGTGAGATTTCCACAATCAATGCTTTTTTCCTGTTTTGGGCCAATTTCTTAAAAATGGAAGTACCTCCATGTCATAATCATAATCTCATCATTGATAAAAAATTTTCAACCCTTGTGCCTTAAAGCAGTAGAGGTTTATTTTTGCTCACAGTTTAGCCCATAGTTGTTTGGGTCCAAGGAAAAAATGCATGGTAAAAGTCATGGTGGAGGAAAGCTGCTGAGGAAAGCTGCTCAGGAAGCAGCCAGGAAGTAAAAGGAGAAAAGAGCCAGGAATACATCCTAACAGGTCAGATACAAGTGACCCACTTCCATGCATGCCCTGCCTCCTAACAGAACATAAGCCATAAGCACATTAACAGATTAATTCCCTGATGAGTATAGCACTCCCAAGATCCAGGTACTTTCCAAAACCCTCATCTCTGAATATAGGAGATTTATAAGATATATTTTAGGTTCAAACCATAATAGTCCATGTATTTCTTTACCTAGTTCATATGCTCTTAGGGTAGATAACCACAGACTGGGAGAAAATATTTGCAAAATGTGTATCTAGTAAAGGACTTCTTATATAAAAGATATACAAATAACTCTTAAAATCCCAAAATAAGAAAATAAGTGATCTGATTAAAAATTGAGAGAGCCATACACTGTATATGACAAGCAGGTGAAATGATGAACAACATTATTTGTCAACAGAGAATTGCAAATTAAAATAACAATCAGATAGAAGTATAAACTTATAAGAGTGACCAAAAATGAAAACTATGAAATATCAAGTTCTGGAGGGGAAGAAAAATAACAAGAATTCTTATTTAGTGCCAGTAGAATGTAAAGTGGTACAGTGTTGAAAACCAAATGGTATTGTGTTGAAAGACAAATTGACTGTTTCTAACAGAAACTAAAATTTTCTGTCATATGATGTTGTAATCAACTGCCTTCATTGGAGGCAAAGAAAGAAAAAGAGATTTTAAAAAAGGAATTGAAGAAGAAAATGTAAGCAGATTTTACAAATGAGAACAGTTGGTGGAAGCAAGGAGGCAGGGAGAGAAAAAGAAAGAGATAAAAAAAGAATAAAGATGTGTTACATACATGTACAATCTCCCCACATTAAATGTAATCGTTATATACTACAAACATGTACCAAGTAAAAATAAAGTAAATTAACACAGAAAAGTCTGTAGCAGCTTATTCATAATTGCTGAAACTTAGAGTCTACTACCTTCAGTAGGCAAATGGATAAACTGGTACATCCACACACTGAAATATTAGTCAATGCCAAAGTGAAATGAACTAGAAAGCCATAAAAACATAAGGAAGAATCTTTAATGTCTATTATTACTAATTCAGTGAAAGGCAATATACTTACTTTATGATTTTAACCTCTTGACAATGGAGAAGGTAAAACTACAAAGAGTAAAAAGATTAGCTGGGGCTTAGGGAGGACAGGTGAATTGATAGAGCACAGAGGAGTTTCAGGGCAATGAAAATACTGTGTAGTATTAGAATTGTAGACAAGTATCATTAGATATTTAGACATATAGATTGCATAGCACCTGTAATAAATCCTCATGTAAACTATGTTCTTTGAGTGAGACTGATGCTTCAGTGTGGGCTTATTGATTTGCAAAAAATATTCCACTGTGTCATGATATGCTGCAGTGGAGGAGTCTGAGTGTATAAGTAGAGCAGTAGGAGAAAGAAAACTTCTGGACCTTCCAGAAAACTGTGCTGTAAATTAATGTTGATAAACATAAATATAATAGATGTGGGAGCTGAATCCCAGTGCACTGGGAAGCTTTGCAACATCACTCCAAGATGTTAAGAGCACACCCAGTGTCCCAAATCACAGGAGGATGCATAGGAGGACCTCAAGGGCTTAACTGGGCCATGCTCAGCAACCTCCAAGCAGCTAACAGTTGCTTGCAGTCTGTTCCAAGAGCCAAAAGTGGGCCAGGTGATTCCAAGCACACAGGGGAAGCTTTGGAATATTGCTTGAAACCCAGAAATATAGGAAAATGACAAAATGAAAGAGCAAAATTCCATCTCAAACTTCCAGCCCAACCCAAGCAAGCCTAGGAGACATGGACACAGAAGAAAATGTAAGCCATATACCTGAAATTCCTGAAATGATATCAACTGAAGTAAAGAAACAACTCCGAGAAGCTATGAAAGAACTCAAATCAGAAATAGTCTCCCAGGTAAAAGAAGAAATGATAAATGTAATGAAAGAAATGGGGAACACATCTAAAGAAGACATAGTTAAAAGACTAGGGGAACAATGCAAAAAGATGGAATCCCTGAATGAACAATATAAAACACAAACAGAATGCATGAAGCAGATTCTAAGAGATATACAGGAAATCAACAATTCCATCGAAAGTTGGCAAAACTGCCTCAACAAAAGTGAAGATAGAATTCCAGACCTTGAAGACAAGATTGCAGCTAGTGAACAGGAAAAGATAGATCTTTTAAAAATAAAAAGAAATCAGGAAATAACAATTCAACAGCTACAAAATGATGCAAAGAAAAACATAAGATTGATAGGTATAAATGAAAAGAAAGGTGACAACACAAATGATATCAAGAGGCTATTTACAGAAATAATAGCTGAAAATTTCCCAAACATTAGAATGGAAACTGACACATAGATTAGTGTAGTATATAGAACTCCAAATAACCATAACCAAAAGAAAACTACACCCAGACATATAATAATCAACATCCCATAAATCCAACATAAGAACAAAATATTAAAAGCTGCTTGAGAGAAGAGACAGATCACCTATAAAGAAAAGCCTATCAGAATCACAAAACACTTCTCAACACAAACAATGAAGTCAAGAAGAGCATGGAGTGAAGTATTTCAGATTCTAAAGGAAAATGATTTCCAACCCAGACTGATGTACCCTGAAAAACAGTCCTTCCAAATGGATGGAAAAATAAAATACTTCCACGACAAAGAACAGCTGAAGAACTTCATGACCACGAAACAAGCCTGCAAAGAATACTGAAAGACATTCTAGATAGACATAGGACAAAACCACTAAGCAAGGCAAACAATTAAACAGAGTGGGAAGGTAAAGAATCAACAGCAGAAAGATAATATGTCAAAAGTAACCAATATATATCAGTTATAACCATTAATGTAAATGGCCTCAATTCACCAATTAAAAGAAACAGACTGGCAGTATGGATCAAGAAACAACATCCAACCATATGCTGTCTACAAGAAACCCATCTAACCTGAAAGGAAACTCATGGACTGAAAGTCAAAGGATGGAAAACAACACTCCATGCAACAGGATCCCAAAAAAAGCAAGGGTAGCTATACTGTTTGCAGATAATGTGAACTTCAAACCAAGAATGATCCAAAGAGATAAAGAAGATCACTACATACTAGTTAGGGGAAAACTACAAGAGGAAGAGATAACAATCTTAAATATCTATGTGCCAAATTTGGGAGCACCTAGCTATACAAAATGAATATTAACAGAAATGAAAAATCAAACAAGCAATAACACAATTATAGCAGGAGACCTTAACATGTCATTGACACAAAGGGACAGATCAACTAGACAGAAAATCAGCAAAGAAATAACAGAACTGAATCACACCTGTGACCAAATGTATTTGGTGGATGTATACAGTGTTCCACCGAACATCAGAATATTATTCTCAGCAGCACATGGAATGTTCTCTAAAATAGACCATATTCTAAACCACAGATCATGCTTAAGTAAATGCCAAAGAATTGAAATTATCCCATGCATGTTATCAGATCATAGCACCATGAAACTAGAAATTAATGATAAAAGAAACTGAAAAAAATCCCACAAACACATGGAAATTGAATAATAAACTCCCAAGCAATCAGTGGATCACAGAAGAAATTAAGCAATATCTACAAGCAAACAAAAATACAAATACATCTCACTGGAATCTGTGTGATGCAATAAAAGCAGTCCTCAGAGGAAGATTTATTGCGGGGAATTCCCACATCAGGAAAGCAGAACAAACACAAATAAACAACCTCATGCTACACTTCAAACATCTAGAAAAAGAAGAGCAAGTCAAGCCCAAGGCCAAAAGAAGGGAGGAAATTATAAAGGTCAAAGCAGAAATCAATGCAATAGAGACTAAGAAAATGATACAAAGAATCAATGAATCTAAGAGTTGGTTCTTTGAAAGAATAAATACAATTGATAAGCCCCTAGCCAACCTTATTTTAAAAAGGTAAAAAAAAACTCAAATTCGTGCAATAAGGAAAGAAAAGGGTGAAATCACTACAGACCCTGTGTAAATACAGAAGATCATCAATATCTATTTTGAAAACCTCTACTTTCATAGACTTGATAACACAGAAGAAATGGACAAATTCCTAGAAACATATGAATTCCCAAAGCTGGATCAAGAAGATGTAAATCTGTTGAATAACCCAATTTCAATTAACAAAAATGAAAATGTAATTAAATCCTTACTCAAACAGATTCACTGCAGAATTCTACAAAAAATTCAAAGAAGATTTAATGCCACCACTCCTCAAGCTCTTCAATGAAATTGAAAGGAAAGCAAGTCTCCTTAACTCATTCCTGGAAGCAAATATTACTCTAATAACAAAACCCTAGAAAGATCCAACCAAAAAAGAACTACAGACCAATCTTCCTAATGAAAATAGATGCAAAAATTCTCAATAAAATATTGGCAAACAGGATGCAGCAAATCATCAAGAAGATTATACACCATGACCAAGTGGGATTCATCTGAGGAATGCAGGGATGGTTCAATATATGCAAATCAATAAATGTAATCCACCATAACAACAGAGCCAAAAATAAGAACCACATGATCATTTCTATAGATGCAGAAAAAGCTTTTGATAAGGTCCAACTCTTATTCATAAGAACCTTACAGAAAATTGGAATAGATGGTCTTTACCTCAATATGATAAAAGCCATCTATGACAAACCAACAGCCAGCATTATATCAAACAGCCCCAAACTGAAAGCCTTTACCCTAAATCAGGAACAAGACAAAGATGTCCATTACCACCACTCCTATTAAACATAGTGCTGGAAATATTAACCAGAGCAATCAGACAAGAGAAAGAAATAAAAGGAGTAAGGATAGGAAAAGAAGAAGTTAAATTATTATTTGAAGATGACATGATACTCTACATAGAAGACCCCCAAAACTTTATTGAAAGACTTTTAGGTATAATAAATAAATTCAATAATGTAGCTGGATAAAAAGTCAACACTCAAAAATCAATGGCATTGCTATACACTAACAACAAAATCACTGAAAGAGAAATAAGGGAAGCCACACCCTTCACAATACCATCCAACAAAATGAAACACTTAGGACTCAATCTAACAAAAGAAGTAAAAGATGTATTCAGCAAAAATTATAATATCCTGAAAAAAGAAATCAAAGAAGTCCTCAGAAAATGAAAAGACATCCCTTGTTCATGGGTAGGAAGAACAAACATTGTGAAAATGGCCATTCTCCCAAAATTACTACACAGATTTAATGCAATCAAAATACTACTAGCATATGTCACACATCTAGAGAAATCATTTCTAAAATTCATCTGGAACCAGAAGAGACCTTGAATAGCAAAGGCAATTCTAAGCAACAAAGGTAAGGCAGGAGGCACCACAATCCCTGAGTTGAAGTTATACTACAAAGCTACTGTAATAAAATCAGCATAGTACTGGAATAAAAACAGACCTGAAAATCAATGGAACAGATTAAAAGATACAACTACAACTACAAACACACTCAGCCACCCTATCTTTGATAAAGGGGCCAAACACCTTCACTGGAAGAGTCTCTTCAATAAATGGTGTTGGAAAAATTGGCTCTCCATATGCTGAAAACTACACATGCCTGTCTCCATGTACTAAACTAAAGTCTAAATGGATCAAAGATCTAAATATTAAAACTGAAACACCAAATCTGTTGGAAGACAAAGTAGGTAGAAATCTTGAAGACATAGGGATAGGTAGAGAGTTCATGAACAAGAAAAATAGATACAGGGATGTTGCCTCTAGCATTATTTTTTTTCTGATAGATAGATAGGAAAGCCCTCTGAACACATGTTTCTCAGAGCCTAGGGAGATAATTTTTTTGACTCTTCAGGAAGACAGTGATTGTATCTCATATACTTAATCTTCTGTCACATGTCCTATCTCAGATTTGGCCCTCCCTCATTTTTAGAATGACTTCAATTGTGTCAAGGTAGGATAGTCTCCAAATTTGCAGTAATTTTTTTTATCACCCTGTATATATATATATGGATGGGGTAAAGAAA
The DNA here is from genome assembly GCA_004027455.1 of Hydrochoerus hydrochaeris. Classification (NCBI taxonomy): domain Eukaryota; kingdom Metazoa; phylum Chordata; class Mammalia; order Rodentia; family Hydrochaeridae; genus Hydrochoerus; species Hydrochoerus hydrochaeris. Next base: position 439,063 of record PVLA01000162.1, on the reverse strand, counting down.
ATCCCTGGCTCTGGAACAAACATGTTAAGGTCTAGAAAAAAAATTATGGTTATTCCACTTTTGAGTGACTGAGGGAAACCCATATCAAAGCACAAAAATTATTTTTGCTTCCTGTGGTCTTGACCACATGAACAACAAATAATTCCCAGAGATACAGGTCAGTCTGGCCAACCCCTGGCATCCAGTTAGCCTCCAAATCTCACACTCTGCCTCCCTGAGGAGGTTTACAACAGGTGCTATTCAGATGCTTAATGAGTTCAGAAGAAACACCTAAGTATCCCAGTAGCAGGGAGATTTGACATCCTTCATAAACCATTTAGGACTAAAATAAAATTGTAAATATCCAGAATTTTAAAAGAATGTTTTATTTATCAAGCCTCTTGTCTATTTGGAAATCAAGTCAAATTTTTGTATATTGCAAACTCTCAGGTCGAGGTCATCAATGAGTAATCTTCTTGCCAGCAACTTTAAAGGTTTCATCACAGTTCTAGCAGGAATTCTGATTCCCAAAAATCACTGCATTCATTTTTATTTAATAGTACATATTGTTAAAATAGTTACAGATTTATGGAAACCTAGCAGTTATTGCAGAGGATTCCCCTGAAGCCCCTCATACTTCACATTATTTCCCCTAAGATTAAACTCTTACACTAATATAATATCTTTAGTAGAAACAGTGAGATTACATTGACCCATGGCTATTAACCGAAGTGCGTAGCTTCATCACATTTCCTTAGCTCTTCTCTGTCCCAGGATCCATCCTAAATACCACCCTGAATCTCATTGCTGTATCTCCATAGACTCATGTTGATTATGATCATTTCTGTCTTTCACGGCCTTGGAAGTTCTGAGGAATGCCTCAGGATGCTTTGTTACTGGAGGACTGGCAGAAGTTTCATGATTAACTGAGATTACAGGTTTGAGAGAGAAGAGCCACAGAGGGAGGGAAAGTGCTGTTTTTATCATTTTGTCAAGAAAGCTTTTACTTTTTTAATTTCTAATTTTTCCTCTCTACTTCCTTCCAATCATGCCTGCTCACATTCTAATCTTTACTTCACAGCAAACTGTACTTTTTTTCTTTAAATGAAACAAAGTATGTCCCTGTTTAGCTCCTGGCCCAGCTTCCAAAAGGACTCCATTGCTCTTAGGATAAAATATTAAAAACTTGATCATAGCTTGCAATGCCCTGCAGTGTCTGGCTTCTGTCCATCTCTCCAACCTTATTTGAGCTGCTCTGCCTATTTCCCTGCTCTAACCATGCTATTCCTAACATAAGAGTGAGATACAAACAACCTAGCTCTTCTGGGAGATCAGGTGATGGAGTCATTGACATTACCTAGTCTGCAATCAGTCACCCAAGAATGGTGGAAACCTACAAGAGGCAAAGAGTGTCAGAAGCTGTGAAGCAGAAATACTACTGGACAAAGCATACTAAGAATGGCTGTTAATACGATTGCTTTCCAACACCTTCATCCTTGTTTTTCTTTTATTCCCTCTAAATTTTAGGAATGAAATTGAGGTTGTTATCTGTCAGTTTTCTATGTGCTTTAAACATTTATAAACTTCTCAAAGTAGACAGAAACAAATTGCTCATATTTTGATTAAAATTATACCATTTTTATAAGGTAATTTGGAAATAATTGGGTTTTTTTGTGTTTACAAGAATGTTATCTATTTAATTCCTCTATTCAAAAAAATAGTCTTCTGATTTATAAGATTTCCTTTTATTGTTTTGAAACATATTAAAATATTTTTTCTCAATAATTTTGATTGCAATCTTTAATCTTAACTTTCTCATATCTTTCTTACATTTGTGTCTGCTTTTGAAATGAATAATTTATTGATATTAATTCTTATATATTTACAATGAAAAATTTTACAAGAGACACATGCTTCTGAATGCAAGTTGATAATCTTTCTTAACTTTTACTTACAGATTTTCAAAAACATAATTTTTGAAACAATCTGTATTCATAACTTTGCTGCCTCTTCAACCGAATTTATTTAATTTTTGTAATGTAGTATAAGCTATGTTTATTCTATTGTCAAGAAATACACCTGTGTAACGTTTGATCTGGAAGATATTTTTAGGAATTTCTAAGGGCTTAATATCTAAACAATTTATAATAAATATTTGACAAATATTTGAAATGTACTCTTGCTAAAAGGCAAAGTTTAATGTTTCTTTTTAAAAATAATCTTAATCATCAATATTAACCACACATTGTATTATTTTAACTTTTGGGTGCTTTTTTTCTTCATGTTAGGCAAGCAGCTATGCTTTAAACTCTATCCCCTAGCAACTGTTATTTGGTTGCTATCTCCTTTATATAACTGACATTTAATTGCATGTATATATTTAATAGTAAATAGGAAAAAGATTAAAATTTTGTAACTATTCATAAAAAATCCTTACATATATTGTTTTCTGGAAATATTTATTAAAGTCAAGTGACTTATTTCCCAGAGTTCCAAAACATTTCCTTATTCTCAGGCCAATCTCATTTTTTCAAAGTTTTATCATGATTATATCTAATAGAGACAGTAATTGTTGCTTTTACAACAGAGTAACTTGCTAACGATTTTATCAGAATGTCTGTAAAGACAAGAAAATTAGTCTATAATTAAAAAACAATTTAGATGATGTTTAAGGAGGCTGTAAATAGTCACTTTTAAATTGACATTTTCGTAAATGTTGATACAATTCTCTTTCAACTCAGAGAATAATGAAAATTCTTTCACAGTCTGTCTAGATTATATAAACCTTGACTAATAACTGTCAAAAGATCATTTATTTCTATGAATACACCAAAAACAAGTCAAGGAGTGGAGATCACCATGGCCATGGCCCTGATATTATTTCATGCCTCCTTTACCAGGCTACTGTCCTCTGCTGTGGAAATGTATAATTCAGGGTAGAATAAAATCCAGTTTCTCACCAATTAATATTTAGTAATGCCTAAAATATGATGAGTGCACTTGGGCTCTCATGTGACAGTAAATAACAGTAGGAAGGACAACAGACACCAGTGTCCAGGAAATAGAATTGATATTCTGAGAGCCTCATGTGTTTGATAACAATTGTGGACATACAGGGTAAAATTCCATTTCCCTTCAGTTATCTCCCTCTTTTTCAAAATTAAATATTGACCAACAAGTTTTGTGGGCTTAAACCTTTAGTCTTTAATGAAAATCATGGGTGTGGGTCAAAGGAATTTTCTGGTACTCTCCTATTAGCAATGTATGCTTCCACAGAAGTAGTAGAATTTTCTGGTACTCTCTTATTAGCAATGTATGCTTCCACAGAAGTAGTAGAATTTCTAGAATGGTTTGTAGAAAAAAATAGGAAACAGAAGGTTTCCTTGATTAAGAAGGGGTGTTTTAGACATTATACTATAACACAAAAAAAGATTGTTCATATTTCTATGACAGAGTCCCAAGAACGGCTTTCTATTTATCTTCAAATATTGAATGCCAGTGTCATTTTGTCGCAAATTAAAGCAGAAATACATCCCTCTGGGGAGAGGCCACAGAAAATTAATCAAGAAATTCATATCATCAAAAATGAAGATTGAACATCAAGCCCTTGAGCTAATGTTGGACATCATTATGCATGTGTGTGCAAACAAAATGAGAAATAGCAAAAGGACTGTAAATGCGGTGGCATACTTTGATTAGTTAAGGAGAATAAAATAAGATCAGCAATTTTCATATAATTTTGGAATTAAAACAGCAAGCAAACAAGAGGTTTACTCTGTAAACATTTCAAGGTTCTATATACTACCAGATTAAATTTCGCAAAGAAAATTTACATCTGGATTCAACTTTCATACTGCATCATTTATCTAGAAAAATAATATCTATGACTTGTTTCAAATTAATGAATGACTTGCTTTAAGAGATGGTATCTTTCAATGTACTGTATTTCATATTTACCAGACTAGCTTTATTTTGGGTGCAATTATCCATGGTGCATTCCAAATAATTTTCTCTTTTTTATGCAGTGTGACATTTTGGTTTCCATGGTGTTTAGACCAGAGTTAAGACCACTAGAAAAATCATAGAAATGCCACTTGTATGCTGTCAGAGATATGATGATTTTGTTTTGTTCTGCTTTGCTTTTTCATTATAACAAGTAGAATGAATATTAACTGTCTTAATGATCAATATTCATCACCATGTAATTGAGTAGAAGCAAGAAAATGGTAAACACTCTAAAAATGGTAAAAGAAATCAAATAAATCATGCTTAGACCCAATTCCAAAGTCAGCTCCTAAGAATTTCATGTATTTTTGCTTCTGCGGAAAATTTTTTCAGTCACATCCATCTGTTGAAGGCAATCCCTAAAGTTCCCTTCTTTTTCCATTTTATGGAGCTACCTACAACATTCTAGAGAAATAGATGTTTGTAACTGCTGATTCCTTAGGTATTTATGTAGCAATTCTTTCTGCCTTTCCTTGGTGCAGATCCAAATGAGAGGCAGTTTTTGTGTGCCAGTATCTTTTTTCCTCCTCCCCTTAGTAAAGAGAATCAAAAGTTTTTGTCTAAATTCATGGCTTGCTAAAATATTGACTACATTAGCTTTCCTCCTAAAAAGTACCTGCATACAGTTACTATTTAAATACAACCAACAGATACAGAAGCTAAAATATTTATACAAAGCCTCCATTTCTTCCTCACATTTATTCTGCTTGCTGCCTGAGTTGCTGTAGATCTGATAGCAGGATCTGAAATGTGGAAAGAACCAACTCTCTGGAGGACTTTGGGATGCTGGTCTACCAGCTGTTGGTTAAGAAATTTTTTCCCCCTGAGAGAAAAAATTTTATCTTGATGAAATCATTTTGTATGTGTTTGAAGGGTTGCATAACAAAGTACCACAGATGGGGTGGCTTCTGCTAGGGAAATTTATTTTCTTATAGTCCTGAAGGTTATAAATCTGAGATTAAGATGTTAGCAGGGTTGACTTTTTTTTGTAAGACCTCTCTCCTTGATTCATAGAGGGCTGTGTTTTCTGTCTTTCCTCTGCGAATGTGGTTGTTTAAATTCCCTCTTCTTATCAAAAGCCATTATTGGATTAAGCCTTCATATATGTCCAAATTTTACCTTAAAACCTTTTAAAGCCTTCACATCCCCCCAGAGACTTGGTTGCCAGTCTGCAGGGCTACAGCAATTTGCGGAATGTTTGGAGGATGGGAGAACCTGGGTAGAGGAGGTGGTGGGAAAAACTCAGGCACTGGAGACCTGCCTGGCAGGGGATCTGGAGTCCTTGTCTTTTCTTTGCTTTCTCTTCTCACTTCCTAGCCCCATGGGATGAGCAGCTTCTTTGCCACATGCTCTCACCATGATAAGTTGGGTTAGCACAGCCCCAGTGAAACAAGACCAACTTACTATGGACTTAAATCTCTGAAACCATAGCAAAAATGAGACTTTATTGCTTATAGGTTGTATCTCAGGTATTTTGTCACAGTGATACAGAGCTGGCCAGCACTGAAAGTTTAAGAATTTTAGAGCAACCTAGTGCAGCTGCTTTATTTGTTTTCGTAGCCAAACATGTTCCTGGTACAACATAAAAGATTTTCAGTGGCTGATAAATTGTAGATCATTCAGTGACTTATTTTACACATGCAGACACGATTGGCTTCCCAGTACCTTTCTCCTTATCAATACTAGTTTATTAATTAGGTTTGTTGTTGTTGTTGTTGTTATTGCTGGGACAAAATATCTGACATACACAATTTAAAGGGGGAAAAGATTCATTTTGGCTCACATTTGGGACATTTCAAATATTGAGCTTGTAGCATATATATTTACTGGAGTTGTTATTGATTATTCCAACTGTCCCTTATGGGAGACGCTTTTCACTAAGTAGTTTAGAAGATTACTTTTTGGGAAACAGTAAAATCTGGAACACCTGGGACATAATATAAGACCAGGTCACATGGAAGAGAGGGGAGATTATTATATGTTTGAGATGTTGACATCATTAGAAAACGGTTTACTGTCAGGATATAGTTCACGTGTAAGCACAGACCTAAGGTTTGAAAAATATCACCTTTGTGCTTAATCTAAACCCCCCCCCCATCTTACACAAGTAGTTTTACTGGAATATATTGTTTGAGTAATGCCTATGGCAGTTTTTGTGTGAAAGCAACAAATTTGATTGGCCTTGAAAGATATGATGTCTAAAATATTTACTATTCTAAAATTTTACTCTTCCATAACTATTTGCTGACTCTAACATAGAAAAGGGTCACATGAAACACTTCCATTTTGATCCATTAGCTTTCTGCTTAAAATTGTAAGTTATCATGCATAATTGGCTATATATAAGGTAGTTATTCACAGAAAATTTTGGTGCATTAATACAGATACAAACAAAAATTCTACATTTCTTCACAAAGTAGAGGTTTGGTTGTTGTATGGGAAATGTTTCGCTATGATGAGAAAACTGTAGGATATCTCTTCAACTAGGCCAAAAAACAGTGTTCTAACAGAGCACAATTAGGTAATTTTATTTCCTGTGTACTCTGCTGAGGAAAGAATATGTCAATATTCCAAACATTGGTTTAATAGCTAGTGAAATATTTTCTCATTGTATTGTTTAAGACAGCTTTGCACTAGCAAGTTTCAGTTTCTTTAACATTAAATGCAGGCTAAGTATAAGACATATTTTATATATTTATGAAAGTAGTCTGTTTCCTTGTGTAAGATTAAAAAACAAAAGTAATTTCATCATTATTATGATGTTTTATATAAAATTAAAAATCTAGTTCTTCAAAATCTGGTCAGAGTTTAGGCAGTCATATAATGAATTTGATTATGGATGATAATCCTTTATTTTTAACTCAGGCATCTGAACAAAATTTCTAAGTAATGTTTAATAAAAAAAGGAGTTGTAAAGCATGTTACCATCTCTGCCCTGCTGAACTTCTTAGAGAGGGCAAATCTTTTCAATTACAAACATGGAGTTCTTCTCCTTCCCTTGATAATATCCTGTAGTATTTCACAGTAATTATAATATGAATGTGGATTAAACATGATTTTAAGTGTCATTTCTATTTACCACAGTAGGATGCAACTTATGGGATTTCAGTGACAGAAATGGTAGTGTTTATGCATATGAAAGATAATATTAAGCCACTAAAATAGGAATCCTGGAGTGCTGTAAGAGTTCATTATCATCTTGCATTCTGACAGTTAGTATTTTTCTATTATTGCCAGTTGTTTTCCATAGTAACCTGAGAACAACTTAATTACATTATTTAGCAACTTAAATTAAGTTAATCCAAGTTAGGCTGTTTATGGGAGGATATTATGCTACAATGTATCAATTAACACTTATTAAAATAATTTTAAGCTTAGAAGCCCCACAAGAAACTATATTGTGGTGAAAAGCTATAATGTTAATAAAAGATAAAATAATGAAGAGTATTACTGATTTTTTCCCTATTGTTATATTCTAGCAGAATGAGACGTATATTATTGATCAGCTTGTTTTATATTCCCTATATGTTGCTATATCTTTAACAACATGTACTAATAAAACAATTTAAGAAAAATATAGCCTTTAATTCCACTCACCAGCTTCTAGGAATATAAAAACACAAATTACATAGAAGGATGCACATCATGGATTATTCATAATACCAAAAATTCACTCATAGGACTGCCTGAGATTCTTGATTTTATTTCTTGAAATCCTATATTCTAATAACTCCATTGCTTATCAGAAGACATCACTGAGAGGTAAATTATTGCCCATGTATCCAGACTTGCCAATTTATGCTAGAGAATCACTGCACTACACACACTTTGCTGGAATTCAGATATTTGGAGGTGGTTATCTCATCTTCTACTCACAGTATTCAGTGTGTACTGGGGAGGTGCTCATAGTTTTACTTTGCGATCTTCAGGCTAGATTTTGGGTCTCCATTAGAGCTCTAGTCTTCCAGGCTTGTGTTTGGTTGTCTAGTTAGGTAAATCCTTCATTCTAAGTAAATGAAATCCATTGACTTTTTACATGATAGAACTTCTTGGTTTTGACTTTTGCAATTTAGCACATAGAGCTCTATCTTTCCCCAAATTCTCATCATATAATTTACACTTTTAACCTCCTAGAAAATGTAACATAAAACTGAAATCTAGAGATTGTATCCACATGGATCATAACTCATTTTTCTCCATAAAACCTTTAATAAACTCAGGATTTTTTGATATATTATTCATGAAAGTGTATTTCAGTTTCTAAGTAGTTTACAATTTAGTTCTGAAAGTATGAATCAGTGTTCTCTCTCTTTTGTGTCATCTCTTTCATCACTTCAGTATTTTAATTTTTAAAAAAATTTTTAAATTTTTTGGTACCAGGGGTCAAACTCAGGGATTCATGCTTGGCAGGCACTTATGCTGCTGAGCTAAATCCCTGGCCCCACTGCTGTATATTAAAATAATTCATGAACAAACATTTTGCATATCACAGATACATGATCAATAGTGTTGAATGAAATTTAAGACTTTAATTTTTTTTTTTTTGTACCAGGGATAAAACTCATGACCATACACTTGCAGGCAAGCGCTTAAGCCACTGAACTAAATCCCTGGGAAAAACCTAAGACTTTTGAATTTTCCTTTTGATATATATATATATAAATGGCTGTGTTGATGTTCATATTAACTGATAATTAAAAATTTTAGATGACTAGGATTCAGGCTGAGTTTTAAACTTCTTTACCTTGGCATTGTCATGCCATATTGCTGAGTTAATCCTATGAGATGAACTCTCATTCTGCACATCTTCTCCTGTGCATGTCAAGTGCAGACATCGCTCACCTTGAATAGCTCTTGAAGAAGCATCTTGGGAATGTGAAATGCTACATGGAGCCAATGAATAGTGATACCCACAGGGCTGCAACAACATATTCCAGCTTTAACCTGCAGGTTGCTTGTCTTATTCTCAACATACTTCATAGTCAATTTGTGTTCTGTTGGCATTGATGTGTAATGGTGAGCAATAGGTGAGCTAGTGTCGTATCAGTTTTCCAAAGGAACTATCCTGAATTAATAAATCTTGATGAAATTATATGGGTCATGCTTTCTTAGCAACTAACATACCTTAGTTTTATTTAGTGCCTAATAGATGAAATCATTCAAAATTAACAGGGAGGACTGACCAGATAAAGGGAAAATTAACAGCTCCAGTGCACTCTATCCAGTGGACTCATTTAAGCATTCATACACTCATATATCATTTTTATTTGATTTCATTGAAAATATAATCAAAGTTGTTGGAGAATATTCCTATCTAAAAACTCAAAAATATATTGCTGATTTGTTTGCACTGAAAATTTGTTTCTATTATCACCTGGTTGCTTTGTTTAGTTGTGACCATTAACAGACAAATGAGGGAATAAGCTACGGAGCATTTTCTAGCCTATGAGTTTTTCTTCTATATGTTCCTGATTAATGTACTTGATTATTTGAGGTGTGTTTGTGTGTATGTGTGTTTGTGCACGTGCACATGTATTCCTTCTAATAAGAGGACTGAAGCATAGATAACTGCTATCTAAACATAAAAAGCTATATCAAATTGTAAAAAATATAAAAAGCCTTAAATAGTCTTTGCTAAATACAACTTTCTTATCTATGAATTTGAAAGAGTTGAAAGAGTCACAAATTCCAAGTGAAGCTTCCAATTCATAGTCCCAGATATGAACAGCTTGAGTGACAAACCGGACACAAGCCTGCTACACTGCTGATAGAAGGAGGTGGTGATGAAGTCAATCACACAGATTTTGGCAGTGGTTTCATTAGCAGCAAATCTCTTCCAAACCCATCAAGTATACAGTATTTATGTACAGATTCTTGCATGTCAAAAACAAATTTAAAATACTGAATTTGAAAAAGAAGCCCATTATTTGAGTTCTAATCACATGTACAAAGTGATGGGTATTTTTGTGTCTCTCCATGCTACTCCTTTTTTTTTTTTCATCAACTGAGCAATACTTTAGCCTCTGTAAGGTTAATCATAATGAGCCTGGATATTTCTTAGATTCTCCTCCATTATACATTAAGATTTAGGGGAGATGCTTAGTTCTGCAACAGTAGAGATTTAAAGGAGGCAATAAGTAAACGTGTTCAACAAAATATTCTGCTGTGGGAGAGAAAACAGAGCTGTGACTTTACATGTATTAATCCTTTTCTACTAAATAAACTATCCATCAGGTTAGTGCTTTAGAGATAAAATATAATGATTTTCCCCTATGAGTTCATTGACTATATTTAATCTTTCCATAGAATATCAAAGTTTTAACATCCTCTTTTTCTTTCTGCCAGAGACATTTTTTTCTTTATTTTGAATTAATGAATAGCATGTAGTACTAAGGTAAAGTATAGAAACTTTGCATGTAATTTAGAAGACCTAATAATGAAAATTTTAAATGTGTGATACTTGGCAATGTCACATAGGTCCTCTACCACTGAGCTACATCCCTAGCCCAGAAATGAATATTTTGATGGTAACTGATCAAGCAACTGATGAGATAACTGGAATATATTGGCACTGAAAGAATCATATATACCTGTATTATTATTAGGTTGCTCAACTGGAGGTCAGGTGATAGAGCCATTGGTCACTGGCAGCCTTCGTACCAACTGGATTATCTTAAAAGTCTAACAGTCGTCTTCGCTTTTCTGCACCTCACAATTGGCAAGAAATGATGGTCAGAGTTAAAGAACAGTACAAGTTGCCAAAATCTGCTTTGTAGTAGCCCAAAGGAGATGTGTGACCCTGTATTCAAGGATTTGGTTTGGATATTTATATAGTGCAACTATCCTTGACTTTAATTTTAGCAGATAATCCTTCCCTTAATTCTTCATTTCCTTCTTTCCTTATGGTATAGGCTAAAATACAGATCCGTGAAAATACATGCAAAATAAGCTTGATTTAGTTCAATATTGGGATAGTCATGCTCTATTTCAGAGGTCTAAGCCTGTAAGCTTAAGATAAAAGGTTTGGGGAAGAATCATTAAAAAAGCATATTAAATTTGTTCTAGATTTGGTATGTTCCTCAAATAGATCATTAGTTGCACTGATGAATATTCATGTTGACCACTCACTAAATATTTGTTGAATAGAATTAAAAATTATACAAAATTTGACATTTAGGATTATTTTAAAGTTTGCTTCTTTTTGTTTTTGGTTCAAAATTAAAATGCAGTAGAGTTCATTATGCCCCAGTTTCTTCATCTGTGGTGTGAACAACACCTGTTTTGTGTAAAGGAGTTTATAGCTTTCCAAATATCTGTGTCGGCACCTAAGAATAATTTGTCAATATATCTATAAATTTGATATATTTAGACCAAAATATGCATTGTAACTTGTCATTAGTTATAGCTGTTAAGTAAATGTAGAAAAAGATTGCTGTGAACCATAATACATTGTTATTACTTTTATAGCTGAGCCATTTTTAGCTATTGTTTTCTTTAAGTCATATAAGGTACACTTTAGAATCTTGTAAAGTCATGACCTGAATAAATGTGTGTAACACCAAGACAAAAGAACCAAAACTAGAAGATTCAAACAATTTTAAAAGGGCATGTTCACACACAGGCTACTGGAAACCATAACAAACAATTTTAAAAGCACATGTTCACACACAGGTTACTGGAAACCATAACAAAAAATAAGAGATAAAGTCCTTCAAGGAAAAACTCAGAGTGGGACCTAGTCAGACAAATGCTAAGTCTTTGCTACTTTGGAACAGGACTTGGTATTGCTTTCCTTAACGTCTGTGTCTAGGGCTGGGTATCTGGATGTGGGTTTCCTTTGACCATAGCCAGTCTTTCATTTTTTTTCTGGTTAGACATTTCTTCCAGATAGCTCTACAGGTTGTAGTGGTAAGACCACGCCATACATCTGGGGCCAGCCTGAGATGAGGGAGAGCCACCGGTGGGCCTAGCTGGGCAGTGAGCAGGGTCCAGAATCCAACCCAGGGCTGTGACTGTGCACTGCAGTGCATCTCAATGCACGGGCGGACTCAAAACTCTGCATTGGGGTGGTAAGACCACACCGTGTCTGGGGCGAGCCTAGCGGGATTGAAGAACCAAACACTAATTCAAAAGGGAAAAGTGGCAAAATGAAAAAGCAAAATGCAGTCTCAAACATCTAGTCCAGCAGGAGCAAGTACAAGGAGACATTGAAATAGAGGAATCCAAAAGTAACACATCAGAAATCTCTGAAAAGATAGCAAGTGAAATAAAAAAAACAACTCCATGAGGCTAGAGAGGAAATCAAATTAGAAGTACTCTCCCATGTAAAGATAGAAATAACAACCTTAGTAAAGGAGTTGTTGAATGTAGCTAAAGAAGAAATAGAGAAAAAAGTACAGTAGCATGGGAAACTGATTGAAACCTTGAATGAACAATATAGAAAACAAGCACAGCTCAGGAAACAAAATCAAAGAGACATCCAAGAAACAAAAAATTCTATTGAAAGCATGAAAATCACTAAAAAGGAGCTAAAGATAGGATTTTGGACCTTTAGGACAGGATTGCAATTAGTGATCAGGAAAGGATAGAACTTTTAAAAATAACAAAGCAGCGTGAAATGACAATCCAGAAGCTTCAAGATGATGCCAAGAGCAACAATATAAGATTAATGGGGATTAGTGAAGATGCAGAAGTCAATGCAAACAAACGATATATGTAAAATATTCACAGAAGTAACAGCAGAAAATTTCCCAAACATGGGGAAAAAGTGAGGCATATAGAATGCCAAGAATGCCAAACAGTCACAATCAACATAAATCCACACCCAGACACATAATAATTAAGATCTCAGACATACAGCATAAAAACAGAATACTAAAAGTTGTTAGATAAAAGACACAACTCACCTATCAAGGAAAGCCCATTAGAGTCACAGCAGACTTTTCAGCACAAACCCTCAAAGCAAGATGAGCTTGGAGTGAGGTATTTCAAGCCCTGAAAGAAAACAGCTTTCAACCCAGACTGATGTATCCAGCAAAACTTTCATTCAAATTTAATGGACAAACAAGATACTTCCATGACAAAGAACAACTGATGAATTTCATGTCCACCAAACCAACCCTAGAAAGAGTAATGAAAGACATACTAGACAGAGATAAAAATGACTGCAATCCCCAGAACAAGGAGAGAAAGAAACCACCAGGTAGGACAAGCAATTAAATAAAGGGAAAAGCAGGAAGCAAACAACTGGAAAATAACATGGCAAAGTCAAGCCAGTACATCTCAGTGATATCCATAAATGTAAATGGCCTCAATTCACCTATCAAAAGAAATAGATTGACAGAATGGATCAAGACACATGATCTCATGATATGCTGTAAAGAAGAAACACATCTGACACAAAAGGAAACTCATAGCTTAAAAGTCAAAGAATGGAAAACAGTATTCCATGCAACAGGAATCCAGAAAAAAGCAGGGGTAACTATTCTATTTGAAGACAATGTGAACTTTAAACTTAAAATGATTAAAAGAGATAAAGAAGGTCACTACTTACTTGTTAGTGTAAAAATTCAAGAGGAAGAACTAACAATTATAAATATATATGCACCCAAAACAGGAGCACTTAACTAAGTAAGACAGATACGAATGGACATGAAAAACCAAATACATAAGAACACAATTATAACAGGGGACCTTAATAGCCCATTGTCACAAAGAGATAGAGCAACTAGACAAAAAGTCAGCAAAGAAATAATAGAACCGAATCATACCTGTGAGCAATTGGACTTAGTACACGTTTACAGAGTGTTCCACCCAACCACATCAGAAGACACATTCTTCTCAGCTGCAAATGGGACATTCTCCAAAATAGACCCTCTCCAAAAATGGACATCTGAGATGAACAAACACTTCTCAGAGAAAGCTATACAAATGGCAAATAAATACATGAAGAAATGTTCGCCATCACTGGTCATTTGAGAAATGCAAATTAAAACAACATTGAGATTTCACCTCAATCCGGAAAGAATAGCTGCCTTCAAGAAATCAACTGATAAGAAATGTTGGTGAGGCTGCAGGGAGAAAGGAACGCTGCTCCACTGTTGGTGGGAATGTAGACTGGTGCAACCACTATGGAAATCCATATGGAGAATTCTCAGAAGACTAGGATTGGAAGTTCCATTCAATCCAGCTATTCCCCTCCTGGGTATTTTCCCAGAAGAACTGAAAAGTTCATATCACAGTGATATATGTGCACCCATGTCCATAGCAGCACAATTTGTAATGGCTAAATCTTGGAAACAACCAAGATGCCCATCAACCTCAGAGTGGATGAAAAAGATGTGGCATTTTTATACAATGGAATATTACTCAGCTATAAAAAAGTATGATCTTGAGGCCTTCATAGGTAAATGGAGACAACTTGAGACTATCCTCATTAGTGAAATAAATAAGAATCATATTTATAAATATTACATTGTGTCTCTAGTGTAAAAAGTAATAAGAACTATAAGAGTAACAAATGTGTAATTGCTATTGTAACAAAGCAGAAAGGAAAGTGCTCTAAGGGATATAACTGCATGTATGTTTGAGTGTGTAAAATAGATGACCATATTGCTGAATCTTTGTTATATCTTTGAGCAGAACTGTTTGTAGTCTGACTGTTTGAATATTTACTATGTACCCTTTAACTTTGTAACCTGAACAACTACATCCAAGATGACAGCATGTAATTTATCAACTAGTGATTTCTTAGGGCTCCCCCCCTTTTTTTCCTTTTTTCCTTTGGAATTCTGTATTGTTGCTACCCTTTTTTCTGTTTTGTTTCTTTTTTCTCTTTAAATAAAATTTAAAAAAATGAAAATCTATCTATACCAGTTCCAAAAGTTTTAAACCTTAAAATCTAACCATGTCCTCACATAACCCAGACGAAAGACTGATCTTTAGAGTCCAAGAAATTAGGCGTATTCTAATTTACCCAATCTTCTAGCCTCTGATTAAATATATGCTAACTTGAAGATAATCATCTAGTTACGTCCTCTCGCCTTCCATACAGTTCCCTTACTTGCTTCGGTAGCTTGTCAAGCTCTCAGCAGCCAGAATGGGGCAGCAGATTGACAGCCAAGAGGCTTTTCAGTGCGCCTTGGCTGGTGCAGGAGATAAGCCTGTAGTAGCTGATTTCTCAGCTATGTGGTGTGGGCCTTGCGGAATGATCAAACCTTTGCTTTATTTCTTGTCTGAAAAATTTTCCCGCGTGTTGTTCCTTGGATGATCCAGGACATTACTGCAGACTGAGAGAAAAGTCGAATGCAGGCCAATCTTCCAGCTTTTTAAAAAAGGGTAAAAAGGCAGGTGAGTTTTCAGGTAAAAATAAGGAAAAGCTTGAAATTACCATTAATGAATTAATCTAATTGGCTATCAGCTATTTAAAACTTCTAATTTTTTGTTTATTTACAAAAAGTATGAAGTGTGGAAACCATATACCAACTGCCATCTGATTATAAATGACAATAAAATACTGATTCTATCCTTTAAAAAATAAGAAGATAATTACCATGTCATTTTGAGGGTTCTGTGATTCAAAGCAATTTATTTTATAAAATTCAGATGCTAAATTCTACATGTTTTCCATCTATAGATATTTGCTAAAAGTTGCATTTTTCAATAACTTTGCAAAAGAAAATATTAACCAAATGGAAGACAGCTAGATGATTTTATAAGCTCTACAAATAATATGTGAAAAACATATCTGGGATTGTGCTCTTCATATTTTTTATACTTAATTTTAAAATGGGACATATTTGATTTAACTAGCACAATATATTTAAATCCTTAGATGTATTTAAATCATATCAGAACAAATTTTAAAATTATATGTGAAATAAAAAAGGATTATGACCAATAAATATCTTTTGTTTTGTATAAACTATGTTTACTATTATTTCTAGACTTTAAATTTAGAAAGTGCAATGCAATAAAATAGTGATCATTTTTTAACTACAATTCAAAATTCTGTTATAATCTACTTTTGTTTAAAGGAGCTAATCAGAGATTTCTAAAATCACAATCAACTAAACCATCTTTGTTTCATATTAAATAGGGCTGGCTTGTGCTAAGTGGCATTAGAGTTTCCAAGGCTGAACTACAGTCTTGAGAAGCAGAGCCAGCATACTCAGCCACACACACACACACACACACACACACGCACACACATGCACACACACACACATGCACACACGTGCACACACACACGCACACACACATGCGCACGCACACACACACATGCACACACACACATACAGACAGAGGCAGGCACAGAGACAGAGGAAGACATAAAAAAGGCTAAATTAAAAGCCAGAAATTACTCTGCCTACACAAGTTTTGCATTTGAAATTTTTTTTAAAAAATGTCTAGTAAATTCATAAGATGACATGATTTGTTTGAATTGATAACGGTCTGAGACTTCTGACTCTCCGATTTGTTTTGAAGAACCGGTGCTTTCTAGGAGTCATTTTAGAAGTGGAGGTCACTGGGATGGTCTGCAGAGTGAAGAGCGAGGTGAATTTGGAAGGATAAGTTTGAAGGGAATACTCAGGGGATGCCTGGCCCCTCTGCCAATGAAAAAGGGGCAAATTTTGAAAGGAGGGGGCAATAGCCTATAGGGCCATAAAGCAAGAGAGATATTGGAGTTAGGAATAGCTTTGAAGAATGTAGCTGTAGGTATAGCAGGGAATTTAGACATGGAATACTTGATGGTGGAAAAGAGCCTTTGTTTGCAGAAGTAATAATGACACGTATTATTTATGGAGACTGGCAAGAGGTAGCTTTCTAGAAAGAAAACAATCAATCACTATATGTTTGTCAGGGGAGCTGGAATCTGGCAGTGAGGCTTTTCTATGACAATACCCTGAGAATTTCCTATTTGAAGCTTTTTCATTAGGGGAGAAAAAAAGGCATTAAAGATGCCATAGGTGGCTTTAACAAATGTATGCAAATTACATTATTATAGAAATTGTGTCTCAAAGGTTTTCTCATTAAGGGAAGGGCCAGCAATCAGTAAATATAAAATACTTCATGTCTGCAAGTTGATATATTCACAATTTTAGTGCCACTTAAGGTGCTCTGTGAGCCAGCGATAGCATTCTCTCAGTCTGTGTGATCACCTGCTTCTCATTATGGTCTCAGACCACTAGAAAAGATGTGTATTGCCTTCTTAATATTTAATTAGATTTTTAAAATTAGCATTCTCTCATGGTAATTTAGGCATCTTACAGCTGCTACAGCAAATTGAGTGATACCTGTGTGGTCTGAAGGTGTGCTTGACATTTATCCCTGGTGATCTGTTCTGCTGTTTGCATCACTAGTGGAATATTGCTGAGTGTATCTGACAATGCTTCTGACAAGTCTTACCTAACCCATCCCCAGAGACTTTTCTTTGCTCTTCTTTTGAAGGGCTATTCGGGGGTGGGAAAGTATCATAAGCAGGGTCCCCCACCCACTGGCAATATTTTGTATATGCCCAGCAGTTTTTTAGCACATCTTCTCTCATAAGTAATGTGGCATAATTCCATTTTCCACAAGATTTGGAATCTGATACTAATTTTAAAGAGCATAGCTTTCAGTTAGGAAAAGCAAGGGAAGCCAAACACTTAAGGCTGGGCTGCCTTTGCATTGTTTATTCCTCAGTTCCTGAAATGAGTGCTTCCACGGAAAGGATAAAGGCGGGATTATGGATGCCTAGGACGCACCCGTAAATTTAGCAAAAACTTCCAATATCTGAAATAGGGCACGATGATTGCTCATCTGAGAAAAGAAATGCCAGTCCCGCTGTAAATCTTTACTGCCCAAGCCTTCGCAACCCATTTGTCAGTCTGTGCTTTTCTATAACAATTTTAGTTCTGAAAAAATATCCCCAGGGCTGAAAACTTATTAAAACTCTCTGTGTGGAGCAACTATGCTGCCTAGGGTTCTCTGAGGAGCTAGAAAAACAGAGAAGGCTGGTCCTACCCCTAAGGGCAGTAAGTCTAATGACAGCCAGAGGCAAATACAAAGGATTATGTGTGTAAGACAGGTGGCCAAATATTAATAAAGACACCTGCATTTATAAAATAGACTGAATAAAATGTTTACCATCAGGTTTGAGAGTGGAATTGTGTTAAAAATAGAATATATTCAAATTGTACTTATTACTGATAACTACTACTGAAATCCACTGGGTACTAAGCAATAAGCAATTTATTTACCTCATTTTATTAAATCTTAATCATAGCCCCTTGAAATGGTATAATCATCAGTGGATAGAGAAGAAAGGTAAGATTTTGTGATTCATATTTGCTTTACAAAGTCACCCACTCAGTTTATAATCAAACCTGGATTTGAACCAAGGGTGCCTCTCTACTACATAATTCTTCTATAACATACATCATTTATAATCAATACATATGAAGCATATATTATAGAGGGTCTCAGCAACTTGACATATAATTATGTTAGCTGAAGAAGGAAAAGTTGGTATCTAATTTGTTTTATGGTGGACAGGCCAGAACCTGTCATAAATATCTGGTATTACTTAGACTTTCATGTCACCTTTAAGCCATCTATTAATATTAAATATTAATTGTTAGATTGCTATAGTGACATTTAAGATGCCATTAGTCCCTTGACTCACTTGTTTATGATATGTCTAGCTTTTATATTGCAAGTTTTCTAAGAAGTCGCATGTCTAGATTCCCTTAGTGCCTGTTACAAAACTAAGCACAGGAAAGTTTCCTAATACATACTGTTAAATCAAACTGAATCGATGTCAGGATATCTAAAATTAATACATATAATCCATACCATCAGCAGCAAAATTGATTTTAGCATAACAATCAATCTGTGATTAACACCCTATAAATGACTGTCATAATATCAAAACCACATTTGCTGAATATATTAGGATCAGTTATAATAGGGAAAGATCAAGAAAGCTCTTTAACCCTCTGTTGTTGGTCAATGACCAATTGTAAAATGAGTCCCTAGTTGCTATTTTAATAGCCAAAAACTATATGTGGACATTGTATCTTCTGGAACAGAAGTTCTAGAAGTGCTATTAATTATATGAACAGAAAAGTCATCAAATAAAAGCATTGAAAATATTTTAAATAAGGACATGTACAACCATGAATAGGAATATGATAATGACTATTTGCCAGCTCTCCTCATATAAATCTTTAAGTAATCACAATGTATTTGTTATATAAATACATATTGAGAGACTACTGTGCTTCACTTGTTAGTGTCAACTTGTGAGTTCTAGAGAATAAAAGTTCATGGAGTTCATGTACTAGTGGAAGTAGATAAGCAATAAAATTACATCTAAAACTTGTAAGTAAAATCTTGATAAATATAGTAGATGAAAATAAAGTAGGTAAGCAAGGATTCCTGGGGGAAGAAGATGAATGAAGGTGCCTGCAAATGTAACAGTTGAGCATAGACAAAAGACAAGAAGTGAGTGATCTTAATGGTGGAAAATAGATTTCAAGGCAAAGGAAAGATCATGACAAAGGTCAGAATTGGTAACATCCCTGGTTTTTCTAAAAGAAAAAGAATTTGATTTGGAAAACTGTTAGACTTACCTTGTTATATTTTGTTTTGGGGATTTGTGGATTTATTTATTTATTGCCAGGGTTTTGCTATGCAGTTCAGGCTAGCCTTGAACTCACTTTGTAGCCTAGTCTGGGCTTGAACTTGCTGTGAACCTCTTGCCTCAGCCTCCCAAGTGCTGGAATTACAGGTGTGCACCACCATGCTTGGTGAGATTTGTTTTGTTTTGTTTTAGTGCTTGTCTTTTTCTTTTTTGAATCTTGTTGCTATTTACTAAGAGGAAGAAAACTTGGAAGAAGCAGGAGTATGTGTATATGCACCCATGTGTGTGCATGTATGTGTGTGCATACATGTGTGCATGTGTGCATGTGTTTGTGTGCATGTGCATACCTGCCCGCTGGGGGTGAAACCTGGATTCTATGTTTGAAAATGTCATCTTCAAGGTGCTTATTAGACATCCCAATGGAGATTTCAGGATTCAGTAGTTGATGTGAAACTGGCAATCAAGAGAGAAGTTCAGCGTGTGGGCATCTGGGAATCATCACCATTTAGATGGAGTTTAACACTATGAAACTCTTTTTTTTTTTTTGGTCTTTTTGAGACAGGGTCTCACTATGCAGTTCAGGCTGGCCTTGAGCTCACTTTGTAGCCCAGGCTGGTCTCGAGCTCACTTTGTAGCCCAGGCTGGTCTCGAACTTGCAACAGTCCGCCTGCCTCAGCCTCCCAAGTGCCGGGATTACAGGCTTGAGCCACCACGCCCGGCCTAAAACTGTGAAACTGTTAAAATCAGCCTAGAACTAAGCTTAAAGAGGAGATCTGAGAACAGAGATGTCGACTGATATCTAAAGTGGGAGTAAAGTAGAATTGACAAAAGGTATTAAAATAGGGAACCAAGTGAAGAATGTGTTTTGAGGAGGAGAGTGAGGGATTGTGTGTGGTGTTACTGATAAAGTGAAGACTGAAGCCGACAGCAAAGCAATGCAGAAGGAAGCATACAGTTGCAGTGATCTAGGCAAGTAGAGATGACTGGTTTTTAATGCTTGGGAAAAGCACATCAAGGGATGAGTTTACATAGGAACAGAGAGGACTTTCCCTCTTTTCCACTGTAATGGAAGTATGCTTGATATCAACACAGATGGAATTCATTCAGCATAGGCATATTTGGTATTTCTTTTGGATCACCTCCATTTTCTCATTGCAATGGAAATCTGAGTCATCATCTGAGCACGAGTGGGAGAGAAGTGTTATGGGTATGAAACAGAGAGCGGGACTGCCAGGTGTACATGAAGTAAGGGGTCTTCATTGGAATAAGGAAACATTAGTGCAATTGTGCTTCCCCCAGCCTGTTTAAATAGGCTGTTTCTGAGGTGTCAAGATGAGATTAACCTATGTTGGAATTTCCCCAGGTTGAAAAATCGTAAGAACAGCAGGAATGTGGGAATAAGAGGAGGGAGTAATTGTAGTGATGAGTTATAGAATTTAAATTATTCAGGGATAGAAGTGAGAACATAGGTTAGGCCAGGAATAAAGAAAGATGTTGGGTTCAGTCATTATCTATACCAGTGGGTTTGAAAATCTGTTACAGTCAAATGGTTGAGGTAATGAGCTAGAACATCGTGAAGAACTGATCAACTAGAAAGGCAGTTGACCTTCAATTAAGGATGCGACCCAATTTCTGGTAATGACAAGTTCTATAATATGACTCAGTGGAGATGAACAGATTTGTAAGTCGTTGTGTTGGAAAGTTTATCCATGTGGATATGAAATTGCTAAGACTTTCTCAGGAGTAGTGGAGACAAGGAGTATGGAGAAAAGAGTGCAGACACCTAAGAACTGACAAAAAGTGCGCCAACATTGATACGGCTGCAACTGAATTCACAGGGACGAAGTATTTTGGTGATATGCACTCAACACTGAGAAGTTTTAAGAAAGAAGAAAAATTATCTGAAAACAGCTCCGAGAAGCAAGGGTGACTCCCACCTCCAAATCCAAGGCCAGGAAGAAACCTCATTTTACATACAAAACAGATGATTTCCCATTTTGTTCAGATCTTGTTTTTAGGGTTTAGAGAAAATTAGTAACAGTGTTTTGGGAAATTAATTTGGAAATTTAATATGCCAATTGTGGTTCAAAAAGGAGAGAGAGAGAGACTGAGAGACTGAGAGACAGAGACAAACAGAGGCACAGAGAATGATTCAAATGAGAAGCATAGAAATTGAAAAGAGAGATTGCCATAAAAGGACAGTTGAAAGAAAAGCAAGGAAAATGTCATGTAAGGAAGGAATTCCAACAAAGTAGTGGATATCTTAAATTTTCAGAAGTCCCCTAAAGACAATAAAAATTGACCACTTATAGACCAGATAGCTGAGGCACAAAAATAAAATGGTGTATACTGATCACATGACTCAGTACATTCTGGGACAGCTTGAATTGAAGTCCATCCTTCTTGACTTCCTGACTGTTACTGGGTGGCAGGAGCTGATGACAAGAAGACCACACTACAAATAATGAACATGTCAGTTAAGACTTATATATGGGTTATTTAACTTGCAAACAAAAGGGAGCCCACAGTTGACCAAATAGATGATTGAGCAGCTTGCTCAAAGTAGGGCTCACTTTGTATTAACTCGTAGTGGCTAATACAGTAAATTTTCATTAGTCATGGGCATGTTTTGAAAGATGCTCTTCTCCTTGTATGTGAACACCTTGCCCTTGTACTTGGCAGTCTAACGGGTAGGCGAAACTTGCTCAAGAATTGTTCAATTACTCTTACAATCAGTATCACTATCTTGCATGAATGTCCTGACTTTATCTTAGGACTGAGAGACCTCAGTGTTTGAGTGGCTGTAAAGTAGAAGAAAAACATACCACCTCCAAAGGATGGTAGACTATATCATAGTCTTGGAGAAAGCAATGTTTCTAAATGTCCAACATATCCAAACCCAGAACTGAGTAGAACCTGACCCAAAGGTAAAGACATAGATGAGCAGAGGCAAAAATGAGGACAGATATGCAGAGCCTTTTATTTCATTTCAGCCATAAGTTAGGTATCTGTAGGCTCAGTTTGCCACTTGCCTTGTGGTTTTCCCTGTTTCACAGACCGTTCTTTTTTGTGTCTCCATCTTTGTTATTGCTATTATAACTAACTGCATATGAATAACTAATGTCAATAGGAGTTATATTTTATTCTTTTCAACATGATATATATTTAGGATAAATTCAACAGTGATAAGTTGACACAATCAAAGCACAATACAAAAACATGAAGAAATGTTTGTACAAGGTCTTTTATTATTGTTTTGAAACATCGTTTTTATTTCACAAAGCAGTGATTTCAATGTGCCCATCCATGTGCTCACAGCAAAGTAAGTGAGCCGCTTCTTTTCTGTTTTCAGTTAGGTCTGTGCCTTGTAGCACTGTGGGCTCATACTTCCTGCAGGACTGAGTAGCAATGGCAAAGTGGAGAGTCACAGGCATGTCCTGAGGGGAACAAGGGCACTGTCTGTGTACTACCTACATATGACTAATGACACGCACTCACAAGACACATCCACTGGCAATGCAGGCAATTAAACCTCCACTTAGAAATCAGGAAACTCAAAGAGATAAAGAACACATGTTAGTTGCCCCAATCTCTTCCATGGGAAAATGGATGAGCAACCTCTGTTTCAGCCAATGTAAGACTGTTAAGTTTGTAGAACAGAAGCCTAAGACATAAAAGCCATCGAATAACTTATCTGTCCTTGTTGCTTTCAACCACACTGTGCATCTCAGACCTTGAAAGAGCCGCGGCTAACCACAGGAACCATTAAGTGTGGGAAGTATGTTTAGTCTTCCTTCTGGCTCAGGTGACAGAGTGCTAAGCTGAGGTTTAGCTAGTTGCTGTTCTAGAGCAAAATACACTGCTTATTTTCTGCCAGGCATCACCATTTGCATCATCTCATCAAGCACCCAGGAAGTGTAGCTATCTTCAGAAAGCAGTTAAAATGATTTATTCCTGTTCAGGGGAGGGTTTAATTGGCATTTGCACAGAGGTAAAGAAGTGAGAGTAATAATGAAACTAAACAGTTTCAAGTCATCCTAATTGTACATGTAAACATCTTAATTATTTAAAGTGCTGAAACTTTAGGGCTGCAGACTATCTCAATATTGCAAATGCATTGTTACATACACAGGCCACATATAATTATGTGTGTACATTCTGATATGCAAGCAGAAATGCATGCATGTGGACATATATGTGTATTTCTTATCTTTCAGTAAGACTATCTCACAGTGATTTTTATATGTAACTGTGTCAGTAAAAATTGTTTCTTTTCATTGTTTGGTCACTTTTTCATTGATTGCATTTGTAATTATTATAAATCTGTTGTTATCCTAAGCATATTGTATAGGTAGCCATGTTAATGGATCTTTTATTGCTTTAAAATTTTCACCAACCCTATTTAGAGATTTAGACAAGTAAATAGATAACTACAATATGAACTGCCAAATTCTGTGGTATAATTAGACTCTTTCTATGACATTATAGAAGGAAATTGTCAGCTTAATCAGGCCTTGGAGGAAGGCTTCTTCTCACAGTTAGCCAAGTCCTGGAGGATGATAGAAGCTGTCCCACTGTCCTTAATAAGAAATAATATGACTTTGTACCTGCAACTACAATGGTCTTTGTAATTCTGACTCACCATTTCATGCTGTTTCTGGGATTACAAAGAAAATGAGGAAATGTGTGGAAAATTTAATTGAAATGCCAAAAGCTAGCATTAATCCAATTTATTGAGGAACATCATAAAGGTTCCTGTCCTATTTCACCAATGATCAAATCTGGACTGGGTTATTTGATCACCGATGACACAGAGCAGGAGCGCTCCTCATGATTCCTGTCCCCTGTCTGGCTAAGTCCTTCCTTATGCCTGTGAACACTTTTAGATTGCGTTGGCTCCTGGCTGCCTGACATGGTAGCTCTGTGCCTCACTGTCACGTGCTATAATGATGCTTTTCTGAGCATATGAGGAACACTGTAAAATGTTGCTTCACTTGTACTTAAAAGAAATACACTCCTATTACTTCATATATTTACCCGAAAAATACTCATTAAGCATCATCTAAGTGTCAAAGATGCAGCAAAGCTCCTTAACATCTTCTTGCATGAGTTTTCAAAATAGAAGTTAACTATGAGAACTTGAGAAAATATTCAAACTTTTAATAATCATTTGCCCAGGTCCCTTTTTTATTGGTATGTTGGATTTGTTAAAAGGCAATTACACTGGCATATCCTGCCTTTGTGAATGTCTTTTATGCAGAAGAACTGACTACCTTTATTCTAAACTGTCTTTTCAAAGCAGCCATAGAATAGAGAGAAGCGGAAAGTTTTTTGTTGTTTTGTTTTGTTTTCCGTCCAGATAATAAATAAAAATTTTTACCCAAGGGAAAAGGCCGAACAGGCTTACTACCTTGTATAAGAAATCTGGTTTCTCAAATCTCAGGATTTCCTATTCTCTAGGATAAGTCACTATTTGTGAAGATATCACCAGGGACTTTTTTGCTATACCTTGTGGAGATGCCAATTTAAGGAACTGGCACAAATTCTAATCCTCTGACTACTGTTATATAAAATAATAAAACAATTTGTCTCTTAGAGTCTTATATCTTACATTATTATCCATGAAACTGGCAATTTCTTAGTAGCTGTCAGATAGGTTAAATTTTCTGAACCTTTCCAGTCATAATGTCCCTGTAAATAGCTTTTGTCATATCATCATCTTCTTTTCTTATGGCAAAAATAAAATCTCATTAAAAGCTCTACATATAAAGCCATCTAATTGAATTAACTTTCCTTGTACATGTGTTTGGATGACAGAGTATTGATGCTATGGTGACAATTGTAGGAGTTTGTGCTTCCCCAAATTAAGTGGCTTTAACTCAGTTATACAGGATTCATGAAGAGCATCTAGTAGGATTGTGTTTCAGTTACTTTCTTGTCTTGGGAACACAATACCTGACATCTACAAATTAAAGGAGGAAAGATTTTATTTTGGCTCATGGTTACAGGCCATGGTTAGCTAACTCCAGGGCAGAAATAGAGGGGAACAACTAAGGAAAACTGCTCATGTGAGTCAGGAAGCAGAGAGAGAAAGAAGGAGCCAGGGAGAAAGATGTATCCTTCCTCATCTTGGCTCCAGTGACCCACCTCTTCTAACCACGTCCCATATCAAAGAATATATCTGAAAGAAGGAAGAAGAAAAGTCCAGGTCAATTTGTTGGTGGTACTGTTGTGTGTTCTGCAGTAACCTGCCCTGGCTTTATGTGAATTAGCCTTTAGATAATAAAAGGAATCGATGTTCCACTACTTCGTAGCAGTGCACAAATCTGGGGAAAGACACTCAGGTCCTGAGGGAGCCGTGAAGTGTTTTATGGGATTGTGTTGGAAAGCCCTTGTTTGCCATGTGCAATGATGACAGCTTTTTTAGTCTTTTGTTTTCTTTCATTTCAGGGAGTGGAAAGAGTTCATAAATTTCTGCAGGCAAAAGTGCTCCCCTGTGACACATATTTTGGAAAAAAATGCCATGGATCTATATCCACTGGAAATGTATGCTAACCTTTAAAAATGAGAAAGCAAATTCAAAGCCATGGGCAAATAATTTAACTGGGAATCTTGGGTTTGTGTTCTGCAGTTAATATCTTTTATACTAGGTTTTCTTTTTACAGGTTCAATTCTTATAACTATTAAACACAGAAGCTAGTAAAATCATTTTTATATGTAGTATCTAAGAAATCAGGAATATAAATACTCTCTTGGGGTGAAAATTTAATTATTGTTTGTGTTCTGCAAAGAAAAAAGCATGGAAATAGTTATCACTAAGACATATATAACAGAGCTCTCAAATTGTGATCTGACAAGGTTTTAGTGACCTTTCCTTGCTTCACATAGTATCCCCCAGGATTTGAAGCTTGCTTTTGTTTCTGGTGTTTAACATACAGGTTAATTACACTAAGTGGTGTGAAGTCTGAAAAAAATTAAATGAATATGTGAGTACTAATAAAATACTTGAAACTTATCTGACACAAGTCTCTAAATGTTTATGCATTTGTGTGCTCCTGTTTTAGATCTATGGGATAATCTGCCAGTGGAGTTAACTTGTACTATTTTTTAAAAAAGATTTTGAATATTTAAATATTGTAAACTCAAGGATTCACATTTGATATAAAAAGCAGACCTGTTAGATATATAACAGATGAACCACAAGTGCAATAAAAATGAAAAAGTAAACAATAAATTAGTGACAAAGATATAATTAAGAATGTAATTGGGAAATTAGAAAACTGTTTCAACAGAGAAAGTAGAATGTGGATAATGGGTTCCATGATAAATGGAATTGCCAATAAACCAGGGAACAAGAAGGCAAATCAGAGACCAGGGGCAGCAGAGAACACATCACATTCTAGCCAGAAAAAGCAGAGGTTAGTGTCACCTGATCAGTTCTAGAATCATGGTACCCTCTCTAGCAAGAGCTGAAGTATGCAGGCTGTCTGGGACACTTCTCAAGATGAGGAAGGCTGGAAGTCCCTGTCCTTTCTTGCTTTCTCACCTGCCAATACCCAGCCAGTAATCCCTATGCAAAATCCACTGGAAAACGACTAATACTGGAGTTCCTAAATTTCAGGCTGCAGGGTTCAGATTCTAAGAGATGAGAAAAGACAGGGAAGAATGGGGAAAAAACATGAAAGTGCGCAGGTCTCAGACAATATAGTTTACAAAATACCTCATCATATCTTGTTCCTTAAAAAATAAGGAAGAAAAAGGAAAAAAAACACACCTTATTTCAACTCTTATGTGGACTCTAAAGAAATGGTCTCCTGGAAGTAGAGAGTGGAATGCAGGTTACCAGAGGCTGGAAGAGAAGGCGGGGGAAGGAGGATTGATGAGAGATAGATCAATGAATATTAAGTTACAGTTAGATAAGGACAAGAAGTTCTGGCATGTGACTACACTATAGAATGACCACACATGATGAGAATATAGTACATATTTCAAAAAGCTAAAAGAGAGAATTTTGAATGTTTTCACCATAAAGAAATGACAAGTATTTGAGGGAGGTATGTCTCCTCTTACTTAAACGCTGTGTGTATATGCAGCCAAACATCATATGCTACTGCATAGACACACGCACTTTTGGTGTTTTTATGCACCAGTTAAAATTGATAAATGAATTTAATCAAAATTTTAGCAGCATATTTCCATAAGCCTGTTGAAGAGTATATTCAGTGAGAGAGGCACTTTGTATCCCTGGAAAATATCTCTGCCAGTACAGTTCCCTCTCTTCCCAAACTTTCCTTGGAAAACCCTTTGTTTTCTGAGACTGCAGCTTCCCTATGATGTCTCACACTGTGGTAACACTGGGTCCAGAAGTGCACTGGCAGATTCTTTAGCCCTCAGTGTTGGTTTCAGGTCAATGTGTCCCCATCTTCTCTAAATGCCAGTGGCACTGAAACCCTGTTTTGAGAAAAATGACTTCTCCCTCTGAAGCCTTTCTTCTCTCTTCTTTAATTCTTTCATCTCTCTACTTCTGCTCACATTAAACAACTATCACTGTTTCCTGCATTGTGGGCACTGATCTGTCTTGGTTATTACCACCTGACATATTTCACGCTGATTTCCTTTTGTGTTCCAGTTCTCTGTCTTTCCAGTAGAAGGCAGACTTCTTAAGGCCAGAGATGCTGTCTGCTGAATCTACTGCTGAATTCTCATTTCCAGAAGCATGTCTAGCACATAGCAGACCCCTAGAACATGTTTATTGAGTGAAAGAAGGAATAAATCTAAACATACTTGAAAATGAACATAATACTAATTCATGCTTAAATAGTGCTTAGTGTTTGCCAATCATAGTTCCCAGGGCTTTTTGTATTTTGATCCATTTGATTTTTCTAACAACATGAAATGGATGTTATATGTTTCATTTTATAGGTGAGGAAACTCAAGGCTTGGACAAATCAAATACATAATTTGCCTAAAGTCACAAAACTAATGGAAGTCAAAAACCAGGGTTTGGTTCTACTAAGATAATTTTATCTCTGGCATTTGTATTGCCAAAAACAAAACAAAAATCTAAACAAAAAGAATAAATTGCAAAAGGAAGGAAGGAAAGGAAAGCCAAATTTAAATTTTGAAAACAGTCTGTAAATTTCATGATATAAAGAATGGAATTGCATTTACTTGTTACTTTTGGCACACACAGCAAAAGTTGCAATAAACACTTGTACATTTAACATCTAACAAAGGGAGTAAATGTAGTTATTATTGAGAAGTTGTTTTGATGCGCAGCTAGTGATTTGGAAAATGTAATCATTCATCAAGAAGATTTGTTTGTTATATGGACATACAGTAATACCTTGGTTCACAAACAACACTGCAAACAAAAATATGCAGCAAAGTTTTGCTTCTGTTTGAAAACTCTACATCAGGTGACAAACACAACCATGGCCATCTTTCTCACACAGATATGAATGCAGCTATTTTCCCCAAAATTGTAAAACACATCAAGTTCGTAAACCAATGCACCACTGGATGTTGAGGAAGAGGATAATGCTCTGTTGAGATTTACCAGTTCAGATATGTATGGCTTTCATTCCATAATTTTTTTTTTTGTACCAGGGATCGAACTCATGACCTCGCCCTTGCCAGGCAGGCACTTATGCCACTGAGCTACATTCATGGCCTCATTCTATAAATTACACTGGGAAAAAGGAACAGAAACAAGACATGGTTATAACTGTACAGAGATATGTGCAAAGCAGGTACTGAGGAGATACTCAAGCAATCCTGACATTCATATCTGAGAAAATTAATCAGGATCACTTTTCTAAAGTTTTTGCCTTATTATATTTCCTTCTCTACCATGAAAAATATTTATTGAATATTTCTGGCTTTACTACATGAAGACTATAACAAAAATATAATATTTCCCCTGCTGTAACTGTATTTATAACTTATAGAAATATTTGAAAGATAAATAAATTACATTGCAAAGATGAAATTTTTGAAGTCCCACAACCTGACATGTAGTTCTGCCTCTAAGACTCATACTCATATGGCCACGGTGGGGTGGGGGGTGGAATGGAGTTTTCTTTACTTAGGTATCCACTATCCTAAAGTAGAGATTAAAAAATCTATCTTTTAGGATAGTTTTAAATTTATGAAATATTTTAAGTGGTACCTGGTACATTGAAAGAACTGTATAAGTATTTCATTATTAATAAGTTAATATGTACTGTAGTCCTGAGAACAAAGCACTTGACTTTTGAGCTCTGTTTTCTCCATTGTCTTCTTTCTATATGTAATTTCCTGATCTGCCTTTTAACTCTAGGTTACTGCTGAAATTCAACTCAAATATCAACCCACAGTTCAAATAACACACACAGCAAGCAAACCATAATAATTGATGTGACTTACCATGCATATGAATTCAGTTAGCTATGTTTCCAGCTCACATGCTCCATCCTGAGAGATGTGGATGCCAGCATACTGTTCACCACCCAATGCAGAAATTCAACAGTAACAACAACAAAACATCACTTGCTACACATAAAACAATAGGACAGATTTTCATGCTCTCCAAAAAGAGGGATATTCACAAAAATCCCCCAGAGGGCATATGTCTTTACGAGTTTTCAAGTGTCTGATCTTCAATTTTATAGGGTAAGAAAAAAGTTTCTTTGAAAACTTAATATTTGGTTCATCTCAGTAATAGACTTCAGTTAGCAGGACTTTTCTAAACATAGCTTGAAACATGCTTGGAGTGAATAATTGAGTGAGGCAGCGACTGTCTATTCCTCTTGTAAGTGACACACTTTTTCCCCTCCAGGAAACTTGTCTAATATATGTGACAACGCAGCAAAAATGCTTGTGCCCACTTCCATGTGTCATTTGGCTACATTTGGTGTTCTCTATCTGTATGTGAATATATTTTTCTTCCAGAGCTCTACATACTGCCTTATTTATTTACTCTACACTGGAGACTCCTGAGTCAAATAAAGTATTTTCAAGGTTTAACTTAAAATGCCACCAACTGCCTAAAAAAGGAATGTGTAATCAGGGAGAATGATTAACTTTGAAATGACAATCTCTAATAGTTTTTCTTTGCTGTATCTTTAAAAGTTAAATAGTTTCAGTATTCAGTCATATTAATTTTTAAGATAAAGTACTATTTTTAATTATAACCATTTTCTAAAACACAAGATATGCTTGTCCTCTGACTTGGCTACCTCCTAGTATCTCATTATATCTATATGGGTTTGAGAAATAAGTGTAAATATTACAGTTTTGAATCAAAGATAAAATATATCACATATAATGTGTTCAGGGTGAGGTGAACTCTGTACCACCTGTGATCTTACTGAATCCCAAGACATCATGAAGCTGGGGTGGTAGATTCTTTCAGTAAACACTACTATAGAACAAGACTTGACTTTTAAAAACATGTGATGAAATTTTCCAGACCTTTCTACTTTTGTTCATATAGTCTATGCCTTGCTATCACCCATTTCCAACTACACATCTTTCCAAAACACATTGACTATTCTCTACTTTGACTTTTGTTAAATTCAAATTATTCAAATTTCTATAAGGTCAGTGCTATCTATGTGTAAGTACAAGTATCAACATATATTTCAGAGGCAACTAGATAGAACATGCACACTAGAATTTACACTGAAAATAGAAAAATCAATTGTTTGGAAGACAGCAGTACATCTGACCCACTGGATTTCACCAGGCATCAAATTCTCTTATAAGAGCGATAAATAAGAAAAGTGGTCAAAGTGTCATTATAAGCTCCATTAAATTAAAGTCTTATTGATACAGCATAATCCAGATCACATTCCTGTATTTCTTATTCTTTGTGCCTAGACGTCGTGATTTGCATGAATGATGTGAGGTTGAGCCGTGCCTTCTTTCCTAGAGTTACATTCTTGTCATTATGTCTATTGCTTTACATCCTGTGGATCCTGTGGTAGGGAGCTGTTTTGGCAGAAGAACAACTTAGCCAAGTGAGCACTGTCCAGCACCTAAGGCAGCCGGCACTGGAAAGGCTGTGTGCTGACGGCCGTGAGCCTGACTTCTGCACAGCTGGTTCCCTAGTGATGAGTCATCTGATTTCAACCCCCTCCAAAGTGTAAGATTGGATCTATGAAATTATTTTTAATATTTTAATATTTTATTCAACATTGGATGTCGTCTATGATTGGGCAAAAAGAAAACTTGCAAGAAAAAGCCAGCTGACTACTGTCCTCAGCATTCTCTGTGAGAAGTCTCAACTGAGACAAGTCCTTACAGAACATTAACTTAGGGAACTTTTGCAGAACTGATGAAACCTAAGTACAGGGAAGATGCTTACACATTCCTAATCTCTTTAATGATATTGTAGCAGCTGGAGCCTGGATGTAACAGCTTCAAAGATTCCATTCTCCTTGGGACCTGAGACTGGGAGATGTTTTTATTCTTCCCATTGCTTAGCAAAGAGACTGTCACACTGCGGGTGCCAACTGTATGATTGTTGGATGGTTTATGCTCTCTGTACTTCACCATGTGCATTGGCAGCGTTCTGTGTTTAGATGTGATGGGATCATGAGCGTGAAAAGCTGCAGTGACATCCAGCTCCCCAGCGTCTGTGTTAAACTGTCACTCACACTAGTATTAGCTTGGAAATCACCTCAAATCTTTCCTTAACATTACTTCTAATTCATTCGTTCAGTTTTTAAAAGCCTTCTTACTTCTTCCGGTGCTCTGTCAGTGGGGAATGATGTGGCTGAGTCTGCACAGGGTGACTGGACAGGAGTCCACGTGGGAACTGAAGGATATACGTCAAATATTTGCATGCATGTGTCTGAGTCCGTTATGAGTCTTCTTTGTAGCCAAGGTTGGCAGTGCTGTGTCATCTTAGCTTTAGAAAAAGAAAAAAAGCCTAAATGAATTCACTGGCCCATTTATTACTCTCGAGTCCCAGAATTACATGTTACATTTATTTCTGTAACAAATGCCTCCCCTAATCATGGAGCCTTTTAAAAGCACTTTCAAAACTAGACATCCCCAAATTTCCTCATTCATCTCCCCTCTGTGAAGCAGTGGTTTTCTGCAAGTCAAAATGAGAAGCAAGTCTCTTGCTCTATAGAAAACTAAAATAAATCAGTAATTAGGAATTGCTTCAGAGTACTCACAATTCACCATTTGTGTGATTTTCTGAGTGAAGTAACAAGAAATGTTATTTTACTCACACAAATTTTCATTTGAGGTACCTTCATAATCAAGATACTTTAATTTCATGATACTCTCATGAAGGGATAGTAGTGAAGAAAAAATAGACTCTTATGCTTGCTCATGAGCAAGAGGTCGGGTTCAGCTACTGTCAGATTTAATAAATAGCACACATTGCACATCTTTGACTGTTATTATTGGGGTTATAAGCCCAAGTGAAGTTCATAGATGGGTTATTAAATCTGTCTACAGATGCTTGCATGGTACATTCTTTGTTATTTTCCTAGCCTAATGCCAACCAGATTGGTTCTGTTTGACTTATTGCTTCTTTTCCTTATTATGCACTCAATTATTTTGTGGATGAGTAACTTGAAATGAGAAAACATATTTCAGCCTCTCCCGCTGCTCAGCAGAGACTGACGCACCACAGGTACCAAAAATCACCATGTTTGCTGGATGATTTTGTACCCTGTACTCCACGTGAATTGGAAACATCCCGTGTGTGTGTAAATGTGCCGTCGGTATACGTGGAGATAATGAGTGTTAGGTCTGCTGTGACTCCAGTGCGCCTGCGCCTATTCCAAACCGTTGGCCGTAATTATGTTGCTTTACACGTCTCCCCCAGTCTTTACTCAGCGCTTCCTAGATATGCAGCATTGCAAAGACGTTTCCCTTCTCCGGGAGCTCTGTCAGTGTGGGGGAGGTGTTCCCTGGTGGGTCTGCGCAGGAAGCCCAGAGCAGGCGTCCGATGATGGGCTGTGTGTCAGGTGTTTGAGTTAAGCCGAGAGCTGTATTTAAAAGTATAAAATTATACTTGTGTGAAAGTAAGAACTGAAAAAAATTTATTAATTATTGTCAGTCATAGCTATGCTTGATAAAGAGCCAAAGTATTTGGCTGAATAGTGCAATAGACCATTTTTAATTCACACAGTAGAACAAAAATGTTTCTTCTTTTCACAAAATAATGATTTTTAAATAATCAGTAGGTCTTATGTAATTTAAAAACTATTAAAAGTAATGAATTAGTAAATTAAAATAACACGTATTAAAATATTGGTAACTAACATATATTACAACAAACATTCATTAAAATGAATGTAAAATAACATGAATCACAAATATTTTATATTATTTATAAAAATTACTTTCACAGATCCATTAGAATTAAAAGGTAAATTTAAATTACATTTAATAAATATTAAGCTTTGAAAGTCAAATTATATTTGAAATTAACTGTTAAAATTATTTTCTAGAGGTTTTATAAACCTTATTAAGCAATTTTATTAATTTAGTTTTATTTTATTTTAAGTATTTGAAGCCTGAATCATTAAACAATTTTTTGTCTGTTTTAGATAGGGTCTTGCTTTGCAGTTTGGGCTGGGATTGAGTTCACTTTGTAGACCAGGCTGTCTTGGATTTGCCGTGATCTTCCTGTCTCAGCCTCCTGAGTGCTGACATTATAGGCGTCGTCTTCACTTTATGAATCTTATATCTTAATCTTTCTCTCTATATAAAAACCTAAGAATATTCTGAATTTTAAATTTACAAACATAATGTGAGAAACTTATATATCACACAGAAATTTATTAAATTTATAAATACCATATTGTGGCATGATTTATACTTTTTGTTATAGCAGACTTTTCCTTAGCCATCATGGGCCATTGTCACCAATAACTTGTGAATTAGCCATTATTCAAGGTATCATGAAACTTAAACCTTAAAAGAGACAAAACTCCCCTATAATTATTGAATTATAGCCATTCTTTTTTACCCTCAATTTTTCATTTTTAAAACTGTGCACATACAATTCCAAATCCCTTCTCTAATAAATGATTTTTTTTAAATTATCAAATAATGTATACTCATGGTACAAATTCAAATAATGTGATATAGAGAATGAAACATGAATTGGTACATGGGTGGTTCAGTGGTAGAATTCTCATAAAACATGGATCCATTTTTAATTATTTCATTTATTCAATTATTTCATTTATAATTTTAAAATACATTTATATATTCATATATTTACCTTTATTTGCTTATAATGTGAAATTGACTTAACTTTATCCCATGAAGGGTGTTCAGATGGTTTCTATCCTTTCACATTTAGGAACAAGGCTGTCTTGAGAGTTATATGAATATTATGTCAGCTAAGATATATGGGGATAAATGTACTAGGTGACAGCCATGCTGACATTCTGGGCACCTGGTACTCAATGAACCCTTTTGGTACATCAGTTACACCATGTGCACCCCAGGACCCTGCACACTCTTCCTCAAGCAGTCTCCAGCATATTTCTTCTGAAATATGCTCAAATCACCCAAAACTTAAAAAAAGAAAAAAAAAACTTTAGTCTTTGTCATAGCTCTTTCACAATTACCTGAAGAATGATTTTCCCTTTTAAACTTCTTCTTTGGTGAGTACCTAAAATTATTTACTGTTAATGATTCAATGTTTAATGCTATGCCACTGTGAGAGCCAGTTGCCCTTTGCTGATTGCAGTTTCTCAGAGGACGGATATTTTGGATGTCTCTGTATTACTAAGTGTTACATAAATGAAGTCTTTCATGTTCACAGCCAAGACTATTCCTGAAAATTTGATGGGTGGGAAAGAGGCAGCCACATAGCAACCAGAATAAACTTACCTGGTTGCCTTGCAATTACTGGTATAAAAACACCCTTTGGAGGTAACACAAGGTAAATGACACTCATAATTCATGTTTTAGTTTACATGAACCACAAACTCCTGAAGAGAGTCAAATTTGTGGGTTAGGAAAAGAGTCCTTCAGCATTAAGGAGAAGTTTCTAGAGTCTTTCACAGTCCTCAAGACAAAGAGGGTCACACACTCTAGCTTTGTTAAATTTGAGATCATGCACTTAATCTTAGCTTGAATGTCAGAAGAACAAAGTGATGGGCATGGGTGACTTTAAAAGGACCAAGTTCTGAGTCTTGAGTCCTGAGCCCTGAATTATGAAACCTTTGGGGCAAAGCAAGGTATTCCACTAAAGCTCAAGAATCCCCCAAATCTCTCAAACCCAGGCAACCCAAAGTAGTGCTTCTTTGATTGGCTCTCAGGGCTCAGATTCAGACTACTTCCTGGATGAGCACAGATTCAAATGAGAACAACAAAGATTCATGTGTGAACAGATACCTTTCTTTGTTTTAATATACCACCATCCTGCAATTTACCCCCCCACACACACACACACACTGTCTTCTAGTGTCTGGAAAACTGTGCTTCTCAATTTTGTTCCTTAGAAAAAAGTATACTAAAAGTGCCCATTCTCTACTGTAAATTAATTAAATAAAACAGTCAGGGAGGGGGCTGAGATGATGGCAATTTCTTCAAAACTCTCTAGGTGATTCAGTTGTCCAGTGAGCACTGAAAAACATTGTTGGAGAGAGCAGTGGACTCACCTTGGACATGCTCAAAGAAAAAGATTAATGGTGAACATATTGAGATTAAATCACGAGGCCTGTGTCACTTAGACATTTAATCAAGAACATTTCTGTACAACTGATCTTGAGATCACTAGTGATGACAGGTCAGGGGAACTTCTAATATAAGGCTGTCATTATCATTTATCCAGTACAGTTTTTAATAACGTCTCTGGAGTTAAGCATGGATAATAGCTATTATTCAGAGTCCTGTGGAGTTCCAAAAAAATTTTTTGTACAATTTTATGCTTCCTAAAACTTTCAATAATTGGTACTAAATAAGAATTTTTAACCTAATTAAATTTATATTTCGTTCACAATGTTGTTTTGTTGTGGCTGGTTAATCATCAAATGTTATTAATTTAGCATTTTATTCTATGAAGTGGTGCAACTATCAGTGTTCCTTTTGTTGTAATTATTTAGTCTAACTAGCTAGCTTTCTAGCTTATCAGATGATCTCAGGAAAAATAACCCATATTTACATTCCAGATTTTAGAAAATCAGCACCAGCAGATCAAAAATGAATAAAAGATTAGTTTTTATTGATATTCACCCTCTTTTCACCTTTCTTTTTGAGAGTAATATGATGTATTTCCATTTTTAAATTAATTCTGTGCTAATAATTACTCAACGTACAACACTAGCCCTAGCCTCCATCTCATTTTGCAAAGATACTTCTAAATGGCAACTGACCAAGTATGAGTGAGGTCTTACTCCCTCATACCACAGTGCCAAATACGGGGAACACCTAGAAAGCCTCTGTAATAATTCAGTGAGCACTGTGTCAGGGGTAGAAGGAAATGGAGAGGAGAGATGGAGATATTCTGTACTCTAAGTCATTTTATAAGCTGGTGTCTGGTTAGAAATATAAGGAAGACAATAATCATGGATGGCATCTCTATTTTTAATTTAGATTATGAAGGAATGGGAAGTCAACAAAAATTAAAATTTTAAGAACATTTTGAAGAGAATATATGATCCTTTTTCAGTTCTATTTTTGACTGCAATGTGTAAATGCAACACACTGAGATGGATAAAATTACAATGGAATGTTTAACATATGAATCTTGGTTTTGGTTGAGACTTCATTTTTAAATTTTATTGTAGAGGTATCAGTTTTTGCTGTTTGGGGTTTAGCAAGATGTGTCTTCTCTGGAAACATTTTATTTTCAAATAAAGAGATTGAATCTGATAAACTAATACTTATTAAAATTCAGTTCTATTATTTTACCTAATTACTCAGCACACGTGTCTAGGTCTATGTTCTTAAATCCTCTTTCTTTCTGCCTGAAACTGACTTTTACGTATTTCCAAATTCTCTTTGTTTCTCAACTTTCAAAGGTTTGCTCATTTTTTTCTGTTTGAATCACGCACTCATTCTTGTTTCTCCTGAACAGCATCCCCTAAATAACACATTGAACAAGTGGGATTAACCTGAGCTAATAATATTGCTTGTATGAAAATCTAACCATTCACAAAATACTAATTAGGAAGTTCAATTCAGTAAAGATTTTGTATAGCATGGTTCAAAAACTGTGTTCACTTTTCACACAGGGTCTGACTCAAAAAACAAAAGTAAAGGTCTGTCTTTGTTACTTTTTTGTCACTGAGACACAATGCCAGACATCCATGATTTAAAAGAGGAAACATGTATTTGGGTTCACAGTTTTTAGAAGCTTCAGTGCATAGTCAACTGACTTCAAGGAAGGCTGGCATGGCAGAGGGCCATCACAGAGGAAAAGTAGCTTCATGGCATATTTGTAGGAAACAGAGAGAAATCGAGGGAGGAGGAAGAGAGTTAACAGTCTTCCAGGCCACACGTGCAATGACTCACCTCTTTAAGCCAGGATTTTCCTCCCTTCCCAGCATCACATTTAGCTATTAACTCATCAGTGGACTAATGTACAGATTGTGTCACACTCCCCTAATAATCACCCCCCAAAATTCTATTTATGTGAGCACGAGGCTTTGGTGGGGGGGCATTTAGATCTAAATCATATTGTCTAATGTGAGTGACTTTGTGACACACTAATAAAAGTCTCAGTCTCTAGGATATTACTGTGTTCATGTCTTCTTGGGACCTGCTACATTTTGTGGGATGAGATGACATTAAACTGCTACCTGCCGGAGATTCCATACCAGATGCTTTTATACTGTAGTACTTCCACATCCATAGAAAAATAATACAGACCTTACCTTTCTGAGTTCACTTTTACCACATGACTTCCTCGGTACTTCTGATTATCAGGCAACTAAAAGGATAATATTGAATAAGATAGATTCATACACTTATCTATCACTTTAGATAGACTTAAAATTTCTGTAAGAACTCAACCTAGGTAATAATTATGTTTATAACTTGTAAATGCCTGGGACATTGAAGACCATGCTTGTTAAACTGAGTTTAGTCTTTTTAAATAAGAATTAAACTCATATTCAAGTTCCAGTTATTGTCTTAGCCCAGGTAGCAGTAGACAGAATGAGGCAGAAGCAAGATGTACATGTTAATGATTTTTTAGGGCTCCAAAACCAGAGTACCAGGCATGAGGGAAACCAAAAAGATTCTGTGTCATCAGTCCGCTCAGCGTTACAAGAAAACATTGACCAGTTTTCTTGAGCAAAGACGATGTGTCCAGGGAGAACACAGAGAACTGCTGTGCCTCAGAACTCTCTATGAACAAAGCAATGAGATAAAAAAAGAAAAGAAAAAGGCTGTCATTCTACTTCCATTCCCTGTCTCTCACTGATGGATGTGAGTTTCATGGCTCCAATTAACTCATACACACTTCTAGGCTGTGCCAGGCATAAAGAGATTGTGCCCAGTAAGCCGGTACTCAGGCAATCTCACTGTCAGATGATGTGGTGATGTTACAGTAGCTGTAGTACCCACCAGGAGGTGCCCTATCTATGGATGCCAAAGCATAGCTCTGGGGAAAGGAGTCTGAGATGATCACAGGTTTCAAGAAATGTGACCTTAAGCCAGGGATTTAGTTCAGTGGCATAAGCTCTTGCCTGGCTGTGAGTTTGATTCCCAATACCAAAAGGAGAGAAAAAAAAATGTGACCTTACCCTGGGAAGCCAGGAGCTTTGATGTGCATCAGTGGCCAAGTTCACGGACTGAGAGAGTTTGAATTTGCTGGTAAATAAGGATCAGTGCACTATGTAGAGGTTCCCTTTTTGAATACTAAATTGTGGTCTTCTCTCCCCACACCCTGTCCACCACTAACAGTGCAGTGAGCTAGGAACTAGCTTGAGATGAAGCTTAATGGAGAATTTTCCTGACACTTCAATTTTTTCAGCCTCATAGAAAAAAGGTTCATCAGCTAATGAAAAATCCAAAGAGCCTGATTTTTTTCCAGTTTCTAGGGAGTCTTGTCTTCCCAGGATGACTTTATTTTTAAATTAATGTTGAGAAATACCACAGCATATAACCACAGCATATAATCATGTGAAAAACTGTCATTCTGACAAAGCATCCCTTGATTATCCTGTAAGTCAAGTACAGATTATTTGGTGAAAACATTTCTCCATGTATGCATGAGTCTCATAGCTGACCACACTGTTCTGTTTAAAAATGCAGTGGCATTTTTGCTGAAATACAATTATTGCTTACCACAACTGTTTACTGGGGAAAAAAAGTGTGATTTTCAAATATTTCTCACAACAAATAATTTTTGCCATGGCTTCTGTCTTCTGATCCAGAGTCTACTTTCATCTGCTATCAGATTTACCATTTTCCAAGAGTTCACTTGTGCAGATTTAAGTTAAACATTATGTGTTCACTGGCATTTCATTCAGATCAAGTGTTTCTTCATCTTCCCTTTTGGCAGGTTTAATATCACTTTAAGATGGTATAATTGCTCAGATAATTCCAGAAAATATTTACCTTCCACAGACAAAACGGTTGGCATAGCAATGCAAAGACACATAAAACTATTTTGAATTGAAAGTAAATGTCACTTATCCTGATAAGTTTAGAATTTAGTGCTACCAGTTATGCCTAGAAAAAATTATAGCTCTATCAGTGGCTGATTTTAGTGTATTACTTCTCTTAAACTGTTTCTTTGCACTTAATTAAAATACTTTAACCTGCTTATAGACTGAATTAATTAAAAATTACAATAATAAATGTTACTTTCTTTGGCTGATAGCATTCGATTATTTTCAATTTTATTTAATTTTAACAAACAATATAAAGCAAACTTTTCCTGGCACCTGATTTTGTATTATTCATTAGTCCTGGGCTCAATTATTAATAAATGAAGATGCCTTATACAGAACTATGTAATAAAGAAATAAGCATATAATTTTGTGCAATGAAAAATACAGCTATTAAGTACATAGCCTGTTATGTAGAACATATTTATTTTAGCATGTGCATTGCTTTCTATATTCACATTACGCTTTTACTCTGTCTTTCACTATGTATCCTTTAAATATGAGTTCTCTAGATAGTCAGGATTTGTGTAAAATTCTCTGAGTGACTGTGCCTCAAAACCAGAAGCAAGAGGGTTCATAGTAAGGATAGATGGTTTGAGGCATAAGACCAGTTAGATATGATCTACTGAGACCAACTGCTTTCCCCCCAACTAATTTTTCATTTAATACCCTTGTTAAATCGCACCACATTAAAAACTGCTATTTTGCATCAAATCTTCCAAGTACGATTATGAATCACGCCACAATGTAAAGGAAAACAAAAAACAATTTGTGTCTCACATATTGCTCATGATTTATACTCCATGCGTTGCTCTATTTAGTTTAAAGCCATCTTAGTCCTTCTGTGATTTCTCTGCATTACAGCAGCATAGGCAGCATCTCAAGATTGGCAGCTCCCCTTCGCTTAGCCCATTTCGTTTCACCAGAATGTGGAATAACTGACAGCAAACAGGGAATAAATGCACTTCAGATTTTTTTTTCATATAAGTTAATTAATTTTAAATAATCCCTTCTGCAGCACATGAAACACTTTAAAATGTGCCAACAATTCGAATGAAATCAAACAAAAATCTTGGATGCTATCAGAAATTCAATATCTTACCTTTTATTTTATCCAAATCGTCAATGTACCTGGACAAAGGCAAAAGTAATAGAAAATAGGATTGGTTTAAATGATAAAGCTTTTAAATTTAAAAATATTCCAGACAAATATTAATGACAATAGTCATTTGCAACAACTAGGCACTTTGAAGATAGTATTGAAATTTAGGAAAATAATTGAAAAATAAATCACTCAAATGTATCACCTTTCCCTAATTTATTGAGTGTGAGCAACGTGGAAGCCAAGTTTAGCTGAGAAACAACTTTTAAACAGTTTTAAGTGTTACATACTGAACTTTTGACTCTAACTAAAATGAGCTCAAAATTCTTAATGAAAGACCAATATTTAAATATGTGAATTTCTTGGGCTTTCTATGTCTCTAGTTTCAGAGGAGTTCACTATTTTGGAAGATGCCAAAATGCAAAATTCTTTCAATCTGTCTAATTATGTGTTATGCCATGTATAAGCTTGAGATACAGGTATATACTGGGTCATAGGCAAAACATGAATGACAAGAGTATCTTAATATATAATAACATGGTTGTGGAAAATGTATTAAACAAACTTAACCTAAGTCATGAGATGACTCACTCCAGGTACGTAATTTCTCACATGTTAATGATTGATTTGTTAGTATCACTAGCCTGAGTGATTATCTAGTATAATATTTTTATGATAATGCCTATTGGTAGATAAACTGCTTAAAATACTTTATTTTAGCATTTTTCTTCACCCTTGGGTTGTGTGACAGATTGCATGCAAGGAATTTTTAAACAATAGCAATATACAATTTGTAATTTTTTATTTGACAGTGTTAAAATTAGAGGTCACAGCAAACAAGAGTTTCTGGCCCTGGTACAAATTTTATATCCATTTTGGAACTTCAGTTCCTCAGATCAGAATTTCATTCCTGCCCCATTTTGGATGCACACAGTTGAGTGTTCTCATCTGACCACAGCCATTCGGTTGTCTTATTAGTTACGAGGATTTAACAGCACCAAAGGTCATAGAGCATCTTGATAACAAGGTTCTTAAACACTGGCCTGATATTTATACCTGACTGCTCAGAAGCCCCAGTTATCCCAGACCTAGATTATGCTTGGGGAAATAAAGCGTAATACCCAAATGTTACCAGACTAATACATGGAAGTTCTGAACTACATCACTCATTCCTGACTTTTTTGTGCTTCTCTAGAAATATTTTCTTTTCTCTTTGACCACAGTAACCTTGTTCCTTTTAGTCCATTAAAGTACCAGACATCTCCTTTTGTGCATAATGAATTAAATTTTAAGGACCTGCTTAATACACTTTAAATGGTCTGTTGAATCATATTTAAGATCATATAGTCAGGTGTATAACAACAGAGCACTGAGTCATCCTGTGGTTTCTTGACTATTTTACATGACTCCGTTATTTTCTGGAAAAAAAAATTCTCTAAGATCAAACACTATTTTGTTGTTATGACACAGAACAATCTTTGGAAAGATATATAGTCTAGCAAAGTGCTTTTTTTTTAGTCAGAAAATTTTTTTTTTAACTTTTATCACCAGTTCAACTTTTTTTCTCCACAGTGAAACAGAATAGATTTTACATATCAAATTCATCTTTGGAAGGACATTCACTGATCCTGTTTTAGAAGTTACTACTCACATACCCAAATCTAGGTCTCATGGGAATAGTTCCAAAGCACACACTGGTGTGGGTACGTATATAAGACAGAGAAGGCGGGGAACCTTTTAAGTTGAAGGTAGAAGTCTGCCAAAGCTCAGAATTTTTAATGCTTCCACTTATGTTTTGTTTTGTTTTTTCTTTTTATATCACTGTTTAATAGTTTTTTATAATTTATTATATGCACTGGTTTGGTGCCAACATTCTATTTGTATTGTTTGTGGCTTTTT
The DNA here is from genome assembly GCA_004027455.1 of Hydrochoerus hydrochaeris. Taxonomy (NCBI): domain Eukaryota; kingdom Metazoa; phylum Chordata; class Mammalia; order Rodentia; family Hydrochaeridae; genus Hydrochoerus; species Hydrochoerus hydrochaeris. Next base: position 395,865 of record PVLA01000162.1, on the reverse strand, counting down.
CATGTCTACACAACATGGCCTTGTCTCACTGTGATTTTAATTTTATTTATGTTATAGCAAACTTTTCCATTCTCCATGTAGACAGTGTTAAAAATTGAATCACAAATTATTTTGGTTTTCATTAATAAAAGAAAGTATTTTTTTAAGAAAACTTCATTTTTCTACTTTGAGGTAGATATTTGAGTACTATTATTCTGTTCTTGGTCCTACGGGTTTAAGGGACCTATTTACAAACCTCTACATCTCTTTTTTCTAAGATTCTCCCCATAGTTGGAGATGCTAACAATGAAGAGATACTGCTAACATAGCACACATGGAATACTGCTGATGGAATGAATAAAAACTTCACACAGGCAGGGAAGTGGCTGAGTAGTGAGACAGGACTCTGCTGAGCTGTTGCTTAAGTAGCTCCTCAGAGTAACATGGCAGGAGCATGACAACAGGCACGAGAAGTCACAGAGATGAGTTCAGAAGAGGAGATGACAAGACTCAGAAGGATTGGTCTCTCAGGAAAGAAAGGAAGTCAGGGAATTCTGATCATAGCTTTTGGTCACTCTAAGTTTTAGTTGCTAGGTCATAATTATTTTAGGTATAGTATCTCAGATCTAGATATTAGTGAATAAGCCAAAATTTGGGGAATTTAGGCAAAGTCATTTCTGGATATGGCACAGTAATGTGTGGAAAATAAGTCTACTGCAATAGAAATTCTTAGCTTTCAGTACCTTAGTTATTTTTCAGATAACAAGTCCATGATGGAAGATGATCAAGTCAACAAAGACATAGCCATTTTCATTATATTTGTGCCAATGGAATATAATTGTATTAAAGCCAAACAGGAAAATTTCATTTTAAAAATAAGCACATTCCATGTTGCATGGTTATGATTGCATGTCAATTAACCTCACATAGAGAAAGCAATCCATAAGTATGCTTTCATATGTAAAGTGCTATAAAAGTTTTATACAAAATTTATATTAGTAGCTATCTAAAAATTTATGGAAACTGGACAATAAGATAATAATGACCTAATATGCAAAATACTATACTAAATATGTGCATATAGATTGATTGCTATATGACACACTATAATGACATACTAGAACTATTTTTTTCATTTTAAATAAATATGAGTTAATATCAGAAAAGTAAAGAATAGTGGTCCAAAATATCTTAACATGGGCAAAATAGAAGGGAAGTTATACATGGATTTTTTTTTTAATTTTAAAGGGTTTGCAAAAATTATCAGAAAAAAATACTGCTTTTATTTAAAAGACAGAAGTCTTCAAAATAAACCCACCTATTTAGGCTAGTCTGTGTTTATACTTTCATACTTGTTTTCAGGTGTTAACCATGTATATTTTATATTTATGTTAAATAATGAGATAACCTGGGTGTGTTAGCTTAAAGTGGAACAATGGCAAGTGTGTAAAATATTGTATGTTAAATGCTCACTCACAGTCATCTATCATAAAATCCTAGCTTTTCATAAGTTTTCCATGAGTCATGAGAGACAGTCACCTTAAATGAACCTACAGTGCACAATAGTGTCATTTCTCTGAAAAGTTTCCTGCTCTGAAGGAAACTGATCTTCCTAGAAACCATACTTTCAGGTTCCATTCAGCTAATGAACACTATACATTAGAAAATTTTACACAAAACATTCCAATGACTTTTAAGATACAGGGAATAAATTCTGAGAAGAAATGCGGTACAAAATAATTATAATCAGAACTTAAATTCGCATGGTAATGGATTTTCTCAAGAAATATGTATGAAAAATACACTTGCCATTAAGTCAAGGCTTTGCTGAAGTTTTAAAGACAAAGATAATTCACAATGGAAAAAGTAGAAAACCATATTTTATTGAAATAATCCTAAATGTACTGCATAATAGCTACTCAAGAAACACATTTTAGCCCATCTCATAAGTGCACAATTTCATACCCATGAAAAATCAAATATTGAGAAAATGTCTATATATCATGCCCATAACACAGTGTATCTTTCAAATGTATTGCTTTAAAATCTAGGAAGTCCTCAATCCCTCAAATTTCCTCCTTTCTAAGACAGATGGGCAGAAGCTGGCTTCTTTTAGTCCAGAGGTAATGATTTTGTTGGAAAGTTTGAATAAAGTCAGTTTGACAACTTTTGCATCCCTGGTGTAATACAAACTTTTCTTTCAACCTCATGCAGTAAAACCTATCTCCACTTAAAATTTTGTACTTCACCTTCAATCTTTTTTTACAACAAATGACTGAACTATATAATTTAGAACAATTTATTAGAGTTATTAAATCACTAGTCTTAGGTGTGTTTACTTCTTTATTAGTTATTTCTTAGAATTATGTGCTGAAGTCCAGTCCCTACAGACCTGAAAATTAGAATCCACACTGCATTTTAAAAATAATATCTTTGTTTTAAAAGTATTTCAGGCTTACAGAAAAATTGCAACCATGATGCAGAGAGTTCCATATAATTTTCACTGTTCCTTCTATTATTAACTTCTTATGTTAGCATAGTACATTTGTTATAATTAGTGGAACAATTATTATTAAATTAATAATAACACGTGATTATTATTAGCTAAAGTTCATACAGATATCTTTCATTTTTACCTAATGAAATTTTCCCCCAATATCATTTTCTAGTCTGCCACTCAGTGTACTTTTCTTAGGTTATGTCTTCTTATATTTCCCTGGGTGGAAGTTTGTGAGACTTCTTTTGTTTTTAATGACTGATTATTTTGAGCTCCATTGGTCAGGTGTTTTTAGAATGTTGCTTGGATGAGATTTTCCTAAGTTTTCTGATAATTATTCTGGAGTTATGATTTGGAGAATCATATGTCCTGCACATGGATGCCCACTTGTTCTACAAATTATTTTTAATTTTGCACAAAATATTTGTCTGTACTCTTCAATTTGTTTCTTCCCTTATTCATTGTATCTGTGTAGACTCATGGACATTTATCTTATATTTTGGGTTATAATCTGTCACTACTTTATTTTGTTCTTCAAATTGTTTAAGCTTTTGACATTGGGAACTGTTTTATTTGATGTCTGTGTCCTTCTGAGATATAACCCAAGTTGGATTTGATTTGTATCTTATTTGTTTTGAATTGCTTTTAAGAAGCTTCTTACTTTTTAACACTAGTTTTTCCAGACTCATCTTTTATTCTTCTTGCTCAATCTTACTGCCAACTGAGGAACTCTGGTTCTTTTTATTGGAAAAAAACATTCAAAACCAAGTTCTGGTCACTAAGTACATTAATATGAGGGTTTCATTGTTTCCCAGCCTCATCAAAATAAGATAACATGTACATATAGAATTCCACAGATATTATCTCTACAGATATTTCTGCATATAATCATATACATCTGCATGAAGCTTAAAAATGATTTCCTACTGAAACCTCAAACTCTTATCCCTACTGCACAGCATATGCCTTCTCTTCTTGCTTGTCTGTCCCCAGTATCGAAAAGCTTGGCTCTCACTATCACATGTTTATTTGAATTATTCATTTCCAATATACATTTATGACAGTATCAAAGTTGTTAACCCATAACTCACTGGGGAACAATTTTGTGAATTTGAGTTTGCATTTATGTATTATATCTTTAGTTCCATTCTTACAGACTCCACTGAGTTCTAAATGTACTTAAATCAGCACATTTTCCTTCACTCCTATTTAGGGAGTTTGTTGTATACATTTGTAATATATTCAGATTGTGTTTACTGTCTGCATCTTTATTCTGGAATTCTTATCCTCTTAAATGATACTTTAGTTTACATACGTGGGTGTTAAATCATCGACCTATGAACTTCTGTAGATTTTATAAATACATATTGTAATTTATCTACTATTACAGTGTCATGTAGAATAGTTTCACTGTCCAGTTCTATAGATTTTTACAAATGCAGACTGTAATATATCCATCATATAGTATCATGCCAAATAGTTTCACTGTCCTATTACTGATAGTTTATTTTGGCTACAGCATTGATTTTTCAAGAATGTCATGTAATAGGAATCAAACAGAAAGTACCCACATTTAGTCTGGCTTCTTGAATACAATGTTATGCAATCACTGTTCATCCATGCTTTTGTAGTTTGACACTCATTTCTACTTATTCATCAATAATGTGTAGTTCTATAGATGTAACACAAATACTTTGTCCATTCATCTACTGAAGGGCATCTTTGGGGCTTCCAGTTTTTAGTGATTATGAATGAAGCTGCTATAAAAATATATGTGTAGTTTTTGTGAAGCATAAATTTTAAAACTAGTTATATAAACAACTGTGAAAACAGTTGCTAGATTGTAGAGTAAGATGCTTATCTTTGTAGAAAGCTGCCAAACTGTCTTCCCAAGGGGCTATAGAACTCTGTATTTTCAAAAACAGTAGAGTCTTGGTACTTTACATCCTTTCCAGCATTGGAGAGCATCAGTCTGTTGGACATTAGGCATCCTAAGAGGTGTGGAGTTATATCATGTCTTCATCTTCAGTAATCTAAAGACATGTGATGTTGAGCATCTTTTCATATGCTTATGTCATATATTTATCTTTCCTATTGAGATGAGAGTTTAGATCACTTGCCCTTTATTAATTGGGCTATTGTTCTCTTGCTGTTGAGTTTTAAGAATTTTTGTGTGCTTTAGATACTAGTCTTTATCTCATAGGCACTTTGCAAATATTTTCTCCTAGTTTGTGCCTTGTCCTTTCATTCTCATAAGAGTCTTTCACAGAACAGAAACTTATTATTTTTAAACATTTCAACTTATCACTTTTTTCCTTCACAGATCATGATTTTAGTGCTGTAACCAATGCCTCATTGCTAACCCCAATATTGCCTATATTTTCTCTTGTTTTCTTAGAAGTTACGTAGTTTTGCAATTACATATAGATCTATTATTCATTTTGAATTAAATTTTATGAAAAGTATAAAGTCTGTGTCTATTATTCTTCTTCATCCTCTTCTTCATTTTCCCTTCCTCTCCCCTCACTCCTTCTTCTGTGTGAAGGCACTACACTGTCTTTGATCCTTTGGCCAACATGAATTGACTATATTTATAATTTCTTATGACCCTGTATTATTTTTTATTTCATAGTGTATTTATTCTTTTCCTATGAGTATACTTTCTTGAGTCTTATAACTTTATGGTAACTTTCAAAACTAGATAATGTGTGTCCTCCACTTGGTTTTCCTTCAGTGTTATGTTGACTAGTTCAGTATTTTGCGTTCCTTCATAAACTTTGAGAATCAGTTTTCCAATATGTCTTAGTTTTCTCATTGCTGAGATAAAATGTGCAACATCCAAAGTTAAGGGAGGAAGGATTTATTTCAGCTCACAGTTTATAGAGGTTTTAGTCCATAGTTAACTGGCTTCAAGGTAGTGTGGCAAGGCAGAGGGGCTGCACAGTGGAGAAACAGATCACGGTGTGGCAGGCAGAAAGAAGGAATCAGCAAGCAGCAAGCCGACATTCTTTTCTGTTGCTTTATATTCCATTCAGGCTGCAAGATTATTAGTTGGTGGCACCCACATCTAGAGTGAGACTTCCCAATACCCACACCCATAGCAATGCTAAACCAATCAATGGACTAATCCAACCATCACTGCTTAATCCACGTTCACACACTCTAGATACAGCCATCTCTGACAAGCCCTATCTATGAGCACACAAGGATTTGGGGTGTATCTACATACAGGCTGTAACACAATGCTTACAAAATAGCTTCTGAGAATGGCACTAACTCTGTAGATCAAATTTGGAAGAATTCACACACATGTGTGCACACACATGGATATTTTCAAGGAGCAGACATTACATCTCAGAGATATGATTCATGATACTAACTATTCCATTCTCCTCCTATTTGCAAATTGTTCCTTTCATTACTGAAACATCCATTATTATTCTAGGGTTGAGGAAAATGTCCAATAGTTGATACATATTTCTTAACAACACATCAACTAAGCAGATGCATGGTCAAATCTTAGAAATTTTCCAATTGAAACAGCCATTTAATTCTCAAACAAAGGTCAATGTAAAGTCTCAAGTTTGAAGGTGAAGTCACTGCACCTGTGTGTTTAAGAAAGGAAGCATTTACCTATGCCTTAACTATACTAGATGTGATATAGAATAGGCAAAGTTGAGGAATTAGAAATGTAGATGCAGGCAGGCAACTGCGTTTTTCTTTGGAAGAGAAGTTTCTTTTTTGAGATTAATTTATATTTGATTTTAGAGTAAAATATGGTGACTATATGAGCCACACTGGAGGAATTCAGCTGGGCTGAACTATCAAGTTGTACCATGCACTTGGTCTTTACCTGAAGAGCCTTTCTGTAGTGAAGTGCCATTTGCATGGCTCATGATGAGAATGATGTCCCCTGCAGTTGTGCAATACAGTAGTGGCGGAAGTCTTTGTAAGAGTGACAATTTTAATTTTCTTGTCAATTAATTATAATTTTATTTCTTTAGAGAATCTCCCAAAATCAACTTTTTCTTGCACTACATTTTCCTGCACAAATCCTTCTCAACATTTTCATAGTGTTTGATGTACCTCTTATTGTAGCATATATAGAAGTTAATGTAGTTTGTTTCCCTTCCTGATTTGAGCTCAGGGATGCTTTCATTTCTGTAGTCATGATTCCAAGCACAATATCTGTCACAAAAGCAGTGTTCAGTAAATGTTTCCTGAATTAAATGTAAATTATTCTCCGTAAGACACACTCAATTGCCTTGCACATTTTTCCAATTTTAATTTGTTGTCAATTTAGTCCATGGAGAATTCACTGTGCTCCTATTTATTAAATTAAATATCTGCTTGAAGTAGCATATTAAAAATTAAGCTTAGTTAAATCTCAATTTCCTGTGATCATTATATAAGTTTCTCATTGCTGCAGCTGATATTAGCTTGGTTCAGTGGTTAGATGGCAATTAACACGAATGCTTAATGACCACTTTTCTATTCTGATGTATTACTAATGATACTTACAGTTTAAAGTGCTTTAGGGTTAATTACAATTGCTTATAATTTGCCTACCCTTCTGGCTGACAGTATATTCTTACACCTAAGAATACAATGAGTGCTCTAGACCTATGAAGGGAGAAGGCTGGTCTACAGAGGCTTCTCATTCAACATTTTTAACCCTTTGGTTCTATTTCTGGAATCTCTCCTGTTAGCATTGCTGAATCAAAACATGCTCCGAGATGCAGTTTAAAATTTGAGTGTTTTCAATAACAGAAAACAAGATATTGTTGAGTATCCAACAGTCATGACACAGCCACCACTGCCACAATCCATCGAAAGCGCACTTACAAATGACACCAAACTACTTCTCAGACTTCAAATGGGAAATAAAATTTGAATGTTTTTGCAAGCATGTCCCATGGAAACTAACATCATAATTCTTTTATGTACATTATTATGTTATTATTGAATCATAAATTCAACATTTTAAGCACAAGGTTGATATTATAGAGCTAAGTTTTTAAAAAATTAGTGACAAATGACTTAGAACTGAAGCATCTGTTTATAGTTAATTAAACTGTTTTGTTCATTACATATCATTTTACTCCTTGTTTTTTAATAAAGCTACTTGTTTTCATTTGCCCTTAACACTCTTCAAGAATGCAATTAAAAGCTGATGCATTACAAGATAGTGTATACTGTAAATGTAAAAATACTTCCTTTCTATGGAGTGCAAATTAGTTGGCTATGCATATTTCACATTAAATATGTAACATTTTTAAATATAATATCAAGCAATATGTTTGAAAGGGCAAGCATTCATTTGTTTATCATTCAAACAATTGTTTTTAAGATACTTTCACCATTTCTCTCTACCTGAAATGAATAAGTTATTTGTATAAGATTGCCAGTCTTATTAAGAAAATCCATTTCACTAAGTATCTTAAACTCAGTTTTTTATGAAAATTTTTTATCATTTCCCTATTTACATCGTTCAGATCCATTTAACTTGAGTATTTTGTCATTTAGAGTAATAACACATCAATCCACAGTGCAACCTTTCTTTATGTTTCTTTTCTTAGTGCTCTGCAATGTGCTATTTTGAATCCCTGAAATGTTATAAACCACCAGATTGCTAATTGCTTTGGATGCTGTGAAAAATAATTACTCCACATTATTTTTGATATTTAATTGACAGTGTAATGCATTTAACTAAAGACCTGCAATAAACTATTTCTAATTACTGAGACTGATGGAGTGGAAAAGTAGGCTATAAAACTTTACAAGGAAACAACGTTTCTCTATTATGTTAAAAGCCCTTGTTGATATGACTTTTCCAGGGAGAAAAATTTTCCCCAAATGGAAATTTCTGAAATGGCAGAAGGAATTCTTGAGTTTTTTCTATGTATGGTGTAATAAATATTTTTAAATTACTATTTTTAGATAGATTATGCTTGTCATAGATGTCAAATTCTAAATTTGCTATTCTTATGCTAAAATTGTTCTTCATTTGGCAGAACTTTCTGAGAGAGATAATCATGGCATTACTAGAATGACTACGCTGTCACTGGCTTATGTTCAGTTTTTTTTCTTTCTGTTTCTGTAAGGCATTCTGCTGAAACACCTATGCCAAATTCTATTTGTCACTGACATACAGTTATACACTGCATGATGATGCTCGATGAAGGATTGGTTGCACTTACAGGATGGTTTTGTCACGTTATAACAGACCTGAAAGAGTTCTATGGGCATCCCAGAAATCTTGCCACCATAGTTCAGTGCATTCATTCATGCATGGGTTTATGATGATGCTGGTATAAACAAATGTACTGTTGTTATTGAAAAGTATGTCACATCTATTGATGAGTAGTCCATAATAATAGATAATAAATGATTGCATTACTGGTTTGTGCATTTACTACTCTATAGTTTTCATTAATATTTTGAGTATGCTCTTCTTGTTTGTAAAGAAGTATTACTTAGTGAAACTGAGTGCCATGTTATGATAGCAGTAGATTCTCGTGCATGTCAGGGGAACATGTCATGCAGTTGACCTAAAGCATTTAGCTCTGTTTGTTCACATAAAAAAATTGCCTAACAATGGATTGTCACAGCATATCCCTGTTGTGATAATATATCCCTGTGTGTGATAAAATCTACAGCTATGTGTATGTAGATGTTACCATGAACTGGGCCTACTCTTAGATTCCAAGGTAAGAACTTATTGTTGCAAACAGAACCCCGAAAATAACACCAGAATCTAATGCCAGAAATTCCTATCACCCATCTAGAAGTGTCACAAAGAGGGCTATAGGGCTATAAAAGGGCTGTCAAAGATATTAGGTCTATCAAAAAGATGTGTACTATTTTCAGTGTCTTTTGACTGTAAGGTATTATTAATCAGATAGTATTAGTAGTATTATTAATAATATACCATCTTTCTATTCATGATTTCATCAAATTAAAATGTTTATGCTGTTATTTCATAACATTATTGATTTAATTTCAATTATATCTATTTTCCAAAAACACAACTAAAATAAATGACCTGTTTCAGGGAATGTAAATTATTTTCAGAATTTCAGAAATTGAAAAGGGAACAGAGGAAGGAGAAAATGCTGGGCTGGTGTGAAGCGATAGCCCGTAACCCTCACAGAATCCCAAACAACACAAGAACACCCGAGATCCCAGGGGATCTGGCCGATGCCTCACAAACCTCCACACTGGTGAGTGCAAAGTTATTTTACCTCAAAAGAGCTTATGTGTAAATGGAATGTTAAGGACGTGGAGAGAGGATGGCTTTCTAAGCGTGTGCTCTTCCTGGTTTCAATAGCATTGTGTTTCTATTGGTAGTATGTTGTTTGTGTAGATTCAGTAGAATTAGTAGACATTAATAAAACATTTTAATGTCTCAATCACTTCAAATTAAACTATTTCTGTTACATTGGAATCATCCTTTAATTATGTCAGTGAACTGAAAGAGTCAATATTCTTGGATTCTATACTATGTAATGGAATTGAAGGGGAAAAATAATTTCAAAGTTCACATAATTAGAGAATCAGAATCATACTTTCTCTGTTTTCTTATACTTTTTCTAAAACTATTGAAATAAAAGGAGTAAAAATTACCCTCTATTCAACTTTTGCCTGAAATGATTGTAAAAGTAATTTGAAGGCCAAATCACTTATATAGTCTTTCAAATTTTGTTTTCAGCTTTAAGTTTAAATGCTTAGCTTCAATGAGCCACTATTTCAGTGATTAGAAAAAGACAACTCATTAGCAAAATGTGTTTTATATATTTTTTATTTAGGTTTTGGCTACAATAGTCTGATTTTAATTTACAGGAAGAAAATTGCATTATATGTAAGAATTTTAATTATTGTTCTATCATTTTGTAAGAATTTGAATGCTTTTACTAGCACAATTTATTAATTAATGTATATATAATTAAATATTACCAAAATCCTTTAGTTTTTTATGTTTTAGCTTTATTTAACAAATTTTATTGTTTTAATATCTTAGTTGGTTTGGGCTGCTATGACAAAAGTTCATAATTTTGTGACATAGACAAATGAAATGTATTTACCATCATTCTAGGGGCTGGAAAAATATCAATGCTGGCAGATTTGGATTCGGTGAGAGATTGCTTTCTGAGTACTAAACAATGCCTTCTCCCTGTGTCCTTGGTAGTGGAAGGCTGTCACAAAACTGATCCCATTTATAAGAGTTTCATAATCACACCCAACCACCCCAATTTCTGTCACCATCACCGTGTGGAATAAGATTTCAGCATATGAATTTTGAGAGAACACGGATGTCCAGAACACAGCTTTAACACAGAAAGCATGAGCATGAATAAAACATTAGTGAATTGATGTTCAGAGGAACCATCTGGAGTGGGTTCTCAGTTGACTAACCAGGCATCGTGGTCAGAATCTTCCTTGGCTGTATCAGCTCAGGTTGTTGGTTGAAGGATGTAGGTATGGTGAGATATGTGCAACACTATTGGATATTCAGAGTTTGGGAATAGATTCATTGACTTATCACCTGCAATGACTTATCTTACTCAAACATGGTCCTCTCTGTAAGTTAGTTACCCTTCTGAATAAACCTGCTTATCATGACTTCACACCCATGAAACATGTTTATAAAGCATTCATAGCTGGATTTTGACAAGTGTCAAATAATATGTAGATTTTTAATGCAAATGTTCTGTATTTTCATTAAAGTGACTTTTAATGCTTATTATTTACTTCAAAAAATCATAGGTTAAAAACCATAGACAATCTTGAGGATATATTTGATCTAAGTTTCTGCATATAACTGATAGAGTGATATTAGCTTCATCTTACAGATATGAACTGTTGTTGCCAGAGTTGACAGTAATATTTCATAAATTATGAAAGTATTAGAGGAACTTGACTCCTCACATAAAGGCTTTTCTATTACTTTTCTTATGTTTCTCCCATTTACATAATTTTAGTGAAAAGAAAAAATATCAAGAAAAGCAATCTAATCAAACCCAGGAGGTAAATTTAATACTGTGGTAAGGGGATAACATCTAATCAATATAACATATAACCATGAAATCTGTTTTTTAACTTAGAAAAAGTATTTACTCCTCCTGTCACAGCCTGATGCATAGTGAACATCTCTCCCTGGATATTTATGATGAAAATAGGTTCCTTAAAAAAGAGGACTCCTTCTATTTTTTGGTTCCATCTTCTTAAAGATAGCATGGTTCCTTAGGGAACCACGGAAAAGGAGGAGACTGAGCTATTGTGCTCGTGGGGTGTCTTAGAGAGACTATGGTTGCATAGTCATTCTTCCACTGGTGAAAACCTACTTCTATAACCCAATTAAACTACAAGGAAAACTGGTAAATGTGACTGGGAAAGAGGCTGAGATTAGTGAACTCCCAGCTCATCTTTGCCCTAGTCCACCTTTCTGGTTATCAAGTGCACGTGCTATGTTCCATTCCCTCATAAAAATAAGCCTCTAATGGCTCAAATTTCTCTTTGTCTTAGGTTTCAGTCAAAGCCTATGGTCTTTGGTTCAACATTGTTTTCATCAAATAATGTCAACAATGGTAACAACGACCAAAAAAGCTGCAGTTTGGGACTTGCATGCTCAATTTGAGGATAATTATAGAATTATTTTAAGGTATATGTTTAAGGCTAATATTCCTACAATTGTGGTATTCTAATATTACAGTACTCTGAAATATTATTAAGTTTCTAATCTGTTTGGCTTCTGACATTTCATGTGACTTGAAGAATTCCTTCTTGGATGCCTTTCACATCTTCTTTTCCTGTTTCTCTCAGGTTGATACTGTCTTGAAGTACTAATCCTTAACCTTGCCCTTATATGAAGATACTTTATCCCCTTGAGATGTTTCCCTGGGTGATGGGTGTGAATCATCTTCTATTGGCCTTGAGTCACTGTATTAAATTTTTTAATTGAACCTTTGTCACTCAGGGCCTTCATGGATGTATGTCCCCCTATCTGGGGTTTGAAGAAGCTGGCCATTTTTCTCATGCATACCAGAGAATTTTCTGAATTCTTTCTATTCTCATTCCTAGCTATGTTCACAAGAGCTGTTTAGTTCCTGAGCCTATGATTCTCTGGAGACACTTTGTAGAATGAAGTCATCAATAGTCAACATACATTATAAGATATTGTTTTCCAATGGGTTTTGAATAGTATTACCAGCTTATCAGCTCTTCCACCTCCCTCTTGATTTAAGTAACAATTTTGTCAAGAATCTTGCCAAAATAGCAAGCAAATAGATTTTTTTAATATTTGAATTCAGTTTCCTTGGTACTCACTGCTCAATCATTAAGGAAGTGGAATATATTTTAGATGTTTGTTATGATAGCAGAAGATTTGGCTATAATATCTGTCCTTGAATGGTATAAATGTTCAGGTACAGTGAGCAAAACAAAAAACATACCCATATGTTTAACTGAAACTTACAATATGAAAAGATTACTTTATCTGATACTGGAAGATTGAAAAGTTCAGGTATAAAAGTTGAGTAATTGTAAGAAAAAACTATACTCAATTAAGAAAGGAGAAATTAGGGCTGGGAACATAGCTCAGCTGCATGGCACCTGCCTGGAAAGTGTGAAGTCATAAGTTTTATTCAAAATACCAAAAGGAAAAAGAAAAAGCAGAAGAAAAAGAAAAAAAGAAAAAGAAAGGAGAAGTTTTTAAAACCTACAAGGCTGTAGAACTGTGCTTCAGACCTCTGAGGAGAGGGGCTTCCCTGGAGTCCAGAGAAGGGTCCTGTGAATCTAGGACACCCAAGTGCACGCACTTCCTCATCCTGACCTGTTCAGGTGGGAGAGAGGGGAGGGTTCAATCACAATGGCTCAGGGAGTGTGAGGAAAGTTTAGAAACTACTTCCTCTGTTTTTCTACTAGTAAACATTGCTAGGATGACACAAACAGAAACAGAACACACACAAGACAGCAAGTTTTGTTTCTGTCCTAAATTATAGAGGCCTGTAACACTAACAAGGGCAGAACTAACCATAGGGTTAATGACAAAGGAGAAATCTGTTTTGAAATCTCATCCTGGATCTTAAGGTAAAATATAGAAGAACTGATTTAAGGCTAGGAGATAACAGCTTAATAATTAGTATGGAAAGTAAAGGATTGGAGCTTTGACAAGTAAACTCAAAAATTTCAAAGGCTTTTTGCAATTCAGGATTGCTTCTGTTTAGGACTCAGACTGAATCAGGTAATTTGATTTCAGGAGTTTATCAGAGAAGGGAAAGATTGTGTGTGGTTGTGGTTGGTAGGTGTAGGTGTAGGACTGACATTCATCATTTGTGTCCTGACATCATGGGGTAGAAATCAAGGATGAAAACAAATATGTCTTCAAGAATGTTAGTGAATATAGTTTTCCTTTATGATCTCAATAGGGAAGATTAATGAGTTTAGCCAGCCTCTGTCAACAACCTGTTCTTTCCTGGAGAACTAGGCCTTTTGATCTACATTTCTGTTTTGTGTAACAATACTTTTATTATGATCATCATACTGTGATCCAGGATCTTCAAACCTTTCATACATAAAGAATTATGATGATGGTGGTTGATTATTGTGTTCTAGGAATTTTCTAATGTTTTACAGATATTCTCACTTTTAATATTCACAAAGCTCTGATGAGGTAGGTAAGATCACCATCCCTATTTTAAAGATAGAGCAACTGAGATACAGAGAAATTTAAACACCTCCCCAAGTTGATTTAGGTAATGATGGCAAATCTAGGGTGTCAATAACCCAAGCAGCCTACATCAGAATAGCCAGACTTTCAGTTCAAAGGAAGCCTAGGGGAGAATATGGTCATTATTTAAATTGTAAATATTGGGCTGGAAACAAAGAATATGAATGAGACAATAGTTCATTAAAAAGTGGAATAGAGACAAATGGAATCTTTCCTTTAGAATCTGTTGCTTGTGTGTGCCTTGGGGATGACTCTGTACTCTTCATGGATTGGCATGTGGTTATAAACAATTTGATAGTCATTTTCACCAGGCATGGTCAGTAACTGACCCTACAGAAAAGAACAAGTATAACTCTTTTGACCTAAGAGGCAATTCACACTATCTGGTTTTTAAGGTCAGAAGTTACTTATTGAACTTAAATTCTTTCAAAATGAGCAAGAACCTTGAGGGGCTTAGGAGATTATTCTTATGAAGAAAATATCTTCACAAGTTTAACCTAAGTGGGAGGTGGTATCTCATCTTGTTTGACAGGCAAAGAGGAAACCTCTCTTTTAAAGTTATTGTAATGCAATTTTACTTATTTAAAAAAGAAGAAGAAACACACGTTATATTGACTCTAGCCTTAGGTGATTGACTGAATCAAATCAGAGTTCCAATATTAAATTTAAAAAGAGACCAAAGGAGATCAAAGGAATCAGGAATAAGTTGGAGAATGACTGCAGGAGGATTAGAGTTGAAAAATCTATGGAAATCAAAATAGGAATATTTAAAAATGTCATTTCAGACGGTCAGCAATGACTCCCAAGAAAATTACTCTCCATAATCAATGATGATTCTTTGAGGCTATAAATAGAGAAAAACAAAGTGTCACTGTATGTGTTTGAAGGAGATGACCTACTACTTCAAATACGTCATTGTTTCTGGGTATGTTTTCTAGCCTCCTCTTAACAGGTGCTCCTTGTAACCTTACAAATAGGTTATATCTCTGATAAACTCATAAAAAGTTAGAAATACTTAGTCAAAAATGTATTTAGTACACTTAACTTGGGGAACATCATACCATCGCCACACACATGGTGCAGAATCTTTTGTTTACCTGAGTGATCACATGACTCACAGGGAGTGTGGCTCAATGATACAATATTCTCACAAGACATTGGAGGAGCATGTGTGAGGCTCCGGGTTCAGTCTCCAGTACGAACACATACACACACACACAAAAGAAATACAGTATCGTGTGTCACAATTTAAGACAAAAATTCCAAACTTTGGATATAGTTTCTGCTAACACCAATTTCCACACCATTTTAGAGCTGAAAGATTTGAAATGGAGGTACCCTAAAGCCAGAACGCATCTGTATGAGGTCCAGGAGGCCATCCTTGCTGCTGTAGGAAAAAATAAAGGAGATAGTCTAGACAGAGGAGCGCTCCAGGAGAAATGTGCAGGTACCTGACAGTGTACTGTGAGTCCACCCTCCTCCTGCACCAGTGCTCACAAAAGAAACGACATGACAATGATACTGTTATCTAAATTGAAGAGATGAGTATGAAGGTCATTTACATATTGTTAAAGAATCTAGACCAAAGAGCCAACCCATTCATGGTCAGCTCCTTCACCCAGGACTTGACACTGACACGTTACCAGAGTTAGTCCCTACCCTAGGTGCTTCGCCCAGCTGTGCATGGCTAATGATTCTCTCTGCCGATCCTGATTTTCTTTTTCTTTGGACCCATACTTTTCTGAAAATAGTTTTATAAATATGAATGTATTCTTTTTTTATTTTCTATTTCCCCATATGAGGATATATGATGAGAAAAGATCTGTTTTGTTTACCTCTTTATCCTAGGTGTTTGCAACATAATAAGAATTTATTAAAAGTTGTGGGATGGATAAACAGCTTGAGCAGAGAGCATGAACTGAGCAAAAGCGAGATTGTTTTCTGTTTAAAAAGCTCTGTTAAGTGCAATATCTCATACTTTAAATCCCTTCTCATTATTGTAAATGCCATCTGCCTTAAAATATGAAAGAACTAATCTTAAAGATCAAACAAACCTGAGATGGTTCCTATGATCAAAATGAATAGTTTTAGAAACCAAAATCATGATTATAAAAATTACTTTCAGTACAATAAGTTTCTGCCTTCAATAAGAATCAAAATATTGCAGATGATTTTCTCAATGGATAAGATAATGAAACATAAATTTATTCTTTCAAATAAATCACATTTACAAGTTAATATATGCAAAAGTCACCTTCCTCGTTGTATTCCCAAATTTCATGTCTTCTACTTTTAGTCAATTACAAGACTAAAGGAAATCACAGGGTTGTTCCAAAATATAGGTTTTCCTGATAATGAGAGAGAGAGAGACTAAAAATAGGAGAGCATGTATATTAAATACCTCATTAGACACACTTTTATTGTCAATAGAGTCACCCTTATTTCTTATAGTCTCTTAACAAGCAGACCAATTGACTTTTGCATTGTGCCATCTTTACATTCTGAAAATATATTAGGTCAGAACAGACAGAGTGCCCAGTTGTCTTTTCTAACCACATTTTTCTTTCTCCTTTTAACTGTTGTTTAATCATGCATCAGTTATTGTTTTCCATTGCTATTACAACACCTTTGCTGAATATTGCTGAAGGCAATGGTGAGTGAAGTCTAATTTTTTTATCCAGAATAACTAGCCAAAACAAATGAGGAAAATGAAATAAAAGGCACCATCCTTTTCAAGAGCTTCAATTTTGGTTAAGAAAGTAAAATTGTTAAAAATACATCCATCCCAGTGGTTGTTATGGAAACAGATTGAATAGGAGAATGCAAATGGAAGACAGATGCTTCAAATATCACACCATGAGGAAAAATTACTTTTGCTGTGCAGCTTGAAGTAGTGTATTAACTTTAATTGTATAGTTACTGAACAATGTCAAAACATTATTATTCACAATAGTAATAATTGATCTCAAATGTTTCTTATATGAAGAAATCTTTTCCTCTAAGGAGTAACATCATGAGATCACATTCACAGCTGCTTCTCAGCAAAATGTGCCATGTCTGTCTGCTTAATTTAGGTATAAATTAAATTGTGAGCATATCAGAAAGACTCTGGATTCTTAGTAGTTAATCCCATTATTTGTATAGTATTTAGAAAACATTTGTTTCTAAATATTACATTATTTCCATAACAATGAGCAGAATTGTTCACATGGAAAAAAGAGAAGCTCATGTATATGTGGAATTGAGATACCGTGGTTTTTCCCACTCACAGATGATGCTAATGGCAAAGATTTCTCCACTGTCCTTTTTGAGACTATTGTTATACTTTCTATAAAGGGAAAATTGGCTTATTGTTTGTCCAGCTATCTTGGTTTTTGTCTCAGAATGAAAATCATGGCTGGAAATAAAATAGAACTAGTGAAAAAAAAAAACAACAAGACTTCAAAGCTATTTCTATGCCACATTCTTCTATTCCAAAAGAAGTTAGATAGAAATTATTGTAGAAATGTATGTCTCAAAGAAGAATATTTAATAGAATAATAATAGTATTTTAATGCTTATGCTAGGCTAAAGAATTTAGAAATGTATCTGGAAACTTCATAGTAAGTTTAGTGTAGATATTGCTTTCTTATTATGCATTCAAGGAAGTTAATGTTCAGTAAGATTTAAACAGTGGCAGGATATGAATCCAGAATCTTAAATCTTTCCAGTCTCCTGTGCTTTTCCATCGTGAATAATATGCCTATGGAAGTAAATGACAAGCAGTTATATAAAATAGCTTGATGGTTCTTAACCTGGAAAACCTACTCTACTGTTTCACTGTCTCTAATACATTACCTTCATAAACCTTTTATCAGCCATCATTAAAAATTACACTAAAATAAAGACTTGCTTATATCCAGTGAAGTACATTGTTAAGTTGCGATCTGGAGTTCCAGGGTGATTTTTTGCCATAAAACAAAATAGGGGTAAATAAATCAACAATGAAATGAATAACTGAAGACATTCTCATTTGAAGATATTTCAATCACAGCAATCATCCAGTTTGGAAAGTATTTTCACTTAGTCATTCAATTACTATTTAGTAAGATTTAACTATATGCCCAACACTGTTGCTACATGACAAATATGCTGTTTAAACACACTCATGCACATGTACACACGTGCACACACACAGTCCTTATTCTCTAGAAATTAGTGATGAAAACTAAAAAATAAGCTCATTAAAAGTAAAGTGTGGAGGAAACAAAGTATGTTAGAAGACCTTTTATGGAGATAGATAATCCAGCTGAAAGGTTAAAGTACTTCTCAAATATTAGTGAAATTTGATGATGTAAGAGAGGAGGAAGAGGCCTTCTGTGGCTTTATATGAGCCATCTATCATGTACAAATTGAACTTCTGTACTGTTATTTTGTTTACTCTCAAAGATATCATACTCATTTGGTATAGTTAAAAGTAAAAGAAATCATTTTCTAGATTATTTGAGTCATACACTTAAAGGAATATAGGTTTTACTTTCAACAGATGTAGAATTAATCAGGTGTTTTATGGAATTTATTCAGCCTTCATTTTCAATTTATAACCCTATAAATACAGCTGGTAGGAATACTTCTAAAAATGTATTTTTTCCACTGAGAGCAATGGATCATCCTAGTTAAATACTGATGAGGAACTGTGCATCAAAACACTATGTTGAGAAGGAAATAAGTATATATAAACCTATTTGTATTTGCTTTCTTGACAACACTAAGTGAGAAGAATAATGAAAGGTAATATTGATAAAATTTTTTGAATATTCTGTATCAAGAGCACTTGACATATGAATAACTCATTTAATTTTCTCTACCATCTACAGTACATTACCTTCATAAGCCCATTATCAACCATCATTAAAAACTACAGTCTGAAATAAAGACTAGAGCAATACACAGAATCTCCATCTTCTACATGAAAGAGATAAGCTTTCAAAGTTTACATTGCTAATAGTTTGATGTCGGAGTGTATATTCTAAGACATGCTTCTATGCAATGGAGAATGCAATCAGAAAAAGGTAAAAATATTGACCTTATTAAAATGTTTAATTCAGATTCATATTTAGCTAATATTTGTTAAACACTAATGCACACATGTATGTATGATGTTCCCTAGAGACATATCTATCATAGATATGTAATTTTCCAAAAGACTTTTAATATAAGTATTATATTACCCATTTCACAGATAAGAAACTTAGGTTTTCAGATAATTACTCACATACTGAATATGAGAGGTATATCACTTCTTGGTCTTTTGGCTAAGATCAAGTGAATATGAGAGGTATGTAGAAATAGGTTTCAGATATAGATAGATAGATAGATAGATAGATAGATATGGAATGATATGGTTGGTCAATTATTGTTGTGGATGGTACATTTCTGGAGGAAGGAGTACAATTGTTTGATAGATTTTCTTTTCACACTTAATTTCTTTTAAGTGTTAGCACATTATCACCCAACAAAATATCTGTTCAACATATGAAGCCAATTTCTTTTTTTTTTTTTGTAAAGGATAAAACCAAATAATGGTTCAGGATGCCTTGTAATAGTTTCATTCTCTTGAATGGTTTTATTCTATTTTGTTATGTTTGATATTATTGTGTGTGAAGCTATGCTCTATTATTTCAAATAAAGAGACATTGTGGTAGCTACTGTTGATATCCAATTGTCTTGTTGTGAAGTGCTGTGTTGCTTGCATTGTTCTGTTCTGATCTGCTTTAATCTGTCCTCTTTTGTTTTATTCTCTGTAAAATAAAATTTTTAAAAAAGAAAGAAATCAAATGAGAAAAAAATGGGGTCATTCAAAGCAAAAGGATGGACATAGTACATAATTTAAAACCACAATCAAGGTGATCTACAATGGTTACTGTGATGTCTCTTGTTATCTTCAATAGAATTGCTCATATCATCAGTTACAATAAAATAGAACATAGTGGTAAGGAACAAAATCAATAAAAACAAAATATTGGAAACATTATAGGACTTTAAAAGAGGGTAATAGTCAAACCAGAATGGGTATCATAGTGAATCTTATTGTCTTCAGATTAGTTTCCTGTACTCTCAGACTTGATACTATCAAACATAAGAGATTTGAATATAAGCAGTCAATGCAATACAGTGATTGAGCAAGACAGATTTTTAAAAAAATCAGTCAAAACAAGGCAGTGAAAGCAATACAGGGTTTCAGATTAAGTTAATAGGAAATTAAAAATGATTACCATAGCATATCCTGTTATCTTTGGAATAGCTGTTTATGCCCTCAAATCTAGTACAAATAGACAAAAAGGAACAGAATATAACCAAACTAAACAGAGCGATGAAAGCAATATGGGTTTCAAATCATTATACAAGGTTACCAATGTCTTCTGCCTTCCCTATTTAGACAGTTCCTCCCCTTTCACTTTCCTAGGGTGCATTGTACATTTTTTACCCCACTAAATCCTTTAGTTTTTAGATTAGGAAGGCAACCTGCTATTTACCTAAGTGGTTCTGAACATTTTTATCCCTGAGCTTGGTCTCAAGTTGTATCCATTTACCTGTAGGAGACTCAAGGTTTTCCTTCCTTATAGCTGAGTAGTTCTCCATTGTATAAAAGTGTTATGTCTTCCCAATGAATCTGCAGCCGATAGGCAAGCTACCCCCACTTTTTTCTGGTTCCCTTTCACGTAGAACATTATTTTCTCATCTTTGACTTTCAGTCCATAAACCCTCTTTCAGGTTAAATATATTTCTTATAAAGAGCATCTTGATGGACCCCATCTCCTATACCACTCTGTCTGTGTTTCTTTTTATTAGTGTATCGAGGCCATCCATGTTAGTGATTATGGCCAATCTTCTCTGCCTCATCTCTGCCATGCTATTTTTCTGCCATTGGTTGTCTACTTTTCCCCTTCATTCCACTGTCTGCCCTATTCAGTAAGCCTCCTCTGTCACTGTTCTTGAAACCATGGATTTTTTTTTCTCTCTCTAGAATGTCCTGTAGGGTTGGATTGGTGGAACTCTCCCAGTTCCTCTTTGTCATGTAAGCATCTTGTTTCTCCATTAATTTTGAGAGATAGTTTTGCAGGGTACATCAATCTGGGCTAGAGATTATTTTCCTTCAGGGCTTGGAATACTTTGTTCCAAGCTCTTCTTGATTTGATGGTTTGTGTCGAGAAGTTTTCCTTTACAGGAGATCTGTTTGTTTTCCCTGACAGCTTTTAATATTCTGTTCTTGTGTTGAGCTTGTGGTATCTTGATTATTATATGTCTGTGTGTAGATCTATTTTGGTTATAGCTGGCTGGAGTTCTGTATGCCTCATATATCTGAATATCATTTCTTTTTCCTATACTAGGGAAGTTTTCTTTAATTATTTCTGTAAATAGCCTTTGTATTTCATTTGTGTTTACTCCTGCTTCTTCACTTACATTTTTTATTCTTAAGTTATGGATCCTCTTGTCATCTTTTAGCTTTTGTATTGTTACTTCCTAGTTCTTTGTTATTTTTAAGAGATCTTTCCTTTCATGATCACATGTTGCAAACCTGTATTAAGGTTTGATAGTCTAGTTTCTTTCAAGCAGTTTTGCCAGCATTCAATGGAGATTTAATTTCCTGGTGATCTCTTTGAATCTGTTTCATGTATTCTAGGTTTTTTTATATTCTTCATCAAGGATTTCTCTCCTTTTTCTATGACCAACCATTCTTCCATCTGTGACTTTGTGAGAGGTAATTAGCATTTATTTTATTATTTTTCTTATATCTTCATTTACTTGTATTAGAATTTCTGTTTTGAGTTCTTTTATAATGTCACAAAGATAATTCTTTATGTCAGATGCTGCTTTTCAGACACCACAAGTATGCAACCCCCAATCTCCTCTGTGTTTACCTCTTCTGGGCCAGTACTGTTTGGGTTGGGGGTTGAGACTTCCTTTTGTTAGTTCCTCTTGTCATGTTTCTGGTTTCTTCCAGATAAGTGGGTAATGGGGGTCCCTGGCACTTCCCATATTGGCTATGATTACTCTGAAGCATGTTGGCTAGGGATTGCTGTCCTCCCCAGTCTGCTGATGACCAGTGAAGTACAAGCAGGGTGGGACAGGCTGGCCCCTACCTTCTGAGCTGGTCGACCACTGGGAGTCTTCATTATGTTATTATGTGCTGTGCAGACAGGGCTGGTTATGGAAAACTTCAGGTAGACCTCATCCTTTGCTATTGGATCATGCACAGGGGCGAGATTCAGTTCAAGCAATTTTCACCAATCTGCTCTGCACTAAGAGTGGCTGATGAAGCCACTGCTGTTCTGGGAAGGGGCTTGTCCTGCCTGACTCCAAAATGTCACCCAGCTAATTGCCCACTCCCCCATGGACTAAGATCCTCGCACTCACCACCAGCCAGTGCAGATCTCCCATTTAGCCAGTGCTATTCTCTGCTCTGCTGCTCCCCTCTGCGACCATGTCCTTCCACCAAGGATCTCAGGCTCGCCAGCCCCCAACTTCACTGTGACCATGCGTCTTCAGATTCCAGCGGCATTTCATACACAATAGGACTGGCTCTGGTGAGGGTGCATCTGGGTACAGTCTTCCATCCCCGTTTTTCTTTTCTTTTTTTTTTCTTTCTTTTTTACCCCCTTTAGTTTCTTCCTGAGTCGAGAAGATATTTTATTATAATATCTGAGCTGTTTCCCTCAGAGAGGCTCTTTATTTTGCTTATTGATCCACAATCTTCCTCCAGCTTATGAAGCCAATTTCTTAGGTTAAAACCAAAGACCATATCTTAGTTGATAGCTTGTTAAATTACTTTTAATACTAGCATAGTAATTTCCAACAGTAATTATTAGGCTAAAATAGTCTATGAATACAGCTTTGTGATTTCCCCTTAAGAAACCAGCAACTCAGACACATATATGGAAATTTAGACACCTGGTTTTTCTGTGTCTGAGGCAGCCTACAGGAATAAAATATAATTTAACAATTCAGTAATTCTTTAAAGATAAAAAAAGAAATAGCTTTCACACTGCAGTTATCAACTTGTCAACGTCCACAGACATACTTAATTTTATTACACATATTTTGATCAGACAGCAAACAAAAATAAGTTGGCTTGTTTTCATGAGTTGAGTAGTTTCACCAATGTAAAATACACAAACAAGCAGTGTTCAGCGGGTATAACACTGCTGGTGTTGTTATTGCCTCTCATTATAGGGGAACACACTAACAAATTAGTGAAGCTATATGTTTGACTGTATTATCAAAACCTGGAACCATATCAATAGCTACATTTTCTGAACAAGCACATCTTTTGTTGTGTTTTGCTTCTGCATGCTTTGCAGATTCTGTGCTCTATACAGCTTGAAAGTTAGGGGCAACTATGTGGAGCGAATCTGTTAGCTCTAGCCATATGCACTCACTTCATGTTTTTGTGTCCCATTTTGGTAAATACTGCCAACTTTTTTCATTATTGTATCAGTTATATTGACCTGTGATTGGTGTCTTTGATATTGCTTTCATGGGTGTTTTGAGTACCACTAATTACGCTCCTCTAAGGCAGAAGAGGTAACTGATAAATACTGCAAGTGTTCTGACTTTTCCCCATCAACCATTCTCCTACCATTCTGCTCTCTTGCTCCTTCCCCTAAGTTATTTCCATTCCCTAAGATACAATATCAAAATTAGCCCAGTTAATGCCACAAATATATCTCTAACTTTAAATACAACCCCTTTAAATATATCTCTCATTTTAAGTCAAAAGTTAGAAAGGATTAACCCTAAGAAGGCCACAACTGAGATAAGCAAAAAGGTAGGCCTCTTACATCAGTCAGCCAATTTGAGAATGAAAAGGAAAATTCTTGAAGGAAATTGAACGTGCTGCTCTGGTGAACTACCAAATTGTAAAGTGAAACAGTCTTATTGCTGATGTGAAAGCTCAAAACTACTACTACATTTTCTTATATCCAAAACATAATCGGTAGAAAGATTACTGAATTCTATGAAGGCTTAACAAAGGAAGAAAACTGCAGTAAAAAAGCTTGAAGAGGTGGTATCAGGAGGTTAAGGAAAGAAGTCATTTCTATAACATAAAGTGTGAGGAGAGGCAGCATGAGCTCATGTAGAAGCTGCAGCCCGTTATCCTGGAAATACAACTAAGATCACTTATGAAAGCAGCTGCACTAAACAACTGATTTTCAATGTAGATGAAACAACCTTGTATTGGATAAGAAAGCCATCTAGAACTTTTTGTGGCAAGAAATGAAAGTAATTGCCTGCCATAAAAGCTGCAAAAACAGGTAACTCTCCCATTAGGGGACAGGATGGCTGGTAACTTTAAGTTGAAATCAATGCTCCTTTACCATTTCAAAAGTGCTAGGACCTAGAATACTTAATCTATTTTGCCCATATACTGTAAACGGCACAACAAAGTCTGATGAGAATACATCTGTTTGGTGAGAATACATGGTTTAGTGAGTAATTTGCTAAAAAAGCATTTGCTAAAAAAATTCAGCCAAAATGTTCCCACTCAACGACAGGGCACCTGAAGGTGCCACTGAGCTCTGATGGAAACACAGAGCATTACTGTTGTTTTCTTGCCTACTAACATGATATCTGCTCTGCAGCCCACAGATCAATAAATGCTTTCAACTGTCAAATCTTGCTTAAGAAATATGTTTCATAAGGCTATTGCTGCCAAAGAAAGTAATAACTTTAATGGATCTCGGAAAAATAAATTAAAAAGTTTCTGAAAATTTTTCATGATTCTAGAGGCCATTAAAAATATTTGTGACTCATAAAAGAAAGTCGAAATGTCAACATTAGTATAAGTTTGATGTTAACATTAATACGAGTTTGAAAGAAGTTGATTAACCCCCATGGATGACTTTGAAGACTCACATACTTCAGCAGAGGGTAATTTCAAGTATGGTAAAAATAGCAAGAGAACTTGAATTAGAAGTTGATCCCAAAGATGCAACTAAATTAATGTTTAATGACAAAACTTTAACAAATGAGGGGTTACTTAGAGAAGAGCAAAGAAAGTAGTTTTTCTAGATTAAATCTCCTTATGGAGATGCTTTGAAAAGCTTTGGAATGGTTACACAGGATTTAGAATATGACATAAACTTACTGGATAAAGCAATGGTAACATTCAAGAGGATTGGCTCCAATATTGAAGTAAGTTCTCCAGTGGGTAAAGTGCTGTCAAACATCATTGCATGCTAGAGAACTCTGTCATGAAAGAAAGACTCCACTGATGAGCAAACTTCACTGTTATACTATTTTAAGAAACTGCACAGCATGCTAACCTTCAGCTATCACCACCTCGAAGGGCCAGCAGCCATCCTCATCCAGGTGGGAATTCCATCAGCAAAACGATTGGGACTTGATGAAGGACAGCAGGCTTTCAGCATTTAAAGCGATGATTTTAAAATAAGATATGAACAATTGTTCTAGACCAGACACCACTACACATTTAATTGACTAAAGTATGATGTGAGCGTAACCTTTATGTACACCAGGAAGCCAAAATATTCATGTGACTCATTCTATTGAAGTAGCTGACTTATTGCTATGGTCTAGAACTGAAGTGTCTCTCAGGTATATTTGCCATACTTTATGATTAATCTACACTCTTACTGGCTTATATTAATTTCTTTTAAAAAACTGATTATTTTAGAGTACTTTTGACTCATAGAAACATTGAATAGAAGGTATAGAAAATTCCCATGTAACTCTGACCCCCCACACAGTTATAAACACCCTATTTAACCAACATCCCTTACCAGAGTGGCACATTTGTTAAAATTTATTGTTTTTCATTGTGACATTATAATTACCCAAGGTCCAGAGTTGACATTAGAGTTCATCCTTCATGTTGCATAGTCAGTGGGTTTTGACAAATGTATAATGTCATGTTTCCACTATGATATCATCACACAGAGGAGTATCACTGCCTTAAAAATACTCCGCTCTGTCTATGCATCCCTCCCTTATCTACAATCTTCAGGTATTAATTCTTTTTACCAAAGCATAAATTTAGTGAAAGACATTTAGGGAAGTACTCTCTTTTACCTTGATTTAACACAATGTGTCTGCCAGCCTTTGGGCTAACATATTGATTTTGCTGTACAGAATTAAATGCAGAGCAAAGAAACTTTTAAAATCTTCCATCCAAAATGGGTTTTCCCCAGATTTAGTAAGGTATACTTTACCAAAACATTGTATATATTTAAGGTGCACATTGCAATGTTTTGATCATAGAATGATTGTAGAATGGTTACACGATCAAGGTTAACATATCTCAAACAGTTACAGTTTTTTGCTGTGTATGGTAGAAACACTTAAAGTCAACTTTCTCAATAAATTGCATGTATATAGCATTATTAACTCTCATAACCATGCTTTACATCAGATGTAAACAAAAGTGATATTCTCAATTCTGTATCTACCATTAACTAGTGGTTTCTTTAAACCTGTAAAACACCTCAGCCACAAAAACCACATGTAATATTATTTCATTTACACAAGACTACCAGAATGTACAAATCTAAAGCATTAAAAGTTTATTAGTAGTTCCCCAGCTAGATAGTTTAGTTTGAATTTACTATGATAGTTTTTAATAGTGGTATTTAAATACACTATTATATGATCTTTTGTTGTCCTATTACCTCAGTTTAAAAAGAGCTGTACTACTTTATACTGTGTGACTATAGAAAAATGAGGAAAGACTTCAAGTCTAATAGTTCTGGATCCTAAATCTGTCCTTAGTTGTGATCCACAAAAATGCTATTCTCAATTCTGTATGTAGAATTAACTAGCAATTCTTTAGGTTAGGCACTTTATTTCTCTGTGATTGTGAGCATATTATAGTTTTATTATATTTATATTTATGCTGTCCCCCACATGATCTCATTTATATGAGAGGGAGTTTTTTGAAAGATATTGGAAGGTGCTTTGTTATCAGTGAATTCATAGCTAAATGTGCTATTTGTAAAAGGGAACTTGTTGGAAGAGGTGTGTCACTGGGACATGAATTTAGAGATTTTAACTCCCTCCTGACTCCTCCATTCTTGCTCAGCTTCCTGGCAGCTATGAGATAAGGAGCTTTTCTCCATCATGTCTTTCCACCATGATGTTTTTGCCTTGCAGCCTGCTAGCCATGGACTGAGTCACCTGAACTGTGAGTTAAATTAAACCTCTCTTCCTTATGTTGTGGATGTTGGGTATTATGCCCAACACAGGAAAAATAATACAGGCCAGAAATAATTCTTCCATTATTTTTTTCTTTTTCATGTGTGTGTGTGTGTGTATGTGTGTGTGTTATAACCCTGTCGTCAAGTAAGCCCACTGCTGTTTACTGTCATGGGCTCACTTGGTAGTCCCATTATGTACACAGAAAAATTTTCTTTGCTGTTAACCATTGTTTCTGCAGTTTTGTTATTTTCAACTAAGGGGCCTTTTCTCTTTCTGTATCTTTTGTCTATTTGAAAGGTGGAACTTCAATTTTTTTTAAAAACAGCCCTGAACTACAAGGTACAGAAGCAAATATATTTCAGAAAAACAATTATAACTACCAAATAGAGATTTCAAGATAAAGCCACATCCTTTCAATTGCATGGAAACTTATCACTGGAAACATTCTAGAGTGCTTTACGTTAATTCTTGGTAGTAGAAAAAAAGAAATAAATATGTCACCTAGACTTATCTAAGATATGTTGTTCTCAGTCTGAGTTACAAGGAACCAGGGCAAGGTGAATCCAGTTCCATTTTTAATTTTTTCTTCCAAGAGATCATTTTTATATTATTTCCCCACCTACTGATGGAGAAGCTGGGATGAAGACATATCAAGGAAATTTTCCTGTTACTAAGCCAGGAAATGGGAAAGAAAATAAACTATTTTTAAACATATTACATTCTCTTTTTGTAGCATAATTATATGGACTTAGTAGTGAAGTTTCCACTATTGGGACACAATGCCTGATACACAAGGGAGGACAATAAGGGAGGAAAGATTTATTCAGGGGTGTTCATCAGCTTCATTGATTCTCATATGTGGCATGGCAGAAAGATCATCATGCAGGAGTGTTCCTATGCATTAATTATAAATGGTGAGAATAATAATGTTATCCAGCTATTATAATAAAATTTATTTGCTAGAAATACAACTAGTACAAATATTTTTGTATACTCATAGCAATAGCATAAGTCAACCTATCCAGAAAGCTTTACTGATCTGAGTATATGCTTATGAGGACAAATTATTACTCTGAAGATACTGGATTTAGGTCTTTCTTGACTTCTTATAACACAAATTGAGCAAGCAAAATAAATTGCGTATGTCTTATTTCACTTATACATATTACCAAAACATTTGGAAAGACACAGCATAGCCTAATACAATTTCTCAATTGCTAAGGATATTTTTCAGGTTTTCATCAGATACTCAATTCCTACAACTATTCTTTAAAGTTACAACTTCAATGTACCTACAGAAGGTTTCTTTTTTCACATACTTTTTTTTTTCTGTGTCAAATACGAAATCTTGGTTTTTGCTTTGTTATATTCTTAGTAAGAAGTACAGTCTAAAAAAATACATGTTGCAACAGTGGGTATTTTTTTTAATGTAACAAGACAACAACTAAACTGGCTTATTGCATGGCTTTGTTGCTTGTCACAGTGGCTGAAGAATGAAGGCAGGATTCTTTATGGCCCCACCTGCTCATTTGTGGTCATGGGTTTGATGATGAAATTGTAGCTCACTGTGTTTTCCTTCTCCCTAATTGCCTCGGGAAAGCTTTGATTGATGTTACACAGGGGTGTGCACAATCAGCCGAAAAAAAAAATTATTTCACTGTAATTGCCCCATTTCCATTGAAATCTCTAAATTGCTTTCATTTTATTCAGTTGTCTTTCTCAATAAAATAACATGCTCTACACTATGCTATTCTTTTTTTTTCCTACTACAGTAGCCCAAACCTCCAAATGGGAGGAGAAAATAATAAATAACATTTTTGATCCAACTTTGAGCTACGTGAAGGAAAATAAAACTAATTTTTTTTTGGTTTTGAGATTTTTTAACTAGTGTTTTCTAGTTTTGCCAAACTAATTATAATAGTAACAACAACTTATTTTATATCGCTATCACATTAGTTCATGATACACTAGTGTCAAATACAAGTATATTCCCTCCATTGCACTAACAAGCAGAGCTTAAAGTTTAAGGAATTTTACTCAGGGTCACACAGCTCAGGGGAAAACCATCAGTGGAATCAGGCACTTCTGATTTTCTGCCATGCTGAGTCCTCATTTATTCTTTATTCCCAAGAGTCCATGTCTACCCTGTATCTCTATGCAAGGTATTACAATTTATCCACTTCCCTAAATTAGATGCAATGTCCTTTAGTCATTGTCCCACCAAATCGAAGTCAGATATCATTTCAATCTTTCTTCATTGCATTCTTTTTGTCGTAGTAAACTCCTAATTCATCTTCCTTCCAACATATTGACTAGAAACATTTCTTAAAAGTTTTATTTCCAGAACATCAGTGGAATCATACTCATGTACTTTTCCTCTAATCATGATTAAGTTTTGCTATACCAAAGGATTGCCACAAATACAAAACAGCTTTGGAAGTTCTGTACACTGATTGACAAGTTCTTCTGAATCTTTTTCCATTGTTTTCCAAGGTTGTCATGTATTACCTTTTCATTTCCCTGAAAATGTTGATTTCACAGTTTTGCTTTTATTTTCCTTTGTGTTGGATTTGGTAAATAAGCCAATCTGAACTTCAGACTTGATTCTATGCTAGTAGTTCTTTGAGTTTTTTTTGCCAGAAATATTCCTTTGGTTATAAAAAAGGAAAAATTCAGTTGAGAAGTATCTGACTTTCACTTAGTCATAGTTCAACACAGGAGACAAGTGATCTTTAAAAGTTTATTAAGAAGGTTATAATATTCTTTGGAAGGTCAAAGAAGATTTTGGCTGAGATTTCTAGGAAGCCTCCCAGAATTATACACACAGAGTAATAATCAGTCATTTCCACAATCATGCTTGGTGCAAGAATTCTCAGCCTCCTGTCCTACCATAACTGCCTCTCAACACCTATACCTAGATAACAGATGCTTCATTACCTTAAATTTTTCACAACCTTGATTTCCAGCAGCAAATGCCATGCAAGTTACAGAAAGAAGGGTTTATTCTCAACTTCAGCAGAGTCTGTAACTAATGTTATTTAGCTTGCATTTAGAACTTTATCTGTGAAGTAACCAAGAAGGGTAGATTTTACTTGTGCAAATGTGGAAGAAGGAAGGAGTGCTGATGGGTTCATGAGTCAGTTCATGGTCCTCAGTCTCTTCCTGGATCCAGCTTCTCTGCCACTCAGACTCTGAAGTGCCAACATTCCTTTCCTTGCCCCTCTATGCACAATTTTGTTCAAGTAGACAGTTTCTTGCAATTCAACCTAACAATCTGTATGCCATGACTGTATGGATAAATTTAGAAATGTGTATTTAATATATGATAAAATTTATAAATGGTCATTATAAACATATATTTATATGTAAAGGAAAGAGGCAATAAAGTGATATAGTAGGACCAGGTAATGTATGAAAATTTTCCAGTTTGGAAGGCATTTTTTGTCCTATTCTATGTCTATCCTCTGAACATTAAAGCAGGTAATAAGCTGAAGATAAACATAGGATGAATCTCCTCCCAGGAATGTGCAAACATTTTGAATTAAGTTTTTTGGAGCCTTAATTAAATGATTCACAATTCAAACTTACCCACCAAAATCCTGACATTTCAATATTGTTCCAGGCTATCCACAATCTAAACCCAAAACTGGACTAGACAGTTATAATGTCTGCTATTAGAAAAATTAGTTTCAGAAACTTAGGAAATCAGTCAAGGCCAAGCTACTAACCTGTCTGCAAGAAAAGGTGAGAGTTATCTTTCTTGTAAATGGGCTTCCTGGATGACTGTTCACCTAATTAACTTACATATAAACCTACCTCTTCCAAGTACAGTTGTGTGAGGAAATGCATAAATTTGTAATGTGCATTGGCATTGCCAGAAGTCATACTGGCTGATACAGTGTTTATCAGTGGAAGTATTTTATGATTCTTCATGTTGGTGCATATGAGATCCAGCCCAGGAAGAACTGTCCTCATTACTGTCTTCCATGTATCCTAGGTCTTCATGCACTTCCCTAGGAACCAAGGAAAATGGTCTTATTGTGGTGCTGAAAGAACATTAAAGAGATTTGGTATTGCCTGAATACTGAAGTGTTTAGCTCTGTGAGTGACATAAATTGTTACATATGACAATTTGTAAATCAAAAAAGGAGAGTCATAAATATGTCAGCAGATGGTGTCTATAATAGGTTCTGTGAGGAGATGGTTAACTACCTTGAGTTTCCTTTTTTAAAAAGTAACTTAAAGAGGTTCTCTAGTCTACAGGAAGAGATAAATTCTTTTTACTCAAGCTTTTTGAAGATCATGTAGTTCTACTCAAGCTATTGGAAATTCTTTAAGATAAACTCTTAGAAAATTCACAGCATATGAACTATTTATGAGGAAATATATGTATCTGATAGAACTCATGGGGAAAAAAGATTTACAGTATCTTTACAGTAAATATCTTACAGTATTTTTTGGAGTTTTTTTTTCCTTTTTCTCTTTTGCCTATGATTTCCTTGACTTCTTGACTAAACAGAGTTTAGCCTGGCTGTCTGTTATGCTTTGTGTCTAGATGCCCCCCAAAGCATCATGCAGTCATAGACGGGGCTTTTTCAGAGGTGGCTGAATCTAGAATATGTGATGCTGGGATTAAAGGTGTGTGATTATTAAGTCAGTTCACTGGTTGGTTTGGAATAGTTCTGGCTAGCATTAAAGATGTGAGTGTTGTATCCACCCTAGGACAAGTAGCCTCCACACAATATAAGGGGCAGGAAGAGTCTTGTCTCCCTTTGCTTGCTTGTTTTTGCAGTCTCCTACTGTTATGAACTTTTTCTCCTCTGCGATGCCCCTCTACCAACCTACACTGCCTTTGACCCAGTTGATTAGGGACTGAAAGCTGTACAAATAAAACTTTCTTCCCTTAAGGACCTTTGGGTGTTGGTGTTTTGTCACATAAATGAGAAGAGTAACTAACATATTGCCAGGGGACCCTTCCCTAATCTGTTCCTCATACATCCCTCCTAACAGCTACTTGGACTGCACAATTTTTCCAAATCCAAAAGCTTGTGCTTCTGTCAGAGGTATCAGTGGTGCCACTTTATTGTCTGTCTAAAGTTTTAAAATCTGTCTTCTGCTTCTATTTAAAAGAGACTCAAAATGTGGGAGTTATCAGTGATTCTAATTAATTTATGTTCAAAATATATAGAACATCTGACACTGGAGTTTTGAACCATTTTCTTTTGATATATAACACAAATTCTTATGACCATAATATACATTGTTCATTGTTGAGGGAGACATTAAACAATGATTTGTTATCACTAGTCACTTCCCCAACAAATTTTATTTCTTAAATTATTTTTGAGGCTATGTGTATATCTATAAAAACATATTTTGAAATCTCAGTATAAATACCATTCTATTACCTCAGTGTTACTTGCCTTACATAAAGAATTTTAAGTACATCAATGAATATGTTATTTTTTGTTTCTTAAATCTATCCTATTTAGTTCCTTAAGTATAAATCCATTAAGTTACACTATTTATAAATCATAGGTATGCAAGTAAGATATCTATAAAAATATAATGATGGAAGCATTAGTTTTAACTGTAAAGTGAAGAAAGGAAGAATAAAAGGCGTGAGAACTAGGTGAATATTGAGACTCAGTTAGGAGGAAGGAAGCTATACAGACCTCCATATGCCAGCTTTGGCCCTGCTGGCCAGGGAGAACCAGGAGGGAGGCCACGCCTGCTCCATGAGTCAGCTGTGCCCTCCCATAAGCAACCAGCTGATTCTGGGGAACAGAGGCTGAGATGATAAAAACTGTAGTAAAGCAACAACCCAATGCTTGTATTGTTTTGATTGACTTTGCAAGCCTAAGGCCAGCAGTCTGAGCAACTATTTAGAGGATAACAATATATATATAATATAGTAACTATTGTGGATTTCCTACTGCCTTCTCATTGTTTCATTTTGCTTTATTTTATTGTTCTGTTTTAATCCCTTAAAACAAAAGGACTTAGCCAGGAACTTTTAACTCAGTGGCTCAAGGCAATGTCTCACAAGCACAAGGTCTTGAGTACAATCCCCAGTACCAAAAAAAAAAAAAAGACTCAGTTACTCTTCATCTTTATTTTCTCTTCCACTATTATTTAAGATGCCTCTGCAAAGTTACAAACAATTATTAAAGAAGTAAAGGACATCAAAATGAAACCAAAAGCAACATTTTTCAGAGTGGACAAAAGAATCATCAGTGAAGAGGATAGTGATGGTGATGAGATGTGTGTGTACATACATGCATGCCCGCGGGTGTGTGTGTGTGTGTGTGTATGTGTGTACTTGGATGGGAAATAGGATTCCCATATTTGTGCTTCATCTTAAATTCACATTTATATTGGAAACTTGTTTCAGATTTGTGCTTCCTTAGCTATATTGGTTTCAAAGTTGCTGTTCAAGAAAAAGAAAGGTCTTATTTTCATTGGCAACCTGTCTAATTGCATGGTCCACTTATTTCAGTTTTGCAGTTTCAAAGTAAGGTTCAATTTATTCATAGTGTACAAAGGATTAACAATATTAGCTGTAACTTTCAAAGCATCCCTGGAGTATAACCAGGATTGACAAGTGGAAAGGAGTTTTTCTGTTGACTTGCATCTTACTGAATGCTAACCATGTCAGACTTAATGAGTACTCTGCTTTTGTGAGAAAACTTGACTTGAAGGAATTTAATGTCTGAAAGACAAATTTGATTTGATATCAGAGATAATGCATTAGTCCCTTTGCTAACAAATTTATCTGTGTAATAAATTTATAAATTCTTTCAATTAAAACAAGAACTGAATCCCACTGTTAAAAGAAATTATTTTATTTAGATTCTTATTTTTATAGTAATATTAATTAGGATAATCTACAGAAATATCATGTGCAAAAGTTTATAACTAGTCTTTAATCCTTTAACCATTATTCAGGGGAGAAAAATATCAATACTGGCTGCAAATCTGGTTATTAAAAGTCACCTAATGTTAAGTATACAAAGCATCAGTATACTTAAGGGAGATTTATATGTAAGCAGTTT
Source organism: Hydrochoerus hydrochaeris (assembly GCA_004027455.1). Taxonomy (NCBI): domain Eukaryota; kingdom Metazoa; phylum Chordata; class Mammalia; order Rodentia; family Hydrochaeridae; genus Hydrochoerus; species Hydrochoerus hydrochaeris. The sequence goes on along the minus strand of PVLA01000162.1, from coordinate 361,412 downwards.
CAAACCATCATGCATTTTATTTTCAGCCTGAATGGTGACATTACTATTTCTCACAGCCATTAGGAGAATAAGGATAATAGTAAATGGTTTTTTTTAGTTTCCAACTAGGAATGACCACAAAAAGATGTTTTCATTACCAACTTTATTTATTTATTTATTTATTGCTACCATGGTTTGAACTCACAACTTCATGCTTGCCAGGCAGGCACTTAAGCCACTGAGCTAAATCTCCAGCCCCAATTTATTTTTATTTTTAAAAATGAAAATATCCATGTCTTACACATTCAAGGGAATATAATTTTATATGGTCTTAGGCTGTAGAACAATATTTTATAGCTGTTAATTTTCCAGAGATAAATTTGAAGAAACCATGAACTTTGCCCAGCTTTTCGATGTGAAAATTGTAGATACTTCAGCACATTGTTTGCTAAGCAGGTTTGCTAACGTTAGCTCTCGTGTAGGTGCTCATGGTAGCAACTGCACTGCATCAGTTCCTCCAGTAGGCCTAGTTATACTTCAGCACTGTTTCTACCTGATGGGCTGATGGAATGACTGAAAAGGAAAAAGGATTAGGTCAGCACAGCAGAAATATTGCTTGTGGGAGTTCCTGAATTGCACAAGAGGAAGCCCTGTGTTGAATGTAGTGAGTGCACATTGTCATATTTTAAAAAATGACCATTCTGAGAGGAAAAATAATCATTTCCTCCAAGAAAAAGGACATAAACATACCAAGGAAATAGACATTTTTAATATTTTATTGTGTTAAGAATACTTAGTACCAACCAGGTGCAGTGGTGTGCATCTGTATAGCCCTTTGGGAGGCTGAGTCAGGAGTATTGCAAATTTGAGCCCAACCTAAGTAATCTCAAAATTAAAAAAGAAGGCACCAGATGTCTGTGGTCCCAGTACTCAGAGTGCCTTGGGGTAGCAAGATCTCAAGTTTGAACACTCAGCAACATAGTAATTTAAAGAAACCCTGCCTCAACTTGATAAAATAAAAGAACTGGGACGCAGCTCAGGGTAGAGGCTCTAGTTTTAAAAATGTGATACAAATTGTGAAAAAAAATGTGATACCATTGAACGCTATACATCCTTAAAAAAGAAAGCGCTCCTATGACAGACAACCCACAGGAGTGAACTTCAAAGACATTTTGTTAAGTTTCAGGCACAGAAGGATAATTATTCCTGATTGCATTTATGTAAAAAAAATCTAGAACAGTCAAGCTCATGGAAACAAAGAATAGAATTGTGGTTATAAAAGTGATAGAGCTAAGGAAATAGTTGTTAAGAAACACATGTTGTTAATATAAATCTATTCTAGATACAATATATCTGGTAAAAAATTAAATAAGCTTGGGACTCGGGAATTTTTCTAAGTATGTATGTATAGTTTTAAAATTTTAGTTATGTATATTAATTATATATCATATATATGAGTTTTGAATGTAAAAAATGGTATATTAGTGCTATTGATATTATATGCACTCCTGTGGTCTAATTTAACATCTGTTTATAAGCTTCTTTGTAATTTCTTGGCTTCAAGTTATTGTTTGATTTTATTTCTACTTTTCCAAATATTGTGATGTTGGACCCTCATCCTTCAAGTTCACTTAAATTACTTGAAAGGAATTTATCATTTTTGTGAAAAGGTAATATCTTCTCTAATCTATTTCTTTTTCTCAAACTCTATAGCTAAATCTCCAAAACAATTTTAAAATATTTTCTCTCAAAGTGCACTGATTATAGTTTTATTAAAAGTAGACAAGATATGATTTTCCTGAAGCTTTGGCATCATTTGATTATCCTTCTCCTTAGTTCCCTCTGTTACTTTCTTCAGCATTCTTTAATCACTTCTTTTGATCATTCTGCTTTGTTCATGCTGTAGTAGTGATAATTATAAAATGAATGAACCAGAATGGAAAATCATCAACTCAGTTAATCATCTAACACAAACTAATGATCAGTGATATGAGTTTTAAAACAACAATAATCATTTATACATAATGATAAACTGGATTTTTTCAGCTTTTTTGCTGTAAAATTAGAAAGATATTAGCTCTATTAAGTCTTTAATATCCTAGTGCATACATTCTCCCTTTTATCAGGTAGAGTTCCAGTAGTGGACAGAAAAAAAGATGTTTAGGGTTCACTAGACCTGGGTGCAATTCTGATTCAACTACACAACTACCCGGTCCGGGCCAACTGTGTAACATTCTTGGACAGTTCCTTCACCTGCGACATGAGCTCAGTAATACCTCCCTTACCTGGTAGCTGTGATGGTTTGTACAGAACAACTGGAAAAGTTGTCAAAGTTGTAACTGCTTCTCAAACGCAAACTTCAGACATCAATATACTTCTGCAGATCTGGATTAATTGGAAAGATGAAGAATGTTCTTCATCTATTCCTTTATTCCTCTCAATTCTGGCATTCAATCATTTTTTGTAGCTGATGTGGTGAGAAGAGGCATAGAACGAGACAAAATAGAGTGAGACTCTTTGTTTTGTTAGCGTAGTGGGCCCAAAAGAGAAAAGGGCTTCACTGAGTAGTTACTGTCTGAGAGTCAACAGTTGGCAGTTGTTCCTTCTAGATCCACAGAAGAGATGCAGAGCATTGCAGATTACTGGGCATGTTATGCTGAACTATATGGGAAGTGTGCTTCTTTGAAGGTAAGAATCAGATTCTAACACCTTCTCAATAACACGACCCCCACACATCCAACAACTATCTTAAACTTCACTTATTTTTTTTTTCTGTTGTGCATTCATGTTGCAGAATGTAGAAACGATTACAGATCAGGTGACTTTTAGAAGGGAGCCCCACAAACAGAGCTGTGACTGAGGTGCAGAGTGGGTGTGCATGCCAAGGGATGGAAACTATTTGTAGGATACTCCTTTAGGTTTCCAAGTAATAAATGAAGTGACAAATGTTTGTATCAAAGAATTTCAAATTTGGAGACACAAATTTGAAAGAAGGATAAATGCAAAGTGCAGTCATTAAAAATCTTGGCAAAGTTATGCTTTTATTAGTTTTCTCTAATGCCCTAACCCATAACCCCACAAATTTCTTGCATGTTTGCTGCCAGTGGCATATGAAGAGGTGAATTACAGAGGAAACCTTGCTCCATGCTGTTTTGCCAGAGAAGTTTGTGTCCTGTAATACTGGTGGTGCAGATGGTGTTTTCTCATGGAGGTGGGAATGTAACTGAGTTATCCTGTTTTCTGAGCTGGTACAAAAGACACTTTTCCCAGTGTCTTGGCAGTAAGTGAAATATTTAGAATTTAAAGCTTTGGTTTTTCATTTTCACAGACTTTTTTTTACAAAGAGCAGCTTTTCCTTGATTAGTGAAATTAATCATTTCTAAATTAAATTGGGAAAAATACAAAATCTGAGAAACCCTAAAAACTAATGAAGGCTGTCACTTTCTAACTCTACTAACAAAATTTTATCATTAATTTCTAGTTTATATTCCTTAAACTTTAAATTTTTATTTCATAATATTTTTGGACTGATCTCATACTGTTAGTAATTTAACTTTTCACAAATATTTCAGCCTGGATGACTGGAATTATCTGTGTTAAATTGAATATCTTACAAATATTTGTAGTTATTGAATGGCCACTATTGTTCACCTTGTATTTGGCATTGTCCATACATGGTTCTTGACCTTATGGTCTAGATGGAGATATAGCCACTAGTTAAATAACCAGACACATTAAAGCATAAAATTGAAAATGCTGAACAGTGGTGGCAATTGTGATACAAGTATATGCAAAATTAATAGTTAGAAAATAAGTGACCTTAAAAACTGACCTTAAAATGTGACCATTTATGTTGAGATCTGAAGGGTAAGAGTTATCTGAAGAAGGAAGACAGGAGATTATGCTCCATTACAAGGGAGCTTCATGGAAAGACACGTGCCTCTTGCTTTTTGTGTATGAAAGCCCAGAGGATCATTAGGATAGGAGCAGAGGAAGCTGGTGAGATTTGGTTCAAGATGGAGCAGGCAGGCAGGGCATGTCCGTGCCAGATAGTGCAGGCTTGCTGTTAGTCATTTTCCCAACTCTGGGACAAAACCATACAGCTAATGCTTAACTGAAGAGAGTTTTATTTTGGCCAACAGTTTCAGGGAGTTCGGTCCATGATTACTTGGCTCCGAGGCAGAAAGTTCTGGCAAGGAAATCAGTTCAGCTGACAGCAGCCAGGAAACAGAGAAAGCAGGATCCTGGGATGAGGGTGCACCCTTTCAGGTGGGGTCCCCATGATCCAGTCCTCCTGCAGTCAGGCCCCACCTCTAACAGCACATTCAGCTATGACCTCAGCAGTGAACTAATCTGCTAATGAGTGCAGTGCCCCCCCCATCCAATCACCCCCCCCAAACACACACATACACCAAGTAAGACTTTTGGCGACTAAACCATAGCAATTAATGGCTTTCTGTTTCATTTTAAGAACAGTAAGGAATTTCAAGCAGATATGCATCGTGATTAAATTTGCATTTTAAAAAAGCCATACTACCTTATAGAGAATGAAGCAGAACAGGAATAAATGTGGACAGAAAATGTAGGAGATTAGTTCAACATCCCAGAAAGAAAGACAGTAATAGTGTGGACTAGAATTCATGGTGTTTATGGGTAACGATAATTTCACTGAAATTTATGGAGTTAACTTTACAGGATTTAATGATGGATTAAAAGTGGAATGAAAGGAAGAGAAAGCTATAAAACCACCTTAGCTCTCCAGTGGACATACTTTGATGAATGGATTCTATTTTTACACATAACAACTGGGTAAGGAAATGCATATATTCATTACCAAAAGTAGTCATTTCACAATATCTATCTATCTATGCATATATATATATATATATATATATATATATATATATATATATATCAAAGTGATGATGTAAATGGTAAATACACAAAAATTTTATATATATATATATATATCAAAGTGATGATGTAAATGGTAAATACACAAAAATTTATCTGTTGGTTTATCTTTAAATAGAGGTAAACAATACAGCATGGAAGTAGATTTGGGTAGAATGTGAAGAAGACTGTAAAATTCATGTTAGCCATTATTAATTTCAGATCTTTTGAATATCTAAAGTAATGAATAAGTGATGGAACGCTGACTTAAATAGTGGTCTGAGTTAGAGATATAGACAGGTAGATAAGTAGATATACACATATACATGTATTTACATGTCATTGAATCTGTGAGAATAAATGATTTTCTACAAGAAACCTGTAAAGAAACCTGCTTAACCAGGCCAACTGCCCAATTAGGATGTGAAACAATGGTGGTAACAGAAGTTAATGAAAGAGACTGACTCAGAAGGATAATGGAGTCAGCATTGTAGCATGCTGTTTAGAAGTAAGAACAATGAAGTTTCTGCTGGATTTGGAGACATAAATAATGGCACAAATCAAGAACTATTCCAGTGAAGCGTTAGAAGTTGAGACCGGATTGTCATAACTTCTGGTGTGAAAATGTACTTGCTGGGTGCACAAGAACTTCTTGAAGAAACTGGGCTGCAAAGAGAAAAGATCCACTAGAAGGGAACATGGGATCAGTACTGTTTTAAACAAGTATTTGGGTTTATTTTATTACCTTCTTTTTTGGGTTGCATAGATATGTGCCTGTTTAAAAAATACAAAATTCCTGGGAAGGAATTTTGCAAGAGGAAGAAGCTGAATGTACAGTTAAACAAAGAATCATCCAGTTATGATTTTCAGAATGAAGGATAAGAGGGAAATGATGGGTCATGTGGTGTGAATGTCTTCATCTAAGCAAAGGGATATCTTCTCCATCATCATGGAGAGGTGGCAGAAGGTAGAGGTAGACATGCAAGTTGGTTGGTATGATTGGTGTCATAATATAGAATGGGGTTTGGAAGATAAAATTTGCATCTGAGATTTTCTTTATAAAGTAGGATGTAACATCATTTACTCAGTATGACAGATTTGGAGAAGCAGGAGAATGTCAGAGGTTTGATAAAGTTGAAAATGTTACAAAATAGTGTGATGAAGAGGTTCTTTGTGAAAGAATACGGTTTTCAGGAGTTATTTTGAAACATATGTCAGTGTGGTTATCATTACATTATGATGGAATGACACTGATCTGTTATGAAATTTTCTCAAGCAGTGCTCTGCTACTCTGCTAAAAGAACAGAGAATACAGATATGCAGTAATACCATTCTGGCTTGTGGATCATTCACCCAATTGCAGTGGTAAAATACAGAGGTAATGACTTTTGAAAGTAGGTTGCTAAAATATAGAAGCAGATAATCAGTTTGTCGAGTCATGGAGTGAAGAAAAAAGGCTGCTGAATCAGGAAACATGAGATCAAAGTACTAAGAGGTCAGAATGTGTCTTAAAAATGGTTATGGGGTATATTTGAGTAAAGATGGTAGAATTGGATGATGACTGAGGATGGTGGTAAGTCAATGCTGAGGTTGTAGGTCTATGGGCAAAGTGTAGCAGGTAAGAAGAATTGGGAATCTTAACACCAGGATAACGATGAACCATTGAGATGTGTATTGTCATTATACAGATAAAGAGCAGAATATTGTGTACTTAATGCCAGAGTCTTTAGTGAAAAAGAAATGAGCAAGATATGGGCAGATGTTAACAAAGGGAAGGTGGTAAATGTTATGGTTGTGTTGTAGTTTTATCAAAAGAGATAAGGAAAATAATTTTCCGACTACAACTAAATATTTACATTAATCTAAACAGTGAATGTTATAGAATGTTTCCCTCTTATCTGCCAGGGATCGTGAATGATGGACAGCAAAGTATATTTTAAAAATCCTACAGGATCAACAAGATCCATCTTTACCTTAACAAAGAAATAGATTGAAAGATGTTCAATAATGAAATAAAATGAAACAATTGAAATGTTCATCAATAAAACAATCTAAAACAAATTAAATTTCTGAGTAATTATTTGAATATGTTTCCAAGTGGTTTTCAAAATCTATGTCAACCTTTTGGGGGAAATGACACAAAATTCTAATTCGCATGAAAATTTCATTTTTAATTTTACTGAATGTATATACTGTCTAGGTACTGTCCTCTTAAAACTATTCTTGAGGGCAACAGATTGTGAAGTGTGGTTTACAATTTTGTAAAAAAAAAACAAATTCCTGTTAAAGGTAAAGACATTGTGTAGAAACAATTGTACATAAGAAAAAGATGATGAGCTCTCTGATGCATAATGATAAGTTCCATATATATAATTGTATTGTCAAAAGAACAACCAGAGCCTATGGGGAACAAAAGGTACAATACACACCATTTTTATGCTAAATTTATGTTACTCTTGAGAGCATTGTAATCGTTGAAGACTTGTCTATACATGCTTTTCATATTATGAATGTTTTCAAAATATTTTGCCACTTAATACCATGCAAATAATATAAGATAGCAGAGAAAACAACTACCCAAACCAAATCATGTTACACAATGACTAGGACTGAGTTCAGAAAGACGTAGCCTGTATTCATTATTTAGTAACTATTGGCCTTGACTAGGTTAATTATATCCTCTGTAGCTCAGTTTTCTCATTTGTTGAATAAATATCATCCCAGCTACTTGGGAAGATTGCATATAGATATGTGGATGACATATAATAGAGTATTTAACACCAAGAACTTTTCAGAAAGATCTCAGGGTGGTTTAATAGCAGAATCATTGAGCCTGGGCTTGGAAATCAGACTCTGAGTTCATATCCCAATTCTGCTCCTCAGTATAGTGTTACTTCCTGCACGTTGAGGGACCCAGTACAGCATCAATGCCTTGCAGTCCCGGTGCCTGAATTACCTAAATGAATGCCTCTTCAAACCCAGCCCAAGATACTAAATATCCAATAAATATTTACATATGAAATTTCTTTAAAATCAATACAAGTTATTAACAATAACATCACTATATTTTGACTATCCAGTCAATGAGGGGAAAATATATGAGAGCAGACAGTTTTAACTGAACCACATGGTATTTATTTTAAAATCACACTAAGGCACTATTTCCCTCATTTGATATGATCTAAATGCTTTTTTGAAGATCGATGTAATTTATGCTAATGATCTGCCAACAAATTCACACAGGACTGTATGGGAAGTAATTTTTTGCCTATTGATCAGCCTTGGGCCTTATTCCCTTTTCTCAGCCAATTTTTCAGTGCCTTCTCCTCAGTTTAGCTGTAATTACAAACATCTGGTCCCACTGACTTCTCCTTAATTTTACAGTTATTGCCCAAGCTCCAGACACGCTTTTTAGAAGTACCATTTTATTGTTCATTTAGTAGAAATGAAGCAACTCTGAGTGCAATATGGTTGCTGTGAAATAAGTAATTTCTGGCAACCCATAGAGACAACGTTTGCTACTTTGTAAATACATGCATTTCCCTTGTACATGTTAGTTGGAGGCAGCATTTACTTTTTTCCAGCTATAAGAAAGCAAAATGGAGCAAGTTTAAGATTGCTTTAGAGTACATGTGGTATTTTTTCCTTTGTTTTTTTCATTGCCTCACCTTTTTAAATTAATCATTAAGCAAATCCCACAATTCTTCTGAGAGAAGAATAAGTAATTTTATGGAATTACTCTTACAATATCCTGATATGTAATCTGCATAGACTAGGGATTAAATATTTAGGATATTTAAATATTTAAGTATTTCTAAGTCTTTTGACACCATTGCTGGAAAGAGTTTAACTGTAGGGAGCAGTAAAAACACAACCAGGATTTTTCTTTTACTTTACCAGTAGGTTTACTTGGCAATTTTCTTTATCTGCCACAAAAGAAGTCTCTTTTAAAACTATAGTATTGTGGTTTTAAATAAAAACACATTTTACTTTATAATGGATCATCACTGGACTCTGAGATTCTGTCAGTCTTATTTTAGTTGCAAAGCTCATTATGAGGACTTGTGATATTAAAAGAACGGCATTTAAGCTTTTCTCTTTTTTTAAAATAAAAGTATTACATGGAGACTGAGCAGTCTTGGTGACTTCTGTCTGCTAGCCTAGCACCCAGTAAAGGTGGGGTACAAGGGATAAATTCCCATTGAGTTTTGAAGGCCAGAAGCAGAAGATCGCTGTCCTGAATTGAGCACTCAGGTACTGTTAGTTCAACTTTCCTCAACTTTCCTCAACCTTTTCATCTCTTCAGACCTTCCACAGGTTGTATGTGGCCCACCCACATGAAAAGCACCATTTTCTTTACTCTTCCATGCAGTTTTCTTCTGGAATCCACCCCCTGACACAACCAGAAATGATGCTTCCAGCTGTCTCAGTACTCTATGGCCCAGTCAAGTAGATAATTAACCATCACATTGAGCTACTAAATTGTTGTAGAGATAAAACAACATAATCCATGTGAAACACAATGCCTCATGAATAGCCAATATAGAATTAATGTGAATCCTTGTCATACCGAGGCTTTCTCAATGCCTAGGGCTACTCTGGTTTCCATTAATGTTTTCTGTCTTTGTCAATAATCAAATTAAATTCTCTTTTCATCACAATATATACTTATGCCCAAGAGTAAGAAATTGGGTTCTGCTGATTCTTAATCCTTTTTATTGACTCCATTTGATTTTCTTAAGAATAAAATATTGGGCTGGGGATTTAGCTCAGCAGCATAAGTGCCTGCCTGGCAAGTGCTAGATTTTGAGTTTGATCCCCGGTACAAAAAAAAAAAAAGAATAAAAATATTTAGAAACTGCTTTTTTCTTCTTTTTTATGAAGAGAAGATCTCTAAAATAGTGTGTTTAGTAATAACAAGATTCTTAAATCTTGCACCTATCTAAAGAACAATGATAATGTTACCTTGACAAATGAATGAAGTTATAAATTAGGTAAAACACATTCTGATAATTTGAAAAAGTCAGAAAGAACAACCCCACATATGAGAACTTGTCTACTATATTTTGGAATCTTTTCCATGCAAAAAGTTACAAGTTTTCAATAAGATCAGTTTTTACTGCAGTAAAAGTTCCTTAAGTTAACTCCAACACAGTAACCACAACAAAAAACCCTTATGAACTTTGATATTTCCCACAGTTCCTTGGCATTGAAGGTATTACCTGAATCAGTATTGTTTCAAGGTTTACCTAAATAAATTCTAAGCTTGGTTTGTCAGATTTTTGGAAAGGGAGATAGCAGAAGATGGTTTCAACATGGTTTCTTTTCTTTATTTTTTTGTCATGACATAATTTATCTTACAATAATCAACTGTCATATTTATATCGTGCTATTATGGCAGAAATGTTGATGTTCAGTTGAGGGTTCTTTTGTTTGATTCGAATGGAGGTCAATGAATCAACAAAGTACCTGTTCTGCTTAGCAGTCCTGATGTCACCAGATGACAATAGATAATGGTGGACACCAAGAGTTGACAAGGACACCTCCTGGTCACTGCTGCCACCAGCCACCACTGTCCGGCATTGACTTGTGCTGGATGCTATGGTTTCAGTCTGTGGGGTGCAGGTCACTACTGCCAATCTTTGGTGACCACTACTCTTTTGAGCTAACTTCACCTAGTGTTTATTGGTGTTTCTTTTGAGATGAGGGCTCTGTACACACTATTCAAGTTACAAATCCTGAGTAGATTTACAGGACTTTTGAACCCCCACACTATCAAAGAAACAAATCACAAGCAGATTTACAGGACTGCCAAAGCAACCCTTTATTTTCATAGCATCTGTACTGAAGCAGAGGAGTGATGGCTCCTAACTTGAGAAAGATGAGAAAAGTGCTCTTTGTGTAACAGCAGCAGGTTTGGGATTGGTGCAAGTGCAAGCCTGACTGGCTCAAATTAACACATGGCAGTTAACTTACAAGGACTGGGCGGTGAGTGGTCCACGTGGGTACAGGGTTAGGGATAGTCATAGCTATCTTGTAAGGGGACTGGACAATGAGAGCTGTTTGACTGACAGCTGTCACATCTCTGGGGAGAAAATGATGAAGCTGAAACTGGGGAAATCTTCATGTGGTCTAGTTATGTTTATTACAGCTAATTACAGTCCAGGGAGACTGAAGACATTAATAATGTGAACCGATCTTCCCTTTCTGACTTTAAGCACATTAAGGTGCCCCTTTCTTCCTTCAAAGAGCACAGCAGTATCTGGAGCGTTGGGGGCGAGGGAGGGATCCCATGGCTGAGAGGCCACTGCACTCCTGTCAAAGCGTCTGGAGGACAGTGGCTGCCCCATAACCAGGGAGGGCAGCTGAAGGAAGTTGTGCCAATTCACCAGAGAAGGGATGGGATGGAGAATCCAGAGGGTGGAGTAGGACAGCTGCTAGCCCAGACACACCCCACCGTGAGGACTGGGGAAAACAGGTGCTTCTCATCTATCTCAAAGTATCAAAAACAGTTCTTTAAAGCATTAATATGTTATGTCTAAAAAATAATGACAACCAAAATTTTAGTTAACCATTTTTAATTCTCAATTCAAATAATACTTCATTAATGTTTTGGATGTGAACTTAACTATTAATTCTAACAGAAAAGTTTCTCACACCATCAGAAATTATGGTCATATAAATGATGTGCTAAAGAATTTCACATACTAGGAAATCACTGTAAAAACACAGGAAATTACAGGCCAGAGAGGCAGAAATATATCCAGCATTGGCTTTCTTGCTTAAATTCCAGAGAAAGGATACATCTGACTAGTTTATCTGGATAAACATTTGCATTTTTAATGTTATAAAAGAACATCAAAGGCAAAAAAGACATCATATAGAAACTGAAAGTATTATTAGTTATTCTTAAATTTATTCATGCTTAAATTTTTAAAATATTACTGAATTCAAATCGTGGGAAGAAGCATCATCATTTTGAGCTTGGCATCATTAAAGACCTTTAATCAGTCTGGAGTGGTACATCTTGAGAGTTGGTATGTTAAACTTTCCCATAATCCCACTGTTTTTCTTAATTTTGTACATCTTAGGGAACCTCAGCTGTCTACATTAATGATAGAGTTTACACTTAGAGGGTAATCCTAGCGGCTGACTCCCAAAGGTTAGACTGTTGACTGTCAGATCCCTAATATTAATCTTTCTCATTGTATCTTGGTGGCCAGATATCCTAGGTATTTTCCAATCTAATGAATTTTTGCTTAGAGCTATTCAAATGGCACCCTTTAAAAGAAAAGTTACCAAAGAAAGTCCCAAGATGCAAAAAGTGTGGCTCTGTAGAAATTACTGAAAGTAAAAAGATGTGTCAAAGGACAAAATCTCTTTGAAAATCTGTATTATGAGTTCTGTTACTTGAATACTTACATAATACAAATTATCTCTAACATTTTAAAAGTCTGTGTTTCTTTTACAACATTTTTATTTTACAATATTTTTATTTTAAATTATTATTTTACAATATTTTAAAAACTGACCACAGACACATATGTATGTTAATTTATTTGACATATATATGCATATAGTATATGCATATAATATTCTTATCATAGTCTAGTCACCTCATGTAGTTCTGGTTTTCAATGTAAATTGTGACCTTTTCTTACTTATTCTGAAATCATGGAGAACTTCATAGTAGAAGAGAATATTACAAACGCTGTCTAACATTTTCAATTTTTGTGAAAATTTTCTTTTCCCAGAGAGATGGGCAGGAATGGTATTTATGACCAAAATACTATTTTGAAATAAATAGTAAAAGTGTGAAATATTAAATATGCCATTATAAAATGCAAATGGCTGAATGGATTAGGCTATGGTCTCAGCTGTGTGTGTTTTTTTAAAAAAACTATTTCCTTACAAAAAAGAACACTGGTAAAAGTTTTTCTTCTTAGAAAACCACTCTGCATATCCCATGGCTACACAAATCACAATACTTATTTTAAATTTGTGCTAGTTTCCCAGAGAATGTTTATTAAAGGCTTATCCATATCAAAACACTTTAATTTTTAAATATGAAATCATGTTGTTAATTTCCATTTACAAGATTGGATTAGACAAAATAACAGAAAGAAAGATGGAATGAAACTGCAAAGATGCAAGAAAAGAGAAAAGAGAGATCATGACATTTGGGGCATAAGGGCAGTAGAGTTAGTGACAGGTTTTGAAATATCAGTTGTTGTGTCAGATGGGTAGGGTGGTCTGTTCTTGCCTCTACCCAAGAAAAATAACTTACTTTCTCTTTAAATATTTAATGTGGTCTTAAAATGCATTCCATGTGTTTATCCCCTCACAATACTACTTCTAGATCTGAGACCTTTGGATTTATTTTACCAATGCTATTTCTAACTGTGAAAAAAAACTTTTGTGAACCAATGCTAAATTTCTAAAACATATATTGAAAAGGCATTTTAATTAGTACTTACAATTGACATTTTATTTCAACGGAAACATTTCAAATTCAAGCTGCAGAACTAGCTGCATAAACTAGGTCATTCAATCTGGGGCAGGACTGCCAATTGTGTATTTGAATCAGAAATGCTTATCTAAGAAACCCAGGTAGTTGCCATGGAGAAGGGATGTTCTAGGCAGCATGTGACTAGTGAAATGGACATTTTATTTTATGTGGGCAGGAGTTATTACTTGGTTTTCACTAGCTGTGGATTTTGTTGCACTTCCACTGCCTGTTGGAGATGAACTAATATCACTTAGTATCTGTGTGTAAAGTAATTGTTTTCCTCAAAATATTGTATGACAAAACAGCCCAACAGTAAGTGGTAACATGGGAAGTGTTTGTGGGATCAAGGAAAATGCAAACAGGAGAAGAGCTTGACTTTTACTATGATTACAAAGACAGCCTGGGATTGACTAAAGAGTAATTCTGAAGAAAAGATTTTTAAAATACTGTTAGAATGTGTTAAACCATCACATAGAGCAATTCATAATAAAAGTAATGAAAACCACATAGAAATTTTTTATAATAAAATTAATAAATACTTCTGTATTTGGACAAAAAACAGAAAAGCTTTAAAGGTAAATAAACAAAGAGTCTGATTACACTACTCAGTTAAAAATACCATTAAATTTGGAGTATATTTCTTTCCCTTATTTGGTCTATATATTTTTATTTAGTTGAAAATGCTATATGTATATTATTTTATTATTCTTCTCTAACTTGAAATAGAAGTATTTTCACAGATTTATTATAAATTCTTTATTAGTCCTGTTAATTGCTAAATCATATTTAGTAAGTGAATATGAATTTTATTTAAAGTTTTTCTTATAAAACATTTAGATCATTTTTAGTTTAACATTTCTGTAAATATCTTAAAGCAGAAGAAGTCTTTTGGTGATTTTAAATTATTTTCTGGAAGACATTTCTAGAAATACAGTTATAAGATGATAAATAGAATGAAAATGATAAAAATCACTAAGCAAAAGTACTAACCTACTTCCAAAATAATAGCTTAATTAGCCATTAAAAGTGTGTGAATACCCACTCCACATGTGGATTAGTTTAGTTTTTGTTATTAGAATGTAATACATGGATGAGCTGATTTAAGTAGAGTTTACTGAGTCCACAGCCCTGAGTGTCCAAAGGCAAGGTGCTGGTCTCTGCTCAGGTCTGCTGAGGACCTCATGACACATGGAACCCCTGGGGCAGGACAAAATGTGGGAACAAGAGATCCTGTGCGCAGACAGGAAGCCAGACAGTACTTCTGGGTTCTGGTTTGCTCTTATTACAACTTGCTTTAGTGAGAGCTAACTCAGTCCCATGAAATCTATCTTAAATCTTTCTGAGGGCAGCAACCCCCAATCAGGACCTATGGACTCATCATGAAGCCTGAGTCTTAAAGATCTACATGCCCTCCCTCTTTGCTACCCTGAGAACCAGGCCTGCTTACAGGACACACTCAAACCATATCCAAATCCTAGCAACATGCATGTGTCTATAAAAACACTTGACTAGAAGTTGTAATCTGTTTCATGTTCCTTTTTAATTGATGATAAATCTATATGTTTATAAGCCATTTGTATTATCTCTTTGTAAATTGTCTACTTTAAAAATTCATTCATTTGATTCTTTGGGGCATTAGTGTTATTCTTTAGCAGTGTATTTAAGCATATTACCCAGTAATCCCATTTCAAAACTTTAACAAATATTGTGCTATGTTTGTATCATGCAATTACATTTTTAAGGAATTTTGACAAACTGAAGTATTTGTTATTTATTTTACATTTCAGTTGACAATCCTATCATCTTTAATTTTGAAATATGTTAGCTACACATTTTTGCTTTTTTAATAAGCTTTAAAATGATTTATTTTCCACTTATTTATTTACTTTTGCACCTAGAATTCAGTTGAGCATTTTACAACCTAGTGGTGTTTTTACTGTAAGTGACCACACCAATGTGGATTAACATGTTGGTTTACAAAGGTGGGAAGGAAAATGAGCTGCAGGAAGAAAAGTTGGTACCAGAAACCACTAGGATGTTTTCTACCATCTCCTCACCTCTGCGTGCTAGTTTCATTTTCTCTTCAGTCAGAAGGTGATGAAAAGCCAACCAAGAACTTGCAGAGGTGTCTGTCGTTAGCATGGATCACATGTCTACAGTAGTAGGCTAGATGGCAGGGTACTGGTATCACCAGCTGCCTGGGGAAGCATAGAACTATCTTGACAGTCAAAGTATTGTTTGTATATTGTTTGGAAAGAACAGCATGTTTGTTGCCTAAGAATTGGGGTCTTCCTGTGAGTCATTTAAATTAAATTTATACCTTCATGCTTCAGGCCTCCACCTAGAACAGGCAGAGTCTTGCTTGGTAATCTTAGAGCATGGATGAATGGAATATTTAAGCGTCTCTCCAAGAACAGGTAGATCCAACAATGGAGCGCATTTTTCCTGAGAGTGAGCATCCTGGAAAGAGGTAAGGTCACTGGATATCACATCAGTTAATGGGCTGGTGAAAGCAGAATCCATTTTCACCAGAAAAGAGAACAAAAAAGGAAGTGTTTTTCTGAAATTGAACCTCATATTTATGTGGGTCTTGCTACCATTTAAATCCACATCCCTGATCATTATCTTATAATGCCATAGCAACTAGTGGGTCTTGCTACCATTTAAATCCACATCCCTGATCATTATCTTATAATGCCATAGCAACTAATATACTGACATACAGTAGGCTAATGCATGAGCTTTTAAGGGGACAACATAAGCTAATATTTGAATTTAATGTGCTGTACAGCATAAAGAAAATTTGGAGCCTGTTTTAGGCCATTTTTCTGTTGCTATACGAGAATACTTGAGACTGCTTAATTTATTTTTAAAAAGAAGTATATTTAACTCATGTTTCTGGAGGCTACAAGTTCCATGTCAGACAGCCATATCTGGTGAGGTTCTTATGATCTTCCAACTCATGGAACAAAGCAGAAGAACAAGGAATCACATGCAGAAGAGGCAAAATACAAAGGATGATCTTGTTTATAACAATTTGTTCACATAGTGATACATGATGAAAGCATTCATCAGTTTTCAAGGGCTCCACCTCCACGACCCAAACACCAACCCTTAGGTCTTTGGCATCAGCCTGCCCCATGGAGCACCAAGTCCACTATGAATTGTGGTGGAAGCAAACCATACTCAAACTACAGCCTAGTCTAGGGACTTAACTGTAGAGTCTAATATCCTCACAATCTTCCTCCAGTTAGGGAAACTAAATTTTAATTTGTATTTAATACTTATTTTTTTCTGTAGTATCACTGTTGTACAGTAAGAAAAGCTATTTAATGTTTGGTTTTAAAAATAGCATGACCAAAATTTGCTTTGCAGCATATGATTTTGAGTTTAAGAATATCTGCATTTATGTCCCATAGAAACCTTTTCTACTAATTACACTTACTGAATCTTTCAAAAATCATGAGATGTATATGCACATTTCAGAATTCCATCTTACCTTTGTGGCTCAGGTAAGTAGTTAATGTATCTGGAATCTTCTCTGTAGGTTAAAAAAAAAAGGCTACTTAAAAGCATCATTGGAGTGAATAACTTCTACAGTCTCATTTCAATCTTGGAATCATGGACATTTCTACAAGGAATGTGCGTTAAGAGAAATATGAATTTGGCATGAAACTGAAAATGAAGACAGAACAAGAGCTGAGTAAAACCAAGGGAAGACCTTGCAAAATGGCAAGGTGCAAAAGAAGTGATTTGTACATTTTTATGGTTTTAATACACTCCCGTTAGGCATCAGCACAAACTTTAGATCTCTATGAATAACTGATTCAACTCTGTGTAGAATGTCGTTTGTGTTTGTAGGTCTCTGTAGCTCTTCTCGTTGGTCCTCTATTGCTCTCATAAGAGGCTATAAGGAAAAGAAAAATCAACTACATTGATTGAGTTTGGAAATTTTGCCCAATACTGAACTTAGATATTCGACAGTGATTTTTCTTCCAGATATTTCAAATTCCTTTAGTTCACTATTTCAACTGAACAGAGGTTTGCAAACTTTGTGTGAGAATCCCTTAGACAGTTTATTCAAACATGTTGTTTGTTTTCAACCATATGGTCTTTGATTGGGGAGAGAGTCTGATAATTTGCATGTCTCTTTCTGGATAATACTAAGAACCAATTTAGAGATGCAGGGCTGTTGACAATTGATTGTAACTCAAAACCGGAGGTTCTTGATGTGTTGTTTTCTAGAAGTTTCAGACTTTGGTTCTAAAGTGAATTAAGTCTCCAGATAGTTGCTGACTGAAAATTTTCAAGACTGTTTGGGAATATGGTTTTACTAGTATGTGCACAAACAAATAAGTTCACCATGGTCTCAGTTGGATCAGGAGCTGCTTCCTAAGGATTAGCTTTTTTCAATCAGGAATGAACTTTGAATATGGTCTTGTGCAAAAAAGAAAGAATGGACTGAGGAAAATAAATATAGCATGTGCACCATAGTTCATGTCTTAGAAACACATTTATGAAGAAGTTAACTAAGTTAACTACAGAATTCTGAAATTGAATGAAGTGACTAGTTTACAAATGATTTCAAACAATCCTTGTAATAGTATCACACAGGTATAGTTTAGAACTTAAACAATTTATACCTAAATGTGTACCTGTATAAAACTATTTCAGTAACATTCAAATTTCAAAACTTGACTGCTAACTGTATATGTACCTATGTAAACTTTTTAAATTAAAATACTCTCTTGACTCTGTAATTAGAATGAAATGCTGAATTTACTTTTCTTTTCTAAACCTGTATGGAATTGAAATAAAAAGATATAAAAGACCATGACTTTGATGTAAAAAAAAACTGAATTCAGTTTCAAGCAAAAATGCTTTTATTAGCAGTATAATAATCTCAAGTAGGCACTGTGCTTGAGCTTGGCATACGATATTACAGCAAGGAGCCTGGATGAAAAACTGGAGACTGGTTAGCACTCACTGGATTTAATTAGAAAGTAAGGTTTGAAGATACCTATGGATTCACTGTTGGAAATAGACTCTTAAGTATGTGTTTTATATTGAGAAAATATTAATTTGAAATATTCAGGAATAATTTCCCAGTGAGGTATATCCGTGAGGACTACCCCATCCAGAAACTCTAAAGAGAGTAGTTAGCAAGAATTCAGCAAACTTAAATGTTTAGGGAGTCAGAGGAAATACTTGAAGGTGAAGTTTAATAAGGAGTCAGGTACTAAATGGGACCCTTCTTATCTCTTGAATATACCAATAAAAGTCATCTCAGTCATATGATAGAAAATCCAAGTCACTATTAGGATAATCAGTATAATAACTGATGTACTCTGACTGGAGCAAGCTCCTAGATAACTTTAACCACATATGTTTAGCATTATTCCCATAGAACAGAATTACTTTTTGTTACTCATCTTTACAAGAACAATAAGGATTTAGTAGCAGCAAGTGCAGTCACAATGTGCAGGCAAACCAGGCGAAAGTTCAGTAAATTTTTTTTCTCAACAATCAAATATGCCTAATATATGTTCAAGGTTACTACTGCTTTCCAATTTCAAATATTTTCTCTCTGATACAAACAACTATTCTTAAAAATGTCCCTTTAAAAAACCATGGCATTGCAACAAAAGTTGTTGTAAGATCTCTTTTGATGATTATTTTGTAAAATACACAATTATCCATCTACAATTAAGCCACAATTATTCACATATTAACAGAGGAATATCATAAGTGGTAAATTAGTCTGTTTCAATGTGTTCTACCTTTATTACATCACTTTCAATATCTCTGAGTGCCTACTTTGTAGAAGCAACGGTCTCCACATTAACAATTTAAAGCAAAAATAATATATTTATATACACATGTATGCATATATGTCTCCACCTTTTTGGTTTTATGAAGGAGACCACAGATAAAGCAAAAATGCATCACAGTTGGGTGTAGGATAAGACACCCAGATTTTGCTTTCAGACCCATTGTCGAAGGTGCATTTCTACTCATTAATATTGTAATAGGAGTATTAACTTTGTGAAAAATGGAACCTGGAAAATTCCAGAGAAATCTAGCGGTAGCTTGTTAGATTGGTGACTTCAGGTCTGTAAAAACTCTGCAAATGACTGTCATCATTTATACTTCAGTAGTCTCCTGAAATATGCTTGCCCATTTGTAAATCTATGAGATTTCCTGAAATGACAGTTTCACCACAAATATCTATTTTCCTTACAACCTAAGTGTTTGACAACAGGCAGAATTAATGAAAGGCGATAAAGTCTAATAGAATAGTAATTGTTAATTATTAGGAAGAGAAATTGACTGATAAGGGGAAATAGCAAGCATATTGAGGGTGGTGAAAACGTATGCTTTGATCTGGGTGTTTACATGTAAATATATAAATATACAAATACAAGATTTCATTCTGCTCTGCACTTAAGATTAGAACATATTACCAACTTTGTTATATTTAAGAGAAAAAAATTAAAAATAAATCACTACTAATGATTGTAATTATTTTCATACTATAACATAAAATATTTAAGCAGAATCTTCTAAATAAAATAAAGACCAGAGTCTACTTAAAGAACTCTGGAAAACTTGTAGGTGGATATCCTGCAAAAGCTTTTTCTTCTGGGAACTGTTGCATAAAATATTACAATCAATCTGTCTTCATATTGACTTGGGGGTTATTTCTAAGAGTTCATTTATTTGATGTCTTTCCCAAGTTCATAAATCCACGGATTGTTATGAATAAAAACAGAATATTTAGATACATTTTCTGCATCTCTGGATAAAAAACTCCATAGCAGAATCGGGAGAGGTTTCTATTGTTCCATTTTCGTTTGAGGGTGTGCTTTCTTAAAACAACAAAGCAGTGTTTGTTCTTTCCCCAATCTCAAGTACCATGATGATGGTATTACAAACTCTTCAAGAATTGCTAATGTAAAACCGTGGAAGCCAGAGGCGCTTCTGTGCGTTTATAGACAGGAGCGACTTGAGTGCCTGGTGTTCTTCCCCACGAGTATTTCAGTTGGCAGCACAGACACAATCTACAGACTTTAAGAGGAGAATAATTGATTTTAGAGACACCTTCAACCTCTCAGTTATTATCTGTTTATTGGCCGAAGTGAGAGCTGGCCTTGTTCCCCGGAATCTAGAGACTGACAACATCTTGCCAGGCGTCTTTCTCCACGGAGTACTTCATTTACAAGGTTTGCGATTTCTTCTCATAATGACTCTGGATGTTAGGGAGAGCCTGAGACTTTGTCTTTGAAAAATCAGTTTAAAAAGCAACATATGAGATAGTTTTCTGCATCCTCTGTATCCCAAGATAACTTTCATCTTTCTTGCTTAAGGGAAGTGAAATGGAAGTCAAACATTTTTCAGGGTAGAAAAGAGTCACAATGACACGTACATATTTTATTGTCCTCACAATTTTCTGTGCATAAACCTACAAAAGATTAGAGAGAGCTTTTTTATATGGTTATTAAAGATATAGTAAAGAGATGAGAATTTCAGGAATTATAGGTTGAGTGTGCTAATAACAGAGAAGCAATGCAAATACATTGTTTAAAAAAACAGCAAATATGCCAATTAAATGAGCAAAAATACAAATAATAATAATGATATATATAAGTAAACACTTAGAATATGAATGAAGAAAACTCAAATTAAAATGCATCATTTCTTACTTAAAGTCGTTGTTATTAAAAAAACCCAAAAGTTAATGCATTATTTTTAAGCTCAGTAAAGATAGTACCTTTTCTTTCCCTAGAATCTATTTAAGAAACTTCAAATATTTCTAGGTATGTACATATTTTCTCTGTTAGATCTTAGATAATTTAAACTTATATGCCTTTTCATATACTAGTTCATGCTAGTGTGATGTAACAAAAAATAAATCTATTTAAATGTCTTGTAGCTTTACACATGCATCAGACACTGTTCCTTTTTAGAATAGTATGAATAACAGGGATACAAGTAATCTATAAAATGTGCATGTTTACATCAATAAAGCTTGAAAACTGAGGAACATCCACAGATAATGCTTTGTCAGAATCATCGGAAATTATTTTATAAGAATCTCTCTAAAGGGTCACTTCATTGAGCACTGTTCAACACATCTGTGATTAAGAAAATGTTATACATCTGCACAACCCAGAAAGATAGCACCTCCCCACGTGTAGCTATTGAGCAGTAGTAGCCAGTACAAATTAGGAGCTCAAAAAGAACCAAATAAGGTAATAAAATTTTAATTTTATTTGTTGATAACTGAAATTTAAATAGTCAAATACGGCCAGTTATTATATTGTTTGGTGAAGTTTTAGATTCACAAAAAAGTCAAGACAATAATACTTATTTGTCCATACTGCTGAGGATATCAAATGAGATAATATTTATAGGTGATGCCTGGCATAGACCAGAATTTTAACTGTGCCTGTGTTTCCCTGTGTCGTTCAAAGTGTGGGTATTGCTGCCGATTCTAGGAATTCGTTGCTCTGTAAGTTACACTTTTATAGGCCCAGTCTCTGCTTTCCCCTCATTTAAATATTCCACCTACTGTACAATTACTTCTGTTTCCCAAAATGCTCAATTCTGAAATTATGACCAAAGATAAACCTGCTTAATTAGAGGGTGGCATTGAGTAGAGAGAAAATAAATCTCTCTTGGACACTTGTAACTGTAACCTAAATGTCATGTAGGATATTAAAGAAAAAAATCTTAAAATGAGAATTTAATCTAAAGTGATAAAATATGAGTAATATTTTCTGTCCTGGTCTATTAGTACTGCCATAAGAAAATGACACAGAATAGATGGGTCAGTGAGGAAATTTATTATTGCACTAAAGACTTGGAGGTCCAGGTTGGGGTGTCCACATGAGCTGGCTTGCAGATGACTGTCTTATTGCTATACCTTCCATGTGGTCTTTCCTCTGTGGTTCAAAGATACATTACTCTCTCCTCCTCTCCTTACTGGATTAGGAATACATCCTTACAACCTCAGTTATTATCTCCCTAAGGTTCCTTTGTCTAAGCACAATGACACTGAAGGACTGGGAGTTCAACATATGTACTTGGAGGGACACAATTTATTCAATAGAATTCTCAAATACATATCCTTGATTAAAGCACATACCTTTACTTGAGACTCTGAGAACTTCAAATTATAGTCCCCCAAAATATGAGCTGGGTTGAAAATCTCAGACATACAAATGTAAATACAGAAGTTCTCACATAAGTGTGAGCAAAATATCAGAAAGAAGAGACGGAAGACCAGAACCAAAAAGATTTAGACCATTACAATTATTGGTACAGATACTGACTCTTTAAAATATTTTAAATGGAGTAAAAGAGAAATGATAAGTTATTGGTAAGTAAAGTGGGATTTATAAAAGTCAGACTTGAAAAAGGATCAGATAAAACTTTATACTAGAAAAAATGACAATTGAACTGACAAACTCAGTGGATGAGTTAATGACTACAGGTAAAGAGTAAGTCATTTGTGGTATGAAACCAAATATACAAAATGTAACACAGAAAAACAAGAATGTAAATTGTAAAAGAGCTGTTAAAAAAAGCTGAGAATAGTGCAAAGCACTTAACATATATATTTGCCTCGAGCTTTAGAAAGAAAAAATAGAGCAAAATGGATGCAGAAATATTTTTTAAAATATTTAACAACTTCAAACACTTCAAAAAATACTGATCAACCTTCAGAAAACCTAAATAATCTTACACAGAATAACATAGATACACACACATGTGTGCATGTGCACTATATTACAAAACTGCAAAACAAAATCCTGCATAGCACCAAAGACCAAAAGATCTTCACAAGTATCCACAAAAAAGGCAAATCTCTTTTGACAGACTGCTAACTTTTTGATAGCAAAACTGAGCCTGAGGGTAATATGAAAACATCCTCTATATAGCAAAAAAAGAAAACAACCACATACAACTCAGTCAATACAGAATACATTTCAAGAATTGGGATGAAATATGGCAAAGAGAAATAAAACAGTGGGGATTTGACAGAGATTAATACTAACAGAACTTTATATGAAAAAAAATTTAAGATATGCCATGACAATTGCAAAATGATTCTATGTGGAAGATATAAGTATAAATTTAAATTATATCAATATTTAAAATATAGGCTTAAGACTAAGTAAATTAACTTATCAGACAAAGGTAGCATAAAAACTATTAAGTACAATCAGATTTGAAATACTCTCCCCATGTATTATTCAGGAGAAAACTAAATAGATTGATATATACTTTAATAATTAAGCAAGTCAAAAGCTATATAGTTACTAACGTACAAAATACATATAATTACCAAAAAGCAGATTTAAAAGATTAGAATAAGGGACAAAATAATCCCTAAACATGGTGAGGATTAATCAAAAATATCACAATGCTTGTTGATGAAATATGTTTACAAATTAGAAAGATTGTCAAATTGCTCCACTTGTTAAATAAGAAATTATTATGTTTTTAAATTCACTTTGGTGGTTAAACTTGATGGCACAACTTGATTGGCTTGGGAGCCACCCAGAGGATTGGTAAAGCACACTTCTGGGTGTGTCTGGTTGTGTTGGGGGGGTGACCTTGGGTAATAGCATATCTGGTCCCACATCCCTTTCTCTTTGACACAGATCCCCTGTGCTGCTTTCTAGTAGCCATGAACTAAGCAGCTTTTCTATGCCACATTCTCCTTCCATGATGTTTCTGCCTTATAGCCAGCCAACCATGGTCTCAGTTCTCTGAAACCGTGAGACAAACTTAAATTCTGTAGGTTGGGTATTGTGCTCATAAGTAGGAAAGGTAATACATTTGCGTAGTGGAACTCTGAGGCTCATGTCTCTGCAGAATCACTGAGTACAATTTAGAATATTTTATGTGTGTAGAATTTTTTGAGAGTTATTTTCCTTGAAAAATTAAAATATATTTTGATATAAATGTAATACATAAGTTAAAGTATTTTGAAAATATAGGAAAAATTAAGAGTTGGATAAAACTCACTGATTTTATGCCATCAAATCTAACCACTTTGAAAATTCTTATATAGATTCTAGTCATTTTATCTATGTTAATGTGTTCCTGTGTTTATTTGTTTGTAAATTTTTGCAGAATTAATATCCTATTATGTATTCATTTTGTGCTAAACTTTTTTATTTGCCATTGCAAATTTACTACTTAATGTGTTTGGAACTTGGTATAACAATCAAATTTTATTATGAGAGGTGTGGTTGAGAATAATCTAATTGCTCAAGCAGCTCTTAAGGAAATAGCCATACTTTAAAAAATAAAACTTGAGATTTCAGCAAAGAGGAATTCAATAGCCTGGAAAATGTGTAGAGGCGATTTTTTTTTCCGGTAGGCAGTCCACAGAAAATTTGGGAGGATATAGAGGAGACATACACTGGTGTCAGTCTGAATCAGAGTATTTTACATCATAGATGCCACCAAGTTTATTAGTTATTAAAATGTATTTCAAAATATGTAGTACCAAGGGCTTTCTCAAGCTGTTGCCTCCCAGAGAGTATTCCCAATAATTTGCATAAATGATAACATTCAGTGCAACAATTACTGAGAAAGAAAATGTTATGTTGAAATTAATAGCATGATTAATCACTTAATACTGTTCTTTCATTTCATTATGAAAATCAGAATTATCTTCAAAGCCAGAGACTATGTTGAGCAGTGTTTCAGAGGAAAAAAATCTTTCACAGGTTGAGATTCTTCCTTGGAGTTCCATATCTTTCCCTGCAGCCAGCAGAAGAGAATTAGGGGCCTTGGGGTGGATCTAGTCCTCAGCAGGTGATTTTATAAATACACCAATGCAGTGCCAGCTTGAGACTTTTCCGAAGGCTGTTTGCAGTGGTGAAATGCACTCCTCTCATTTCCTGCCTGGAGAAGGGCAGGATCTCTCCGTTGCCGTAGCAACTGGCTTCTCTAGATTGAGGCGGCATTTTTGCCATCTATTTCTACCTTTCACTTAGGGATAATATTTTTAATTGCCTTCTGATGGAAAAACTAAGGTTTACACAGAAAGGGTGAAAAAATACTAAAAATTGCAGAACAGCTGCTCTACATCAGGCACTGCGCTAAGTGTTTATGTACCTCATTACACTCCATCCTCCAACTGTTCAGAGGAAGTTCTCACTGAGGGAACCGCCCGAGAGAAATCTCAGTGCTTTTCCATGATTCTGGTCAAAAACTTACAAGGCAATAAGAATCTACCGAAACCCAGTGTCCCTGATTTCCAGACCGGAGTTTCTTATACTGCTCCACGCTTTCTTCTGCAGGCCTTATTTCCTTTCTGAGTTCCTAGTCAAATTCTCCACTAGAACTGATGACTGTCTTGTGAACAGCAGTGAGTATGTGGCCACATGTATTTTTTAGGTGTTGTGGGTGCTCGTGTTTAATTGTAATTTCCACATATAGAAAACTGCATCTAAATCAGGAATGACTGATTATGTATTACTCTTAAGTTAAAATAATTATTCAAATGCTCTAATTACATTTGGTGTGCTGTAGAAGATGATACCAATTAGGTAGTTAGAATTTAGCTATATGTCTGCTGGAAATTTAGTTTTGGTACTATGATATATATATATATATATATATATATATATATATATATATATAGTTTGGTACAAATTTACAGGTAGACTGTGAAATATGCATTGCAAATGTTAGATTATGAAAATTAGCATATTTTTATTGAACATAAGAAATTTGTATGGTTTATATTTTGGGACTGTCACTCAAAAAAGCAAAGAAAAAAACATGAATTATATTTATAATGCCAGTGAATCAAAATTTAGTTGGCAATTCAATTCTTATTTATATGCTAACTATCCCATTATTAAGGATTAGATATTATTTTCTTCACATTTTGTTAC
Organism: Hydrochoerus hydrochaeris; assembly: GCA_004027455.1. NCBI lineage: Eukaryota > Metazoa > Chordata > Mammalia > Rodentia > Hydrochaeridae > Hydrochoerus > Hydrochoerus hydrochaeris. The sequence continues at coordinate 335,108 of PVLA01000162.1, read as the reverse complement.
AAGATTTATTTCTCTAAGAATATTAAAACTAAAGAGAAAAATTCTTTGTTATAGACTTATGAGCTCTGCTTGCTCTGCTCAAATTGTTCTGCTATAATGATATTAATGTAAATTAATATGGTCAACTTAAAGGTATTGGTGGCATATGCAGAGATAAAACAGAAAATTCATTTCATTGACTCTATCTTTATGAGGTAGCAAATGAAAAGAAATATTTTGATATTAGAAAAAAATATGACACTGTGGCTTAAATACCACCTCCATTTCTTTAGCTGTTTGACTGCCAGCAAGAAAAGATTTCCCAAATGGCTATCATTTGGAGAATGTGAGGGACATGGGCATTTGAAAGCAAGACAGTTTCTTCTGGAGTTATAGGCACAAAAGTGGGCAGGATGCTATTATGGGCTGGTGTGGTGTGGAAGCAGCGTGAGGGAGATGCTTACCTGTTGCTTGGGAATGACAGGAAAGAGAAAGGTATCTGGGTGAAATCAAGAGTAGTTTGTGAGACACTGTAAACCTGGTTGTTTATAAATATGCAGAAAGAAATCAGAGAAAGCAAACTCATTCAAGATGAAAGATTAAATCAGAAAAGTTGGTTCAGAGCAGGAAGAGAGAGAGAGACAGAGGCAGAGAAAGAGGGAGAGAGGGAGGGAAGGAGGGAGGGAGGGAGGGAGGAGGCAGAGAGGAGAGGGAGGGAGAGAAAAAGATAGATCTGGTGGACGAATTTTCTTTCATAAAGAGGAAGGATATTTTTCTAAGGAGCCAGCACCTTACCTCTTTCTGAAGTCCTATAATAATCACCTTTGTCAATCAAAGGTGACTATGAATTCGTATGATGCCGTATTCTAGCATAAAAACATTTTTGGTTGACAAAGTATTGCAAAAAGTTAATGTGAATATGTATAATATCCAAAGCACAAAACCACTAAGATATTATGAGTCATGTATAATTACCTTTAAATGAAACTATAGCCCTCAGAATAATTTCATTGTGAAATTCTTTTGCATTGCAGCAGTATTACATTTTTGTGGAATCTACCTAAAGACATATTATGATAGAAACTCACCCATAATGAAACCAATGTAAAAGCAGCATTCAAAATGTATAATGGTGACTGTGTATCATGTACCTGTCATAAATCTCTAGATCAGATGTAGTATGCTTTCAACAAAAGGAGAAAACACCTTCTTATATGCTTTAGTTTCTGAATAAGTAAATGTGTTTCTACTATGTTATTTTGTTCATTGTGCCTTTGAAACCCTCAAAGTGCTGTAGTTTTTGTGCTGAACTCATTGTTGGGATAGTTTGCCATGCCAACACCAAGAAGAATCCGTACCTATATGATTTTTTTCACTCCTTTTTCAAAAATGCAACAAAAGAAACTGAAAGTGAATATACATATTTCTGCAAAGTGTTTAGTGAGAAATGCTTCCTAACATAAAAACTCACCTTTAATTACCTTCCTTGCAAATTGATAATTACTTGGTCCAGGTCTCCTGGTAGCTTCAAAATTATGACTTTGATCCCTCATGCCACTGATGAGAATATATTCGCACATTAGTTTGATTGATTGACTGACTGATTGATTGATTGATTGAGAGACAAGGTCTTGTTTAATCTCCAGTTTGTCCAGACTGTGCTCAAACTTGCAATCTTCTCCCCTCAGCCTCTGGAGTGCTGAGTTACAGACTGCACCTCCACTTTGGCAGCGCCACGTTTTACTCCTTTGCTTCTTATTACATTTCTGCCTAAGGTGATGCTCTTCTACTGCCATCGTGGGACTTCAGTGATTTGGGTTTCATTTGAGTTTAATTAGGCTCCTGGAAGGCCAGAAAACTCAGGCATTCATTGCAGTTCAAGGTCCAGAGCTATCATTTCTTTGTGTTCAGCTCGTTAATTTGTAGGGTAAGATGAGTCTGGTTTTACTCTAAAAGGTAGCTGCCCTTTATTTCTGGTTTATGCATGGCTGAATAGATACTATTACCACCTCAAGGAAACATGCACTGACAAAAAAAAAAATCCTGCCTTCTGAGACTTTATGGATATCTGCCCTATTAGTAGCTAGACTGGGTGGGTTTGCGTCATTTCAACACCTTTCTCCTCTCAAGTTTTGAGTTTCTACGTTATTGAGTAAATCAAAAAAAGCCAGTACCTACTGTTTTCAGAGCTAAGGGCATTTTATTTCATGAATTACAATAATAAAGACTTATCTGATCTTTTGGGAAGATTAAATTATCAGAAAAATAGAGCACTATCAATCTCTGTGCTTAATTGTTTTTACTAAACACTGTGAACAAATGATTTGTAAACATTTCTTTCTCTTATGATCTTCAGGGGCAGCCATCCCTTGGGTATAGCTGCAAGGTGCTACAAAAATAAAAAATAAAAATAAAATGCAGGACAGCAAGTACATTATTTGAAAAAATGAAAATTCTCATCCCAATTATTGGTCATGAGCATTCTTTTATTGAACTGATGATCCTAGAACTCTTCATTGTTGCCTTCTTTAAAAATTTGTTTTCATTGTAACTTCTTTACTAACATAAGGATGATACAAAAGAACAGCATGTGTAACATTCAGTTAGGACACTGAGAAACTTTCACTTAACATGTGACTATTTTTAACCAATTTTTAAGGTTCAAAAAACTTGAGAAATTTAATATCTCCTCTTGTAATAAACAATGATGAGTGATATCGTTTATACCAAGTAATATATTTCAGAACATTTGGGCTCAGATGCTAAAAATCACAGGGTATATTTGTGATGATGCCAATTATATACCACTTCATAGGCTTTCTAAATCAAAATAGAGAAAAGGAGACCCAAGAACAATTCTTTTCAGTACATAATGATTACATTCCTCCTAGTGGGGAGTTAGGACACGCATATAACACATCTCAATTCTTCTTTCTTCCTCTTTTGCTCATCTTCTGCTCCCCTCTTTGCATCTCTTGGACCCCTTCCTATCTGAAAAAGATCCAATGCTCTACTTTTTATTATCTGTCTTTTATTTGGCTCATTCTTTCTATTTTGAGTTTCTTATGTAAGGTAAGCCATATAATATTCAAGCATGTGTGTCTGATTTACTTCACTTAACCTTTGGTCTCAAGGTGCATCCATTTTCCCACAAACGACTCAAGTGTATCCTTCTTTTTGGCGGAGCAGTACTCCATTGTGTATAAATACCGTTCAGTAGCATTCACCAACTGGACATGTAGGCCCTTACCAAGATTTAGCTAGTACAAATCGTGTTGCTAAAAATATAGGTATGCATGTGTACTGTAATATGATGTTGCTAACTCTTTCAGGAAGATATCTACAAGGGAAATAGCTGGATCAAATGAAATTTCTGGTTTTAGATTTTGAGTACCCCTGTACTGATTTCCATAGTGGTGGTACTAGTTTACCTTCAAATCAACAGTGGAGAAGGGTTCCTTCTTTCCCCAGCAGCCTCACCAGTGTTTGTTACTGATTGATTTCTTTTTACAAAACAACAATGAAACAGTTTCAAAGTAGGTTAGTAGGAGAGTTGCAATAATTGGAGCATTGTGTATTGTTATCTTTATAGTAGTCATTCAGAGTACAAGACATAGGCATGCTATCTTGTCCAAACACTAATAGCATAATCTTTTCTTTTCAATGAACTAAGAGAAACTTTATTTTTCCTGGAGTAAAATGGTATTTTGGTATTGGGGAATAAACCTGTGACCTTCACACAGCAATACATCGTCAGGAACTTTTTATTTTTTATTTTGAGACAGGTTTTCAGTGAGTTGTCCACAGTGAGCTTAAGCTTGAAATCTTCCTGAGGGCTGAGATTCCTGAGTTTGCATCACAGCCAGCAAAAAAAAACAAAAAAAAAAAACAAAAAAAAATTTTACAATTTCATCAGTTGATTCTGTAGAAAATTTATCACTTGATAGAAAAACTTGAGAAAGTGCTGGGAAGAAAATATAGGGAAAAATTAAAGCAATGAGTACTAAATTATAATTACATGAGAGTAAGACATTCCAATATATTATTACACTATAGGGTGAGTGTAAATAGTAATAATGTATTGTGTGTTTCAAGAAAAGCTAGAAGAAAGTATTTCACATGTTTGATCATAAGGAAATGGTAAATACTGGAGTAGACATGTGTGTACTCCGGTTTAAGGATTATATGACATATGTGTACTTACATATGTATTAATGCATCATAAAACACTTCATAAATACATATAATCTTTATTTTTTGTATCAGTAAAAATTTAAAGTTTAATTGAAAAATACGGAGCAACAAATTAAAACTGATGCTTTAGATTTCAGGCCAAAGAAGAAAATAAATATCCATAAGTCTTATACTGATATTAATGCATTTATTTGCACAAATAAATAAGAGCATTAAAAATGGCTCATCTTTGCAGAAAAATTGCAAATAGATGTATAAAAATAAAAGAAATAAAAATTACCATTATAACATCCCAGTGATCATTGCAGCCAGCAAGGTGCATGTGTATCTGTTAAAATTGGAGGGAAAACATTAAGAAAGAGTAACTGCATGGTTTCAATGTATTTATCTCCCAATATTTATTAATCATGTATTTCAAGCATATTTCCACAAAACTGTTCCCTGCAGGAAGTGACAGTTAATTCCCTCACCCTGCAGTGTAGGCTGGATTTAGTGGCCCACTTTTATCAAATAGAATATGCAAATGAAAAAATGCTGTAAAGGTAATCCTGAAGATAGATATCTCTTTACTAAGTACCAAAGTTAATATCAATAGCAATCCTATTGAGAGCATGTGTATCCACCTCACGTGACATAATAAGAAATGTATTTCCATACCTAAGATAGTTAGGATAATTGTACTATTGATCCTATTAGTTCAGGGAAAGAAACTGTGATTGCTTGTATTGCTTAATCTATTTTGCATGCCTGTATCTTGCAACCAGAGCAACTATTTTGAAGATAACAATGTGAAACATAGTGACTATTGTTAATTTTCCATCAGCTTGTTTTGAAATCTTGTATCAGTTCTACTGCTTTTTGTTTTTTATTGTTTTGGTCTTTGAAAACCTCTTTAAAATAAAAGAATTAAAAAAGTATTTCTCTGCTATAATGTTATTTCTCCAAATTCACAACCTCTAATAATGAGAAAATAGTGATCAAATGCAAATTGACAGTCTCTAGTTGAACTGGTTAGAAATTTTCAAAAATTGTCAAGGTCATGAAAAGCAGACTACTACTGAAAAATGTACAGATCAGTTGAAACTGAGAAAATCTGATGAATCTGTATTCTGTAGAATCCCAGATTGAGCTTGGATCTTGCAACTAAAATAACATTAATGGAAAAACTAGTGAACATGAATAAAATCCACAGTGTAGTTAATTTTAAAATATTAATGTTACTGATTTTGATAACTATTCTTAGGTAAAAAATTAAGATTAAAATTCCTTATTTTTAACTTTTCTGAAAACTTAAAATTACTTCAAAGCAGTACAAAATTGTATTGTGTCAGTACAGCTAACATTAGTGCTAGGACCAATAGTGCTACATATATTCTCATTGTTGTATAGTGAATATATAGAACTTTTTCATCATGCAAATCTGAAACATCATGCAAATCTGTGAAAATCTAATTTCTTCCCACTCCCTTTCTCGATCCTTTGGTAAACAACTTAACCTGGTTTCTGCGATTTTGACTCTTTTAGATGTTTCATACAACTAGAACCATGCACTGTTTGCCTTTTCGTGATTGGCTAATTTCACTTTACATAATGTCCTTAGCGTGCCTCCACATTGTACTATCTGTTAGAATTTCCTTTCCTTCTAAGAATGAATCATATTCAGAAATTCTCATGTTCTTTATTCATTCATCCATTCATGGACATTTGGGTTGCTTACACATTTGGTTATTGTATATAAAATGGCAGAGAACATGACTACAGAAATCTCTTCAAGATTCTGCTTTGAGCTCTTTTGAATGTGTACCTGGCAGTGAGATTGGTAGAATATATGATCATATTAATATTTTTGAGGAAATGTCCTATGCCTTCTATAATGGGTTTTCAATTTATATCTCTACCAACTGTGCAGAAATTTTCCAGATTCTCCACAACCTCACAAGAACTTGCTATTTTCTTTTTTTTAAATAATGACCATGTTTCTGACCATGAAGAGATATCTCATCATGTTTTTTTGTGTATGTTTCTATTTATGACTGATACTGACCATATTTTCAAATGTTTATTGGATCTTTGTACAGCTTCCTTTGGGAGATATCTTTTCATGTTCTTGCCCATTTTAAAAATCAGATTGTTTTCTGTTGTTGAGTTATAGAAATTCTTTATATGTTCTGGATATTAACTTGCTGTATCATATGTGACTTACAAATATTTTCTCCAATTCCTAGTATGTCTTTTTGTTCAGTTAAATATCTCCTTTTATGTAAAGATCTATATACTCTGATTTGTGTATTTTTGTTTCTGTTGTCCTTGATTTTCATGTCATAGCAAAGAAATCATCACTAAATTCAATATGCTGAAGTTTTCTTCTTTTTTTAGGAGCTTTACAGTTTTGGAACTGATTAGAACCTTAAACTATATTGACTTCATTTTTGTATGTAGTGTAAGATATTTAATTATTTTAATTTAATTTAGTGTAATTTAATCCTTTGCATTTGGCTATCCAACTTTCCTGTCTTTTCACATATGTAGTTTTAGCACCCTTATCCAAAATCATTTGTCCATATCCTCAGAGGTTTCTATCTGAACTCTTGGTTTTGATCCACTTGTCTATATGTCTTGTGTCAGTGTCATGCTATCTTGACTATTATTGCTTTATAATATATTAGGAAATCAGGAAATGAGGCTGAAAATTTATTATTTTTCAAACTTTTTTAGCTCCATAAATTCCCTTTGTGAATTTTAAGATTTTAGAATTTTTCTGACTTTTGTGAAGACATTGACATTGAAAGTTTGACAAGAATTTGCATTGACTCAACATTTAGTTTTCCATGGAGAATGGAAACACCCTTAATTTAGTAATACTAAATATGTATTTCACATTTTTATGCATTTACTTCACAGTAAGGACTTACTACTCTTACCAGATGGTAAACTGGCCATGGGTCTTTTCCAAGCTTTTACTATTCTGTCCCAAGAATTGGATAGAACAACTGATGGACATGAAAGTTTGGTGTTTATTTAAGGAGGTAAAAGAAGTGAGAAAGGATGCAAAAAGAATTGCTTGAAAGGAAGAAATACTCCAAAGAAAAAGAAAATACAGTCTACATACATGGTGGACAAATGCAAGAACAAAGGGACAGTGCCAATAAAGGCGTGACTACTGTCTTTTATGTCTTCTTTCAACGTCAAATCAGAGTCATCCCACACAGGACTTTGAAGCTGCTCTGCACAGTCACCCTAGCTGTGATTGACAGGTCATGTCCAGTTGTCCAGCTGGCTTCCCATGTCCTTGTCTCCTGCCTCATTTTTCATCCATGTTTTGAAAACACACAATAACTATTTCATTATTTCTTATTTTCATGATTTACTATTTTACATTATTGAAGGAATGATTTCTACTGATTTGTTCTTACCTGTTGAAGAGGCTCTTTAAAAAATAAGTTTCAGTCCACCCCCGTGTAGCTGAAATACATTCAAAATCAAATCTAATCTCAATTTTAACATTAAATTTAATTTCCATTAATAGTTTTCAAAATGCCAAAATTGATAAACTCATCCAGTTGAATGCATTGTTTTTCTACTTGTGCTATAATAAATCATTACAAGTTTAGAGGCTTAAAACATGTTTATTATCTCATAGTTTTGAGATTGCCAAGGTGTCATCAAGCCGGAATTTTTTCAGGAGTTTCTTGACAAAAGCCCATTTCCTTGTTCTCTGTAGCTTTGGAGGCCACCTACACTCTTGGCATAGGGTCTTTCCCTGACTTTGACCTCCCTGCTTCTCTCTTCCAAGGAGTCCTTTGCTTATATTGGCCTTACTGAGATGATTTAGATTAACTAGAATATCATCACTACCTCATAATCCCTTACTTAGTAACATGTGCCAAATTTTCTTTTTATCCTGCATAATAACATAATTCCAGATGATGAGGACTTGGATGTAGATATTTTGACAGCAGCAGTCTTGTCAAAGTGATTTTGTTTTGTGTAATTAGTTACATTTGTGATCAATTTGTTAATTTTGTCATTTGAATGATATATATATATATATATTACTTATTATTACCTCTTCTAGAAAAGGATAAAAAAATTAAAATATGAAATTCTTCAATTAAAAGTCACTGGCAACAATAGGATATTGTTTTCAAATATTCTTGCAGTTTTTTGCATGTAAATTTTTTGAGGAAAAAATCGATTGTCTTCATTTTAATTTGTTCTGATTAAATTGGAATGACACGGACATAATTTTAGATCAGTATTTGACAAAATACATGCAAATACTGTCTACCAAACTATGATTATCAGCATGTGCCAACTTCTGTAAATAAAGCACCCACGACAGGCTTTGAATCAGAACAAACTTTAATGATAGACAAGTAAGGATGGGGTTTAGCTCAGTGGCACAAACACCTGCCTGGAAAGTGTGAGGTTGTGAGTTTGAAACCGGGTACCAAAAAAAAAAAAAAAAAAAAATAGATGAGTAAACTCTGGATATTAGTATAGGAAGCTTTCAAATTGTAAATTAATGTAGTGAGTAAAATGCTTTCTCTGTCGTTTTTCTTATGTGACTGGGGAGAAGTTAACAGATGGAGTGTTTGTGATATTGCGTTCTAAAATCCGTGAGTGGGATTCCTAGTGGTGCCTATATACTTCATGAAGCACACAGTTAACGAGTAACTATTTTTTGTGGCTGACAGAAGACGGACACTGTGCTGTTTCTCTTGTCGCAGCGTGGCTGTGAACATTTTGGCTGGTAGAAAAGGATCTGACTGAAAACAGCCAGGATTTCCAAGAAAGAGGTTAAGAGATCCACAAGTCAGACAGAAATATTTGCAAGTGAGATTAGAATTTCTCAGGCAGTGCTTATATTCCCATGAATCAAGATTATCCAGGGATACAGTTTTTGTGAAAATTACAGATTTTCTGTCAAAAGTTGCTGCTTAAGGAAAAAGTCTTTTACTTAAAGATAATTATTAGAAAAAATATCCTATTGATTCCTTGCTACATTCATGCTTGTTAAGCATTTAAAAGTATTTAATGCTGGTAAGAGAGGTGATGAAATATCAGTCTCCCAGTTTTTATATTCCTAGAAATGAAGAGCCAAACAGTAAGTGAATCAAAATAGTGGCATGAGTAGACACAGGTATACTGCTGAAATTCCATCTGTAACTTAATGAATTGTCCTAGTGTTCTTTGACGAAATGGCCCTAGTGCTCCAAAAAAGTTCAATAAAGGTAGTATTCCTCAAGGAATAAAAAGCATTGATCCACCTATCCATCCATCAGATTATCTTTTCTTCCCAGAAATAGTATCAGTGGAGAGCCCAGATCAGATAATACCTGAAAGTAGTTGATCCGGGAACAAAATGTAAGGAGCGGCTCACTGAGGTACTGCTGCATGCGTATGATCCTGTGAGCGATGCTTCCTTTGATTTGCATCACAGGTTGCTTTCTTGTCTCGTTCTACTTCCCACCTTGGCTCTATCCCTTTTTTGGTGCCACTGGAGAGATTGTATCAGAAGTCTACTGGGAAAATAAGGCTGGTGGAGCTGGTGGCAGGTGCAAGGTGATTTCTGGGGTATAGCAAAGAACAGCATTCATGTCAGAGCTAAGAAAATATGACCATGGTTTGGAAGCATCTCCAGATCACTTGTCAGATCAGTCCTATATTTTTTCTGGTGGCTTTGGTATAAACTTAGCCCATGGAAAGGACTGCATAGCTTCTAAGGGTCCTAGGAGCTACACATTACCTTATTTTAATAGCTGCCTGTTCAAAATAGAATTGATTCTATGTTCTAAAGCTTAGAACTCTAATGTTTTAGTTTGTCACTTTCTATCTTTCTGATATTTGAGGTTACTTTACTCTGAGATTCAATTTTATCATCTATGAAAGGATAACTGTAATTTATACTTCTTGGGGTCATTTTGAAAATTAAATAGTACCTAAATAACAACACAGTACCAAGTATATTAGCTGTTTTTTAAACACTGTGTACTAATTTGAAAATTTAAATTATCCATGTTTCTGACCTTCTTGACCATTGAAGTGACCAATGCAATCTCCTTTGTTCTTTTTTTTCCTTGCTTTTGCCTGATACTAAAATTTAATAATTGAGGTCTCTGTTCTTTTTTCTGATTAGTCCAAATTTCTTACCTCTTTCAGCAAGACTCAAGATTCTGTATTTCCTTTGTAAGCTCATGGAAGACTGGAATCTTAAAGTGGACTACCAGTATTTGCTATCCTTTCTTCCAAATGCCACTAGATACTTGCCTGTATTTTCACCACTGCACACTCCTACCCTCCATGTGTATAAATAGGTACCTGCTTGCCTATGGCTATGAGTGGAACCTTCACAAAGGTGATTGTCATTGTCACTGTGCAGTATGTGTTACCATATTACTCGGTAGTGTCAATCTGTCACTTGTATGTGATGGAAATCAGTTCTAGTCCCAGAAATTTCATCACATCTTTCAAACAGCTTGTGCTGATTCCTGCCCAATCCTCATTTCTTCAATTGTTATGGTACTAAAGCTATTCTGTTCTGATTTAGAATTGTTTTTCCTTCCTGAACTGAGTCAAGGTAGCAGTTTTCTGTAGGTAACAACTGAATAGGGTTGTCCTTAAATTTTACATACATGCACACACATGCATGTGCATATGTATGTGTATGTTTATTTATATGTTCAAAGCATCTATATAAATGTGTATATATAAATTTTTGTATGTATACATTATCTATATTTCAAGAGAGTTGAAAGTGTGTCATAAGAAACTATAGTTTGCTTTATACAAATGTATAGAGACCTGTTATATATGATGTGTATGTGTGTACACAAACACATATTCCGAAGAGTTGAACATATGTCTTAAGAAACTAGAGTTTGTGGCAAGCGTGAGGTTGTGAGTTCGATCCCTGGTACCAAAAAAAAAGAAAAGAAAGAAAGAAACTGGAGATTGACACAAGGAAATCTGTCTCTGATAGTGGCTTGATCTTAAGATAAAATGTCACATATAGTAGCTGACAGGAAAAGATATATTGGATGTGATTCTGAACAAAGTATGACCTTGTTCAATTTCACCTACATAAGAATCCCCCTGGAATGCCTGAGGCAGTCTTCTTAGACTGAGGCTAAGTTTTTTGCTAAGGCAGTGTGGCTTGAGTTCAGCTACAATTCTGTAAGACTCACGCTTCAATTCTCCAGGCTTGGATTCATTCTGTCTCTGGCTGTTTTGCAGGAATTTTTTTTCCTATTTTATTATCCTTCATCCTTTCATTTTCTCTTCTTTTTTTTTTGCTGTACAAAATACTAATTTGGGGGCCAGGTATTTAGCTCATCGGCATAAGCGCTTGCCTGGCAAGAGTGAGGTCATGAGTTCGATACCCAGTACCCAAAAACAAAACAAAATGAAACAAAACCAAACCAATCTTTAACAAGACAATCTCAACACAATTCATACTCAGTATTTCTTTTTCCTGCTATTTTAGTGAGTAGTCATTTACCAACTTTGAATCCTAGGTTTCAGCTTAACTCTGTGACCATTAGTTCTCATTACACCTCTTTATCCACTCTTATAATCAGGACTCATTTGGTTCCAAATGATGGTCATCTACTCTGGTTGGCACAGATTCACACTTTGCCAGTTTTGGTAGATAGGCAGCAATTTTATTTTACAGTTAAAATGTGAAGTCTAAAACTGGATAAATATTTCCCTAGGGAATTGATGACCGAATGGGTACCTTAAAAACCAATTAATGCTAACTCCATAATTTACTTGTTTTTATTTTTCATTATCCTCCTCACAACATAAGCGGATAACCTAAGTCTACTTCCAGAAATTCTTCATTCAGTGGAGGATGATCTTCAGAACTGCATTAATATTTTTTGACTTTTAAGATTGAGTACTAATTTCTTGATGATAGCCTTTCTTTTAGGAGTGAGATGGAATCTCAGTGTTTTAATTTGCATTCTTGAAGGACCAACAATTTGGAAGATTTTTTCATGTAGTTTTTGGCCATTTGCATTTCATTTTCTGAGAAGTGTCTATTTATTTCAGATGCCCATTTTAATTGGGTCCTTAAATTTGGAAGTGTCTAATTTTTTAAGTTCCTTATATATTCTGGATGTTACTTCTTTGTCTGAGGCATAGCTTGCATTTTTTTCTCATTCTGTAGATTGTCTCTTCACTCTGTTGGTGGTTTTCTTTGGTGTGTAAAGTCTTTTTAATTTGATGCAACCCCATTTGTTGTTTATTATTGGTACTATTTCTTGTGTGATGGGTTTTGTTCAGGAAGTCTTGGCCTATGCCTACAAATGCAAGCATTTTACTGGTTTTGTCTTCCAAAAGACTGTTTCCATTCTAGTGTTTATACCTTTGATCACTTCGATTTTAGTTCAGTGCAAAGTGTGAGACATGGGTTTAGGTTCAACCTTTAGTATGTGAATAGGCAGGTTTTCTCAGTATCATTTTTTAAAGAGTTTGTATTTCCTTCATGGAAGGAATTTGGACCCTTTTTCAAAGATAACATAGCTGAGTGTACTGGAGTAACTTTTGTATCTTCTATTCTATTCCACAAGTCCCCCCACCAACCCCTCCAGTACCATGCTGTTTTTAATCACAGTAGTTTTGTAGTATACCTTGGAGTCTGGGGTTGTGATGTACTGCCTTGTTTTGTTGCCCAGAACTCCTTTTGCTATTCTAGGTCTCTTCCAGCTCTCTGTGAATTTTAGGGTTGCTTTTTCCACCTCTGTAAGGAATATCATTGGTATTTTGCTTGAGATTGCATTAAAGGTATATAACAGTTCTGGAAGTACAGCCATTTTGACTATATTCATTCTGCCTATCCAGGAACAGGAGATATCTTTCCACTTTCTGATATCCTCTTCAATCTCCTTTTTCAGAGTACTATAGTTTTCATTGTAGAGGTCTTTCATCCTTGGTTAAGTTAATTCCAAAATATCTCATTTTTTCTGATAATATTATGAAGGGTATTATTTTCCTAGTTTCCCTCTTAGTAGGTGTATTGTTGGTGTATAGGAACACTACTGATGTTTGAGTGTTGACTTTGTATCCTGATATACTACTGGATTTACATGTTACTTCTAGGAATCTTTTGGTGGAGTTTTTGGGGTCTTTTATAGAGGGTAATGTCATCTGCAAATGATGACAATTTAACTTATTCATTTCCATCTGTAGACCTTTTATTTCTTTTTCTTATCTTATTGCTATAGCTAATGTTTCAAAAATTATGTTAACAGAAGTGCTAATAGGAGACATTCTAATCTTGTTCCTGACTTTAGAGGGAAAGCTTTCAGCTTCTCTTTACTTTGTATGATGTTGGAAATCAAATAATAAGAAATGCTAGGAAGGCTTTAAGAAGAAAGGAAACTTCTCTATTGTTGATGGGAGTATAAATTGATACAACCAATATGGAAATAGTACAGAGATCCCTCAAAACTTAAAAGTAAAAGTGCTACTTGATTCAGCTATTTCCTATCTACATATCTTCCACAAAGAGTTAAAGACATCATTCCACAGCAATATATGAGAACCTGAGTTATTAGCAGCATAATTCATAATAGCTCAATCTTATAAAGAACCTATATGTCCATCAAGAAATAAATGAATAAATAAAGCATGGTGCTTATATACAGTGAAGTATTACTTGGACATAAAAAAGGATGAATTTGAGTCATTTGTAAGAAAATAAACGCACTTTGAGACCACAATGTGAAGTGAAGTAACTCAGAAACATAAGCTTAATAGCACTTGGTTTCTCTTATATGAAAAAGATATATATGTGTGTATATATGTGAAATATATATACATATATATAAATGATGGATAATAAGAAATATGAGAGACAGAAAAAAACAATAAAAGCATTTTAACACAGTGTAGATAATGTATATAAAAGTGTACCTTGTCTTAGTATAAGTGCCTTACATGTTTTATATGTCCTTTGACCCATCAGCCTGGTTTTCAATATGCATATATAATAATTTTATGTGGTCTTATATAAAAATAAATAAATCTGATGCTGGTTAAATAAGATGGGAGTGGAGGGAATGGGGAAGAAAGTATCAAAACACATTAACATACATGTGCCAATTCCCTATCATGAATGTGATCAGTATATGCTGGAAATATGTATTAATAAAACTAAAAAGAAAAAGAACATGTACCAAAAACATGATTGTTAGGGAAAGACCAGGGACAAGATACAAAGAAAGTAACATTCCAAAATTTCAGCACTTAATATTTGCCAAGTGTAATTATAGGTGTTTGGGACAAAATTCATATCTCATATATCTTATATGTATTGTCTTCTCTACTTGTTCATATATATATATATATATATATATATATTAAAAACAATGAGCTGGGTGTGGTGGCACACACCTGTAATCTCAGCACTTGGGAGGCTGAGGCAGGAGGATCACAGAGTTTGAGGCTAGCCTGAGCTACAAAATGAGTTCAAGGCCAGCCTAAACTGCATAACAAAACCCTATCTCAAAAAGACAAAGCAAAAAAAAAAATGATTCTACAGATAGAGAAATGATACACTTAATCCCTTTAAAACTAAGACCCCTTATTTGAAATAATATTTGATCTTTTTAGACATTTCATTATTTCAACTGTAGAAATGTTTGTTTATAAAATATTTAGAATCCAATAATTTTTCCTTGGATTTGTAAATTAGAATAAATGACAGCTGGCATAAGGCTCCCGCTGGAGAGAAGGGAGACAATTAAATGTGTATTTTAAAAGACCATGAGGCAACCTAATGTTACCTTGATTCAGGACTCTGATTCTCAGACATATACTTAAGAACTTAGGCCATAACCCTTTGGACCAAATTTGGTTCTTAGACTTTAGGGTGCAGCAGGTCAGTGTCACACATTCTCTAAAGAAAGTATCTGTTACTTATTTTTGCTGAATACTTTTAAAGTAAATGATGTAAAAATAAATAAAGTCTCCACCAATGGGCCAAAAATACGAACAGATACTTCATCAAAGATGATAAAAGTTGCTAAATAGGTAGATGAAAAGATGCTAATTCAACACCACTATTTATTAGAGCAACGTAAATTAAAACTCCAGTGGGATTTGATTACTAAAATGACTAAAACTAAATAGAGGACAATGCCAGACTTTAGCAAACAAGTGAAAGAGCAGTTTGGTAATTTCTTATGAAGAAATAGTTTACTAAACATGCATTTCTCATAAAAACTGGCAGTTTAATTTCTGCACACTTATCCAAGTGACACAAAATGTGTATGCCCATAAAGCATATATCCAAATATTTTTTAATATCTTTACATAAACAAAATGTAAAGCAACAAAAATGTCTATCCACTGAGGTGTACATAAGCGCATGGTAGGATAACCACATAATGGAAGCCTGGTTAGTGATAAAATGTGAACTATTGATATATTTAACAACATGAATGAATCTCAGAAGTATTATGTAAGTGAAAGAATAAAATTTACGATTCCACCGATGTTACAGTCTAGAAAAGATAAAAGTGTGTAATAGAAAGCAGGATAGTGGTTACTGGTATCCATTAACTTGGGGATGAAGGGGAGGGATTGTCTGCTAATAGACCCTAGGACACTTTTTGGCATAAAGAAATTATTCAGAATTAGCACTGTGGTGTTGGTTACTAGACTATGGACATTTGTTAAAACTCATCAAATTATACATTTAAAACATGAAAATTGTATTATATATAAATGACATGTCATTAAAACTGGATAAAGACAGCACAAAGCATGAAGGAAGATCATATCAAACAGAAGTCTCATTGCTTGTCTGATTGGATCTGCTCCTTGTGCTTCAGTCTCTAGACTCTAGCAAGATGTTTTGTTTTGTTTTCAGAAAATGAGCATTCAGACCTGCCAAAACAAAAGAAACAACTCATTCCTACATAAAATTACACTCTATCTGCCAATTTCAAGTTTTTGATTTCCCAGTGACTATATTTATGGCATTAGGAAATAATTTTGTAAAAAAAAAAATCAATCAACCATTTTCCATGTTCTTTTTCTATAATAAACAATCATAGTCCTGAAGCATAACACAACACATCTGTGAAACCTACAGGGGCTTTAAAGTGTTCCAATGCAGGCAACTGAGAGGCAAATAAATATGTAACTTCACGATATGTTTTAAATTTATAGACACAGCTATTCATCATATTAAAAAAAGAATCAGTGAAACGGTCTATCATTAGCAAGAGAAAATATATTTTGGTGGAGTTTAAATTCTCAGTAAATTCCAGCTACAGAGCTACCATTTGAAAGATCCATTTATCTTCGGGGAAGGCTCAACCTTATCATCCTAGAAATTAACATGTAACTTAGGCATGATTCATTGACCTAAGCTTCTGAGAAGACAGTGTCTTGACTCAGATACAGATAACCATAAAACGCTTTCTGAATTGAGTCACATGGATAGGAAGTATATGTTTTTTTCTCTTCAAATATGAATTACAAATGATTTCCTTTGCAAAAGGGTTGAATTAACAAGCAAAGGAGGTTAGAGTAAAACCGCTGGTATAGAGACAATAAAGACATTGTATCATGAAAGTTAAAAAAAATGCTATAAATTGTTCTATGCAATCAAAATTCCCTACTCAATCTATGAGTTGGCAGAAAACATGTATTTTTAATTCAAATATTTTTAGGTATTCTGACTCCTGTGCTGAAGAACAACTTCTTTGGCAGTGATGGTATGAATGACACATCTGCATACAGCGTCCTGCT
This sequence comes from Hydrochoerus hydrochaeris, assembly GCA_004027455.1. Taxonomy (NCBI): domain Eukaryota; kingdom Metazoa; phylum Chordata; class Mammalia; order Rodentia; family Hydrochaeridae; genus Hydrochoerus; species Hydrochoerus hydrochaeris. Next base: position 318,167 of record PVLA01000162.1, on the reverse strand, counting down.
TATTGTAAACTATGTGGCACGGAGTGTAACTGGAATATTGGTACAAAATGATGCACCATGTTAGAGATCTGTGAGAAGCCCTCTTGGCTCCCAGTGGATGGGCAGTGAGAACATGAGTGTAATTGAATGTAACAACTTTATGTTTCAATCAAGACATGACAACAACCAAGGGAAGATGGTCCCTAATTCATGAGAGCTTGAGTTCCAATTTTTTGACTTTATGGTGGTGAAAGAGTGATATGCACTTAGTAGAAACTGTACCACAGGTTGGGAAGTTTGGTCTTTACCTAGGCCAGCAATAGGCAGCAAGCTACCTTTCCCTAATGCTGGATGGCAGTAGCAAGGGGAAGCTCCTGGTTAGGCACACTGTGACCCGGTGCACTTACACTCTGCAGTGTACTGCGTTGCCTCCATTTTTAAGATGTCATGTGTTATGTTCTTGCATCTTGTCATTTCTACAAAATACCCATCTGTGTGTGTGCATGATATGCTTAGTATTTTGAAATGTTTTGTATCAGATGAAATGGCCCAACAGGCTAATGTCAGTGACCTGAACATATTCACTATAGGCTAGACTAAGCCATAATGTGCAAATGTGTAAGTGTATTGAATACGTTTACAACTATTTTCAACTTAGAATGAGTTTATTGAGACACAGCCTCACTGCAAGTGAAGGATCTTCTACATCACAAAGCCCAAAGTACATAAATACTTGAGAAAATAAGAACAAAACACTACTTGAGCTTTCTGTTTCATCTTGACTGCACATTTAACCAATTTTATCTTTTTATGTTACTTTAGTAAATGACAATTAGCTAAAAAACAGAATCAAGAAGACCCAGAGACAGAATGAATGCTAGAAAGTGGCATATCTGTATCTGAACACAAAACCTTAGTAAATAATCCATCTTGACCAAGTTCTTTGATTTTTCATGAATGCCAATTTCCTTCTTTGTAATACTTACATAATGATGTCAAGCAATATCATTGTGTGAGTGTTCATACTAATTTAAATAAAATACAGCGGTTGGAAAAATGCCTGACAAGTAAGAAAAGCTAAACAAATTGCCAGTTTCTAGTTTTTCTTCCCCTCCCCTATGTAATTTCCATTTCATGGCCTATCAGACTCTTTCTGCTATAAATACAGGCGAAAGGCTTGCCAGGAAATTATCCGGACCATTGCCAGCTCTGCTTCTCGCCTGCTGTTCTCACTGTGTCGCTACAACTTCTGCTTTGATCACCTAGAGAGGCTGAAAGCACTTTAGATCATGCAAAATCCTCTCCCTCTTTTGAACCACACATTTCTGACCTCCTCCTTCCTTCCCTCTTTCCTTCTCTACTCAACTCAGAGGACTTTGCTCCCCATTATTTGCTTGAAAATATTATACATCATCCAGAGCTGGCACATTTCCCAATACTGGTCATACTCCTGCCTTTATTATTGTTATCCTATAATCTAGGAATTAAGCCCTTTAAAGTCATATATAAAATTGCATCTACTCTGTAAAGCTCTCCCTGAACGGAGGGTGTCCAACCACAAACTCCTCTTAGATTTTTCTGAACTAAATTTGAGATTCCAGTCACACACTGCATGTTTGCCCTTGTTGTATAAAATGTTAATAAACTAATATATTCATTCAACAACATTGAAATGACTATTACATGACAGGCTTTGTTCTAAATGAGGAAAATACTGGACTCAACAAAGCGAAGTACTATTCTCACAAAGACAGGAATGAGACACAGACAACAGATGAAGAAATACAAAAATAAGGGCTGTGCAAAAATATAAAACCAGGGAAAAAATAGTGAATAATGATGAAAGGATACCCAAATCTGATGAAATGACACCTAAGGAAAACTATGAACATTTTTTCATATTTTCTTCCAAGTAAGGAAGCAAACCATGCTAATATTTGTGGAAAGGGAATTAGGAAGAGAGAACAATGAAATGTTAAAACAGGAGACAGCGGACCAGGGAGAGTCGGGGGAGGGTAAATTTGGTCCAGGAACCTGGAGTTGCTCAGAACTGACCTTGTAAGAAACAGTGATAATATAGGTTGTCACTGAGGAAGAAAGGAATCTGTTAGAGACTTCTGCAGAGAAGCAAGACAGTATTATAGGGAAGTTCAGAGACGGGATAAAATTTCCAGATCTCCTACTGGACTCTGTTAAATTAGTCCAGCATTGTTGAGACTCAGTTTTCTCCTTTATTACATGGAATCATATCTGTCTTTTCAAGTTCAGAAAATGAAAGGAGGCATTTAGCAAAAATGCTTACCATATGGAGAATTTTTAATTAAAAGCTCTAAATGTTACTTTATTTTTCATTTGCCAAATATCAGCCTTATATTTCTCCATAATAGTAGTTTTTCCAGGACTCATAAAAACAACTGTGGAATTTTGCATAAATTCCAAAGAGATACTTTTCAAGATATTTTAAATATGCAATCATAAGCTAAATTAAGCACAACTAAAAACAAAAAACTGGAGTTAAGGTAAAGAAAAAAGCATGAGTGATTCTAACTTTTTATGATTAGTGACATGATTAGCGTGACTTGATTAGTGACTGTGATTAGTAGCTGGAGGGTCACCATTCATGGCATTATTTATTTTCACTGTAAACACAGTAATGAATACCTCTTAAGGGGAGCAGGTTAATGTTTGAATGCTAGCCTCTTCATCAACTCACATTAAAATCTCTTATAACTACTCTGTCTTAGAAAAAAACTCAAACTTACAGGAAACAGAGCTCACTGTATATTAAACCACAGGTTAAATTTGCTTCCTTTGCATCTACCTAATAGTTTTAGCTGAAACTCAAAAATATGGCTTTTAAATTACATTAAAAGAGTGCATTTATAGAGTGGGTGTCATTTTACATTTCCTGACATTTTCTAATGTGTCCCAGGTGAAACAGCACACCCTCCCCTGTAGCTTCTGGGGTTAAGGGACTTGACAGAGGCAGGACAGGAAGGCTTGCCACTCTGTGCCATGATGCTGTGTGCACCAGGGTGAGAAGTGTGAAGGACAAAGCAAATCCTCCCAAAGCCATTGTACCTGTGAGACTTATGACAGATGAGGTGTCACCCACTGTTTTTGTCAGTATCATACTTCACAATCTCTTATCTGTAATAAAATGTAAGGAAAGATAAATAATTGTCTCTGTATTCTTTGAATTTCGTTGTCAAGCGTTCTCAGAGATGCCTTCGCTGTTAGTGGGCTAACAGAGACATTTGCCTTGTGGGCCCCCTGGAAGACAAAAAAGCGGTGTCATCCTCAGACTTACAAATGGCCCTGAAAAAAATCTATTCCATGGTATCATTCACCTGCTCAGGACACATGAAATCCTCTTCATAGTCACACGAAGACTTTAAAATAACAGTGAGTTAGGAGCTTTTTCTTCACTTTGCCCAAATGTGGTGTTAGGTGGCTGCATTTTGAGAAGACCAGTTCCTGCTGTGCAGGGCTCAGAGTAGAAGCTGGTCTTCCCCACTGACATCATGTTATCCTTGGCTTCTGGCTGTGCACCCTTGTGTACAACAGTTCTGCTCTCCTGAGGCATGGACCAGCTTCTGCTAGACTCAGCTCTGTCCAGTAAGTTTTCTTTTTCCCCTCCATGGCCTATCATAGCCATTTCAAAATGGGTTTCATTCACCAAAAGCCGGGAGGCTTAAATCCTCTCACTCATTTTCAGCACATTAGCGTTTATTTGGCAAACACAATCAAGATCTTCTGTCCCCCTCTACGGGCAGGTATATAAATTTATCAGCATGGCCTCCTGTCTTCCTTATCCTTGTCTTCTACTAAAGGTATTTCCCATCGGTTGAGGCTCCTCAGGCCAGTGGTTCTGTATGGTGGATAAAATATTAAGATATATCCAAGAGCCCCTGCCCCCTGCATGACCACCAGTGCTGTGAAAATGATGGATTTTTGAGATCAGGTTACATTATGGGACAGCTGAGATGCACAAGCTTCAACACTGCATGGTTCCTCTTATATGAGAAACTCAAAGTATAAACAAAGAGCAAAAATAAAAGATAGATAACTGGAAGTAGGAAGATAGATCTTTCTCAAAGTAGAAGGTGACCAAGAGATGGAAGGAGAGGAGGGAAATGGTATAGAAAAGGAATTCAGGTGTGTTATGTAACAGTACAAACTGCACAAAGAAATGTTAGCATTATGTACTGCAAACATGTACTAATAATATAGGACTGGATAAAGTTTTACATGTACCCATACTTTCTGTTCCTGACATAAATTTAAATAATTTAATTTACTATTCAAAAAAAAAGAAAGGGAACAGGTGGATGGTCTAAGCTAATTGCATGAGTATTAAAAATGAGCAGATTTTCTCTAGCTGGTGACTGAAGGAAAAAGCAAAGACTTAAAGTGTGAGGATTCAGTAAGCATTGCTGACTTGCAGTCAGAAGGGGACCCCAAGGCAAAGAATATGTGTGCCCTCTACAAGTGAAAAGCAGCCCCTGCAGACAGCCTACAAAGAAAGGGACTGCAGTCCTGCAGCTACAAGGAGGTGAACACAGCCCACATGAAGAATGAGATGGGAATTCAAACTCATGGAGTTTTCTCTGGAGCCCCCAGATGAGCCATGTGACACCTCGCTGATAGCCTCTGTATTGTGATTAAAACTTTTAGAAACCTGGTCATGCTACAGAAGGGTAACATAACAAATGGTGCTGTAAGCTACTAAGTATAGCAATCAGTAACACAAAAATAGAAAATGAAAAAAACTCTAGGTTCATTTTTATCTTTCTGGGGGTTTTTTCATGAAATTATTTCCTGTGTTCAGCTTCTTCTTACTGTTCTATTGACAGCGACATCATTGTGACCATCACCCTCACCTCAGGTAGTAATTGAAGATGCTGGACATCATATATGGACTTTGTACTGATTATTTTATTGAAGCCATAAAATCCTTAAAGCCAGGGTTCTTGTGACAATATTGGTCATGAGTCTGTCAATCTAGATTTGGGCCTGATACTCTGACACACTCCCAGATAATGCCTCTTCTCCTGAAAAGATGTAGTTGTGGATATAATGCATGAAATGTAGCTGGCTTTCAGTTGCCTCACTAGGCCTATTGACATGATGCTCTTAGCAACAATAAGCTAGATGGCAGTCATGGTGTATTCACCGTCTGAAGCAGCTATGCACTTTGATGTGTCTCAAAATGTAGCCCAAGAGGGCAAATACGTAACCTGAGCAAAGTAACACAAGGGCTGATCCTTAAATTCTATCTGTGCTCTTATGATTTCTGTTGAAGGCAGTACTTGGTAACTTGCATTTTTTTTGGTCAATATCTCCATGGTCTATTTTTTTTCTCCCTTAAAATTCTATGCTGAAATCCTACCATCAAGGTGATAGTATTAAAAGGTGGGATCTATTGAGAAGTGATTAAGTGATCAGGCAGTGGTCACCTCTCTAAAAGAGGCCCAGGAGAACTTCCTTGTCCTTCTGTCACGTGGAGATACAGAGTTATATACAGCACCATCCATACATACATACAGCACCAGGGGGCAGTCCCTCCTTAGACACCAAATCTGCCACTGCCCTGAGTTTTGACTTTCTGTCCAACAGAACAGAGAAAAACAAATTTCTGTTGATTATAAGCCTGTATGTGTGTATGTATATATATTCAGAGGATATTTATTAGATTAGCCAACACTGTCAGAGGCTGGATAGTCTCACAATGGCTGTCTGAAGGCTGGAGAGCCAGGAAATCTAGTTACTGCTCGGTGCAAGAAGCCAGAAGCTTCAGAATGAGAGAGACCAAAGATACAGCCCCAGTCCAAGGCTGAATGCCTGGAAGCTCCAGGAGAGCCACTGGCACAGCAGATCACATGCAAAAGCTGAAGAGCTTGTAATCTGATGTCCTTAAGTATTGAAAGCAGCAGAAAATACACTCAGTTGAGAAGTATCCATGTACATGCGAGCTTCCTCCTCCTGGTGTTTCATTCTGCCCAGGCTGTCATATCAGGTGGGACTTAGGTGGTGTCCTCATATCAAATGGTCCTCCCCACTCTGTTTGCTGACTCACATGTTTATCTTATCAGGAAATACCCTCACAGACACATGCAGAAATACGTTACCAATTTTCTATGCATCCCTCAATCCAGTCAAATGAAGTTAACCATCCCAATAGTATTTCGTTATAGAGGCCTGAATAGATTAAGGTAGCTCCTCAATGCACTCAAACAGCTCCTCAGATGAATTTGATGGTACTTGAAAGCTGATTTCTCTGCCTCAGCACTATCATCACTTAGAACAGAATCACTCTTGGTTGTGTGAGCTTGTTTTGCACCTTATAGAAGGTTTACTAACATTTCTCCTTGCTAGATGCCAAAAGTACCCCATTCCAAGTGTGTACACAAATGTCTCTAGACATCGTACAATTCCCCCCTGGGGCAAAATATTTCTTGATTGAGAATCATTGCTCTAAAAGTTCAAGGATACTGAACTAAGCATTAATTGGGAAAGAAATAGCCCAACGTACATACATTAGCCCAAGTTTCAGTCACTTTTTTTCTATTAAAAAACCCAACAAAATATATTGCATTTCATTCACAATATTATGAAAGATATAGCATGATTTAATCTCATTTAATTAAAAGCAATTGAGTAAAGATGAATTTATTTGGAAGTTCAACTTTCTAAAATCATTACTTAATTAACTTTTAATTTTGCAGCAATTTACTATTTAATTTACTGGTTAATACTCATATCTTTCTGTGGCTGAATTTTTTACTTTCAAAAGATATAACTATGTGATAGATGTTATTAAAAGTGGTTTTGGGAGTTTTTTCTTGACTTCTTAACATTTCTCATGAATATTAGAGTACTATTCTTGCCTACCCATTCTCCATTTTTTGCATCTAGTTTATTAATTTTTTATTACTAGAAAGTTCCTATGTTAAATAGCATGTCACCCTTTAAGACTGATAAAAAGTTGAAAAAAGATCTGATTTGAAACTTTCCCAGTCTGTAAATCTCCAGCTCTATTATGTGTGTGGCAGTGTGCATGGATGTGTTTTCTGTGAAAGATAACTTAACAACCATACTTTCGTAGTTCATACAAATATTAATCATCCAAACATATTTTATGCTTAAATTTACTCTGAAGGCAATCTAGCAATTAATCAAGTGCGTGTATTCATACTTTTAACCGGACACAATGTTTTTTCCCATTTGAGTATTGTAACCATGATTTTAAGTTCAGAATCACTTAAACGATGATTTTAATTACCCCTGTGCAAACACACACTGAATCTCTGACCACCGATCTTGAATAGTTAATAAGCCAGTCTGTGTTACATATTTCCAAGTGATTATGGTGCAATTACTCTTAAAGTTTATTCTATCCTAGCTACTGCTACTTTCTCAAACCCAGAGGCTATTCCACAAGAAATCACTGCCTGAACAAGATCGTGGTTGTTTTATTAATGGTAGCTAGACCACCACTCCTTGTTCCCATGAGTCAAGATTTTGTTCAGATAGGCAATGTCACAGCATGTTACAAAAACCTAATTTTTAGAAGGAGACTGACACTGAGTTTGATTCTAGCTGCTTGGCAGTACTTGAGAAAATAACCTAATGTCTCTACATCTTAGTTTTTCCATGGATTTCTTAAGAAGATTAAGTGAGATAATGCATGTAAAAGTCTTAGCACAGGGTCATGCCAGTGGGAAATACTGAATTCATAGTATGTATTATATTATTAGTCATAACTTGATTAACATTGGGAAGGAATTCAGAGAAACATACTGTTAGGAAATTTTGTCATTGTGCGAACATCAGAGTGTGCTTAGGAAAAACTAGATGGTAACAGGAAATCACTCATTCTGGCCTCATGATATAATCAACAGACTCAGTGGATACAAGATGTAGGAGACTGTTGACAACATAGCAGAGCATACTTCCTCACACTGAACTTCTTAATGTAAATGTGTACTACAAAATTGATAAAAGCACAGCATAGTAAATACATAAGCCAATAGCCATTTACGATCACTGTTAACTGTTATATACTGTACATGATCATATGTGCTGCACTTTGATATGACTGGCAGAGCAATAGATTTTTTTCTACAAGCATTGCTACAAATCCATTGAAGTACTGAATATATGACAACTGTGACCTCGGTGGTCAATAGCAATTTTTCAGTTCCATGAAGGCATTGTTGGACCAATGTTGCAGATATTGTCTGCCACTTACCAAAATGTCATTATGCAGCACATGACTGTATTTTACTTCTTTTAATCCAAGGGACAGCAAACCTCTGGATATTTTGTTTTTTTTATTCTTAAGTAGACAGGTATGGCTAGATCAGAAGTTTGTTTGCTCGTTCACATTAATATACATATGAGGTACAAATTCACACATAGCTGTAAGACACTTATTAAAATATTTTAGTCTGCCATTTAAAAAGCACGATGGAGACCCGTCCCTACATTGGTGTTTGCTAACTAAGGAAAAACAGATCTTATTATTACCTAGATTTATATGGCATGCAATTTAAGGTACATATTCACATAAAATATTTTCAGCATTCTTAGAGCCACAAGTCCAGGTACTTAGTATGTATTGATTTAATACCAGTGAAAGAGATAATGGTTCAGGAAATGCATATGAAATTATGCTTACATTTCTTACTTTATTGTCTATTTGTCAGAACTCAAACAAAAGAAATGAAATTCAGTTTGGTTTTAAGAGAAAGTGAATTTCCAGAAATGTACTATGAAGTGCAAAAGGTTAAACTCAGTAAGTATGGTGTTGTAGATGACTCAAATGGTCTTTGAAATCTATTCAGGATTTTGAAAAATAATTACCTATGCATTTCCCAAGAAAAAGATGTCAGAAATTTCTGTAGCGCTCATTAATAAAATATTTCAATGCCTTTGTCATGACTTTCATTTAGAGCAACAGAACAACCTTCCCTATTTGACAGTACTTTTGTTTTGTTCCCTCAAAAATTAGAATAAAAATGCCTTTACTTCTTTCTAATTTAAATTATATTCTCAACATCATCAGAATCTTATCCTAAAGCCAACTCAAAGTAGCTGTGCACATAACTCATTGAAATTGTGTGTAATGGTTCCTTCCACTTGTAATGACAATTCTGATCTTTTTAATCTGGAAAGATAACAGCAGTTCAAATAAGTTGCTTTCTACACTTAATCAAATAAAATAATGAAGATGGAATTTTTAAAAAACAGTATTGTTCTGTTGGGAATATAGTCATGCTTGAGTATCTAGAGATTGGCTCTAATTTAAGGGTCAAAGTGACAACTTTCTACTGGGTAAGAGACCTTAAGTTGAGAGTAAAGCATAAGTTAAGCAAAATAATGAAGTTAAGAAAAATATAGTTCAAATACTTCAAGGCAAAATTATACATTGTGCAACTCCAAGGTATTTTATAGAACACTTAATTCAACTTAGACTGACAAAAGAAATAAAACCTCAGATAGATTTTTAAATTTTTCTATCAATTTTTTAATAAATATGACAAGTCATTTTAAACTCTTTGATGAAAAAGTTTTATTTAATTATTTATTTATTTAGTGTTTCTGAGACAAAGTCTCACAATGCAGGTCAGGCTGGCCTTGAACTCACTTTGTAGCCCAGGCTGGTCTCAAACTTGCAACAATCCTCCTGCTTCAGCCTCCCGAGTGCTGGGATTACAGGCGTGCACCACAAGCCCCAGTTAATAGTTTTAGTTTTTATTTTAAAGAGATACTCCTTAAAGTTTCAAAACACAAAATATGCCTGATGAAGTTCAAACAAATTTTATGACATTAACTTGAGGGTAAAAACAAAATTCTTTAATCTGTACATGAGAATATAACAGGTGAAAAAAGACCAGCATCACTTTTGGTAAAAAAATATCAATATTGGGGCTGAAGACAGTACAGTGTGTTCTTTCTGTTGAAAATCAGGCAGAACCAAACTTAATCAGATTTCCATAAGTTTTGAAATAAAAAAGAAGTTTTGTTTGTTCAGATTTCCTTTGTCCCAATGGGAAAATAAGTATAATTTCAAAGAACTTAGTAGCATTAGGCAGCTCTATAAGTTATCTTTATATACAAATATAGTCATCTAAAAACCACAGCCTCTAAACTTGAAGACTTCCATAGAGATTAAATAAAACAATGAAAAAAGATATGCCTAGAAGATAGCAATTATTATTTTTTTCACCAGGAACAATGATACACATACTGACAGGAGCTACAGAATGTTAAAACAGCTAATAAATGTATCTCTTTTTATATTCATGTAAAAGTTCCAACATTCCTATAGCTGTTGCAAAAAGGTTAAGAAAGCTCTGATGTCTCATAAAAATGAAACTAGGAACCATTTTGGAGCACCAAAGGGTTTCTTTGTGTTATCAAAAGATAAGTAATCTAGCAGCTCTAAACAGGAAAGTAAATGTGTCTTTTTGAGGTACCTTCCTATTACTGGATGTGTGACTTGTGTTGTGTTACATTCTGTGATTGTAGGATTGGTATGTGTTAACTGGCATAAAAACAGGTTGGCTCCTCCCTTCTTTGTGAGCGAGACTCTTCCATCTGCAGCCAGAGTGGACAATAGATTTGTAGGCTGCTTCTAAATGGAAGGTGGTTTTCAAACTAGAGTAGAACTAAACTGAAAAGCTGTGGGCAAAAAAACTAGTTTCTTCTCTGTACATTGACACCCAGATATAAAAGAAAATCAGAGTTAATCCTAAAATCTAATGATCTGAACCTGACTCAGAATTAAAATGAGTTAATGAAGATCAAAAATGTGTTCTTAGTAGTCAATATATCTATGGTTTATTTCTTCTTAGTCTTCTGGGCTCAAGAAAAGTAGTTTGGAAAATCTATTTTGTTCTATTTCCAGTAAAGAGTACCAAGACTTTTCAGCACTATTTGTTTTTATTTTCTTTTTTATTCTTGTTCGAGTTTTTGTTGTTCTTGTAGTTATCCTATGCCCCTTCTCCAGTCTGATTCTTGATTGGGAAATATCTGTAACGAACCTATTCTAACAGACCTATCACGGGCCGCTACTGAAAAGCATAGCAAAGTCTGATAAGCAAGGACTCTGTGCAGGCCACGGAGTTTCACCCTTCATCTTCCTCATCCATTAACCACTGATTTCCTGACTCTACTGAGCTTGCAAAATTCAGAGCACTTCTACCAGGGCATTCATTTTACAGCATGAGGTTGGATATGCGCATCTTCAGTAAGACTGTATGTTCAAATGAAGATACTAGATAAACCATAATCAGTCATTCGTCTTTTATTTTTAATATGTATTAGGTTTTCAGACCTTTAGAAATACAAGTAAGTCATAAACATGTAAGGAGAAGAACTGAAAAAAAGATATCTCTTTTCATATTTAGAAAGCATCATAAACTTTCGGATCCTTTTATGTCTGCCAAAGTTATATTCGCTTTCTCTGAGTAACACTTTCTCTGCTCATTTTTCCTTTAGTTTCTCCAAGTGAGAATAGAAACCTTGAGAGGAATCCCGAGATGATTTATAGGTGTCACCACACGTCTGGTGTAAAAATACTGTCTTCTGTGATATACCATTTAGGAGTATTTTATTGTTCTGTAACTTGTCAGGAAATTCCTGAAGTTCAACTCTTATTATGATTGCATACTCATGTGAGAACTCATTAGTAATCACAGAAAGAAACTCACAACATAAATTAAGGCAAAAAGCAATCTTAAACCTGTCGTTCAGGATTCAGAATACAGAAAAGAAAAAGTCTTCTTTGAAATGCATTTCAAACTTTCTCCCTCCAGTGCCATTTCTTATGACTACTGTAGTACACTGTGTTTCTCTTTTTTTCCTCTTCCTAACAGTAGCAATACTAGAAAGGAGAATAAATCATCATCATCATCATCATCATCATCATCACTATCATTTTCTTCTTTTTCTTCTTCACAACTGGTCATACTATTCAAATTTATTCTGAGCTGTTACTAGCACATCATTGGCCACAGGTTATGATTCTATAATGACAACATGCAACAAATGAAATGGGAAATGACTAAAACTAAAAGAGTCACTTTGACACACCTTCATATCTAATGGAACTTACCATATAATCCCTCTTGAGCTTCTTAATACATTCACATGGTCACTCTAGTTATTACAAGGAAATTTGAAGCATTGAGGCTACATTAAAAAGAAAGGTATTTCTCATGGATTTCTTTAAAACTAGTGAGTGAATAATTGCAAGGACAGATTTTTCTGAAAATAAAATATGGCTAGCTGTGAACTTTTATTATTTTCTGCTATGAGTACATATACTGTTTCTCCAAAGAAGTGGCAATTAAAGCATAGATTTTTTTTTCCATGTCAGAAAATGTTAATTATTTCTACTACTGAAAATACTTCAAGATATTTCTTAATATGCTTTGTATGGATTGAATAACCTTCTTACTATTATTTATTTTATCAGGTTGAACTTTTATCTACCAGCTAATCAAAGCAATAACTCCAGATGTCGTACTAGGTTCCTCTTTTTCTTTCATTCTTCACAATGTCTAAATTACCAAGAACTTGATGCTTCTTCTTAAACCTCATTTCCTAAATTGCTGAAACTATCCTAGACTTACAACGTACCTACACTGATCAGCATTCCTATTGTTGGTACAAGATCTTGGATACCTGCAGTTTAGGGGAGGAGCACTTTAACTTGGCTCATAGCTTCAAAGGGTTCAGTTCACGATCAGTGGGCTCCATAGTAGAGGAGCACAGCAGAGCAAAACTGCTTGATTTATGGCATCTGGGAAGTAGAGCCCATAGGACAATTGCCATGGAGAGAATTACTCTCCACGGTCATTCCCCAAGTAACTCCTTTACCAGACCTCCAGCTAGATCAGTGGATTAATCCACATATGAGTACAGTGTCCCCATGATCCAAGCACATAAGAATCCCTTAATTCAGTCAAAATTAACTGGCACAGTGCCCTCCAGTGACTTAAGCATAGGTAAATAAACAGATAAGATGTGAATGGGTCTGGACTTTGTAGTGAAAGATGAAGCTTGTATTTGTTGGTTTCATTGCCTATACAGAATAGACCTGGAATGATATTTAGCTATTAAATAAAAATTTCAGATAGTAAATCTCAAAAGCACAGGAAAATGAGTATTACATGAACACTTTGACCTTGTAGTTGTATTATCAGAAAAGATTTACAAATAGTTTTAATATATTTTTACTATAATTTAGTTGCTTATTTAATATATTATAGGACAGAATGAGTGATGCTTAGAAGTAAATAATTCATTTCCAGTATGACTTGTTATTTAAAAGCAGAGCTATCAGAGTACTTATCATCAAGTCATAATAGCTACATAGGATATAATGTTCTCAAATGTGATACTGTAAAATGCCACATAGTACATGGTAAATATTGCCCTCTTAATCATCTTTTTAAATTTGAAAGAAATATAGAATTCCAAGGTGAAAAAGTCACTCAGAAGCTCTGTAAAACAGTAGTTCAATTTTATTTTATTACTATCATAGTCCCCAGGGAGAATATAACCCAGCATTCTGCTCCCAAGAAAAAGTATCTACATACAATGTACAATTTTGCATTAAATTTCAAGGAGTTTTACAATCTCCAGATTAAAAATTAGTTCTGCAGAGAAACTTATCTTGGGCAACAATTACTAAATAAAATTTAGCATTAACATGGGAGATAATTTAATCCTGGGACAACACAAGAATATCCCAGGCACAAGGATAAGCATGTTCTTACTCAGCAAACAAGAATAGAATCTAAAAAGATGCAGAAGGCAGGGCAGAGTACAGACCAGAGCCCATGTGCCTCATAAGGGGATTTCCTAGGGCCTGGTTTAATATCTGCTTGCAGATTTCATTAACTGTAGAATGAACTGTAAAGATTTGCAGTGCAGATCCAAGAAAAGAATGGCACCCTGACTGATTTATAATGAAATAGGAACTATAAAGTCTTCTCATTTAAGGTTTCTCTTTTACTACACATATAAAAATAAATGTTAAAGCTGTGCTCAGAATACACTAAGCACATCTGTGATCCTGATGACATGAGCGTGGCACCTAAGTTTTGCTTCTATGCCTGGTATTGTCCCTGAATAGTTTAACGTGAGTAGAGCTCTGTTATGTCCAATAAGAAGATGCTCCATTACTTCATAATGAGTAGTAAATGGGAGTAAGTGGATAGAATGGCCATTTTTGTTCTTATTATATCTTTAGTCTTGTTATCTTATCATAATGAAAATGAGGAAATGTGAAGTAAGACTCTTAAATCCACAATATTCAATACATGATGTCAAAGTGAGGTACATGATCATGTTAACCCTCCAGACACAAATGTTATGCATATAAATATAACTGTACCAAAATTCCACGTGTTCAGTAAATACCTTAGAAACATTTTAACTCTCTAAATAACTAATTAAGGCAAGTGTGTTATTTGTATAATTTAAGGCAACATAATATGTGTTTTAAAATGGTCAAAGGAGAGATAATACGTGAAGCAATTTCTTCTAAAGAACTCTGAATAGAAAAATCTTCATATTTATAGTGAGTGAAAACACATATATACATATTTTTTTAGATTGTTGTGTACATAAAGGGATTTGAAGTGTAAGGACAATTTTGAAGATAAAGCAGACCAAATAACACAATTTTTACTTTAAAGTTCTAATTAAAAAAAAAATGTTTTGTATGTACAGTCCAGGTAATTGCTTCCTTTTTTCTTTTGATTATGTGTTAAGCCATTCATAATTACTTTGCAAACTTTTTTAAACCGAAGTATAAGTAATACTTTTCTTCACCAATTGTTTAGAATAAAATTTTGTGAAAGTTAATTTCATAAAATGCCTGTATGTTAATCATACAAGCCATAACTACAAATGTGAAATGAAATAATGAAGAAGTAGAAATAGCTAAATAACAAAAAGTAAAAGTGACTTTCTGAGAAGAATATAATTTGAGGAAGATAGGTGTTTTAATGTTTTAAAGCCTGGAATTATACAGATAATCATCTCAATTTTCCAGTTCTTCAGCTAGTTCACAGCTCATAATATTTTCTTTCTATAAAAAGTGTTGTCTTAATTCCTGCCCTACTGCTTTGTTTACCATTACAGAAATAGAATGAAGCTTTTCTTTTGGTTTGAAAAAACCAAAGCATCTTACAATATATTGAGAAATGCAAAAAAGAGATCTAAAAACTTTATCAGTTATTATTTTTTAATCACAAAGACAAAATTCTGTAATGTATATGTAACAGACAAACTGAGTGTGGAGGAGGGTAAAGAAAGGCAAAGCTTGTGCACTCAATTTGATGCACTGTGTCGTAAATATTCTCAGACTATGTGTAGTGGCTTTGTCATGGGTCAGCTTTGCTAGACTACACAACATTTCCTAGAACTCCCTTCACGGTGTGCTTCCAATTAGGGTGGGTGACAGAGAAAAGTATTGTGTGACTCATAGATGACAGAAGTAGGACAACTGTTCTATCATTCACATGGTCACTTACCTGTTGGGACATCTGTCTCTTTGGAGAAAGGTCACATTCAGACCTGCAAGTGCTTCCTGTGAATTCTCCTCCAGCTTCTGACTTCTATGTTCAGTGTCAGTGAGTTCCAATGTCTGTAGATCACCAACATTTTTAGAGTCAAGACCCCACACTTGACATGGTTTCTAGTTGTTCTCTCTGGGCTCAAATTCATATTTGTGAATTTATCTTTGCTTCATCTACTTCACATTGATCTTTTCTACTCCACGTATCCCTGCAGATTATAAGCACCAGGATCAGACTCAAAAACAACAGAAACTACTTAACTAGCACATATCATTATGCAATATATGTCTTAAAGGTTTTGCTTGTGAGTTTAAAATTTGACTGGTAAACTAAATCTTACCAGAATAAAAAATGATTGTCTTACAAACTTAAATAATATTGTCGCTATTCTAATTGTAATACTTTATGGTCTTCTCAAGAAGTGTACTTTTAGTAACAGAAATATGTACAGACACATTTTTAGATTTTTTTTCATCAAGTGTAGGAATTAGAATTGAGCTGATAATTGTGAAGCCAGTTTCTCAAGAATCAAAATGTAACTTTATATTCGCTTAAGTTTAGCAAAATATTTATAACACATAAAAATGTTGCAGCTTTACAAAGAAAATAAAACTGCAAGATGGAATATTGGCCAACTCATAATAAATTAGAAACTTAAAAATTGGGTACATCATAAAAAACAGGACCACAGCCAATTTCTGAAGTAACTCTTTTTTAAAAAGTCCTGCTTTTCCATCCAATTAACTTTGTATTTTCTTCACTGTAAAGTACAGTAATACCCAAAGAAAACTCTTCTTAATGCAAGTTATGTCTCTAGTTATTCATTCTATGGGGAATACTGTCATCTTATTACAAGCTCTGATTACAAGCAGTTGCTAACATACACACCTACAGGCAAACTAAAAGGAAAAATTCTTCAGTTATTCTGGGAGGAAGGTAAGAACAGAACTCTTTACTCAGGAGTAAAGACTAGAATGAACTATTCATTATTAATTGAAAACTGAATTATCCCTCCTGCCCCCAAAAAGGTCTAAGTCTTAATCTTTAAGACATAAGCTTATGTTCTGTTACAAGGCAAGAGAGAATTAAATTGGCAGGTGGAAGGTTGCTAATCAGTTACTTTTGAACTGAAGAGATTATTGTTTAATCCATGTATGCTCAGAGTAATCACAAGTGTCCTTAAATTAGAAAAGGGAAGCAGGAAAGTCAGGACCTGGGAGAGAGAGCTTCATGAGAAAGACTGGATGAGTCATGAGTAGTTTTGAAATTGGAAAACAATTACAAGCCAAGGAATGTAAAATTCAAGATATATAAGAAAACAGCTTTTCCCCTGGAACTCAGGCAGGAATGCAATCCTTCTAATATATTGATTTTAACCAGTGAGGTATATGTTGTAATTCTGACCTCACAATTAGTAGGATAATGTTGATATTCTTATAAGCCACCAAATCAGTGGTATTTTTTTCAACAGTAAAAGCAACCTAATATACATATAAGAATAAAATAAGCTATTGAAGTCAGCAACTTCTAAAGAATCTATTTGTGCCCATATCAGCTGTATCACTTCTAGAAAAAAATAGAGAAAATAAGAATAAATATGGAGTTAGATAAGTCTCTCATAAAGGGAAATGCACCCATAATGAGAATACTTTAAGAAAATTCTATATTCCCAGGTTTCAAACTTGAAAATAAGAAAAAAGATGAAGAAAACTTAAAGGAAAAAAACAGACTTAAATTAATACACATGACATTGTTCTACCTTACATCTCCATGTCCCCCACTGCCTTTTATCCTTCCATTATGTGAAGTTCATTTCAGCTCAATGTAGATTAAATTGAATAGTGACATTCCCAACTGGACTACCAGATGGAATCACATTTTAATTAACTTTTCAACCAGCATACAGATGTGCTTCTTATGATCATTATCCAGAAATCATTTACTTTCAGTAAAATGAGAAGCCCTAGTGGCAAATTGTAACCTAGAATGATTGATCACATCATGAGATTATTAACCTTAAAATGCTTTTAATCATTTATTGACCAAAAGAAGAAAAGTCTTATAAACAAATATTGAAGATATCTAAGATGTGTGTACTGCTACTTTTAGGGAGATTAAATTAAAGGTAAGAGTTGTGTTAGAATGATGATCTAATCATGTGTATTATTAACTTCCAAAAAAGTCACATGGCTTCTGAATTTGGGCTTTCATCCATTGATCAAAGTGTACGTCACTAGAAAAAAAGAAGTAACCTAGCTCCCACTTTTGTTCTTTATCACCATCAAATAGTTCTGATACATATTTGATGCTTTGATAAGCAAAGTCTATATCTTCTAAATCTTTACACTTTGAAAAAGAAGCTATCATGAATAATTTATTCTTAAGTAGAAAAATTAAGTGAATATAAATGAGATATGGAAGATAATTAAAGATTATGTTGAAAGGATGAAACTGCTTATATTACTTATTACTTGCTTTAATGTTTACTTCAGTGGTTTTTGAGTTGTAACTGGTAAATAACACTAGTAACTAGGACTGCAATCATTAATAGCTCCAATAATAAGAAAGTAGCAATAATAAGCTTTTCCTAATACTGAAAACTTTCATTTGCTTATTCCAAACTGGATCAGTGAAAGTCAATATGTAAAACATTTCTGTTATTGTCAATTATTGGGTTATTTTAATATAGCCAGCATCACAGGATAGAGCAACAAAGTTTTAGGCTGTGAGAGAATACAAGGCAGGGCCTAAAGCTTGCTTCAGGAGGTCAGAATCAAGCCCATATTATTTGGCGTGTGGCTGAAGATGTCAAGTTGGGAACCATTCATCATCCCTTTCATCTTTACTTATAATAGTCAGAGCAGTTCTATTAACCTAGGTATAAAATGTTCTCTGAATAAATCGAAGTTGTTATTTAGGTTTCTCTCCTTGCAGTGTAATAATTTCTCTACTAAAGGAAATTGGGATTCTTTTTCGAACTCTGAGCATGGAAAGGAAAAGACAGTCAAGTGTATCTCAGTTTATTCTTTAAAGAAATGAGTAGTTTCCAAATTGTAATTAATACCAGAGCCTCTTTTCTCAGTTGAAAACATCTCATGTAGAAGCCCAGGCCTTAAGCTGATAGTGGCACGAGGGTGCTGAGAGTTGACCCCACACACATTTTGGACCCTCCACGGAGACCACTGCAGCTGCTCAGAGCCTGAAATGAAAGCTACTTAGTCTCTTATCTCAGCCCAGATCACTTTGTCCTATGTGAGTGAAACTGTTTCTAATTATGGAAACAGCAAAAAAATGAGTGTCCCTGATTGGGCTCTGCTTCCAAACTCTCTCATCCCTCATAAAGGTGGCCAGGAAATACTTCCTTCAAAATATTTTCTTTTGAGTAAAAATGTTCTAGAAACAAATGGCAACTCATGAAAAAAGAAATAAGTAAAAAGGAAAAGTAAGTACTGGATCAGAAAATGAATAAAACAACTGCTTGCCTTAGTAATTCATATTTCATTTTCTGCATGATATAATGCATTTTCAATATTATTACACAAAAAAATTAAACTTTGGACTAAAAAAATTGATTTCAGTGCAGGAATAAGTGCTCCAAAGTATGCCTTTAATGCTTGTAATAGGTTGAATTCAAATTCTTTCATTGTAAACAAATGACATGTAGTAATCACATCGTGCTATGCTAGTATTTCAGGCTTTCATCCAACAACAATTCAGTCATTTTATTTGCCATGAATTCAAAAGGACCACATTATGCAAAGGCCATTGGGTCAAGCAAATATGAATTCTAAGGTATTCACCATCATATGGATGTACAGAATTCTGAGTTGATTTAAGACAATTTTTTCCCAAGCAAGTCTGGGTTAAGCTGTTTCTGTGGTAAATTTATTCCTTTTGAAGACCTCTCACTTTTTCCTTTTTAATATTTGCAGCTCCTAAATTTATAACGACTGACAAGAAAGTACCTCTTTGCTCGAGCCATTTTCCCTTCAGCTTTCCATAAACCAGCATTTCTAGGTTGCGAAAGGAGGTGATATCATTGTTATGGAATCAAACCAAAGATGAGTGGAAGATGCAGAAGAGAAACAATTTAGCCTAATCAACAGTGCTAAGGCTCCTGAGAGTCACCTTCCCTCTAAGGTTTACTCAGCAAGTCATTACTCAGAAATCCCTGGGTTTCTCCTGACTTTGTGGTGCTTCAGGTTTTTTCACAAGTGGAGCCTGGGTTTATTTCATGGGAGAGAGACCCAGACAATAACAAGAGGAGGGAGAAGCAAATCTTGAGATGCAAGGCTGTGGGATGGGTGATCTTTCTGGAACTTTGATAGTAAGTTTGTGTGTATGCTGTTTACACAATAACATTCTCCTCGGAGAAGTTGCTGATTTCACAAAGACTTGGATTGTAGGAAGAGCTTAAAGAAAAGCTATCCCTTAAACTATCCATTTCTATTTTTGTCTGAAATGTGAGTCTTTAATCCATGTAAAGCTTCGATGCAAAAGAGAGAGGCAGCCCATTTCCTGGCCCTCCCTTTTCTATGATGAAAAAGACTTTAAAGTCTATGAGGAAATTATCTCCATTCCTTCTGCCCCCACCCACATGCTGCTTTCCTTTCATTTTAGATGCTTCTCCTTTTTCTTCAGACAAATTGCAAAATATCAGAATCCTAAACAAATTTACCCCAAATTTGAATGCAGACAGTATATTTATATTAGACATTTAAATATGACAGTATGTGTCATTGAAATTTTACTTTGTAATTCTCAGAACACATAAAAATGAGAATTAGAATCCAAAAACTTGTGAGGGTTTTTCCCCTCCTCATTATTTTTTAAACTGACTTCCTTTTAACCGATTTATCTCTTTGGGAAAGAAGCTATTTTGATGCAGTTTGCAGAGCTCTGAAATAGAATTACACAAAGAGGCGTGCATCCTGCCTCCAGGTTTACTAGTTCTGTGAATCCAAACAAAGCATTTTTTCCACTTTGTATCTCAGTGTTCACCCCTGCATAGGGGCTGTTGTTATGCTCTAAATATAAATTGTATTTAATGCTTTGTTAGTTCAACATTTCTGCATTTTTAAATTGTACTTGTGCATTTGAAAGGGTCACAGGGAACCTTAAATTGAAAATTATTTTATGACAGGCAATTGCTGCACACAGAGGACAATGTCAGATTATATGATGAATAACTTTTCTTTTGAAGGTCATTCAGAGGATGATTTAAGACCACCACCAATATATCGGTATTTCGTATGTAAGATCCAGTACTTTGGATTCTATTGACAATGTAGTATTGGCATGTTACTAATATACTCTTTTCTTCCCTCAGAAGACAAACGAATGAGCACTCTTGCATAATTTTCTGTACCTTCTAGTGAATCACTAATATAGAACCAATGTTATTGAACTTACTTTCTTCACTACCAAGGGTTTCGATACTTGGCTGTCTCCCTGATTATACTACTGCTGCATTATATGGAGTTGCTTCCATACTTATTTTGATGATATATTTCCCTTTTCAGGCCCCCAGTAGTCCAAGGTACAAGCATCAGCTGAACAAATGGTTTCATGTCTGAGTCCTTTTCTTACAGAAGGAAAATTGGATCTTTGCACTGTGGTTCCCTTTTTATTTTTTCTGCATGATTTGCACAAAATGATAGTGTTAGACCCAGCAAGACAGTTGTATACACTGCTAGTGTTAAGTTTGGAAATTAAATTGATGGAGAAAAGTGGGAGCCCTGGTACTGTCAGGGACTCAACATGCAGCATCGATTTAAACTGATACCTGCCAATCCTAACTTTTTAGGTAGCTGACAAAACAGGATTTACCTGCTGCTAGAAACCTAAGTCACATAGAATGCAAGTCCATGGCATTTCATATTTGAAGCAAGACAAAAACTTGCTTATCTGTCATAGTTTACCCCCTGCCTAGTATATGACAACCAGGAGAAACAGCAACCTCAGTGTGCCTTGTTAACCTGAAAATTTGGTTATGATGTTAAAAATGGTTTTGCAATAATCATCACTCACATATTTGATTCAATAATTTTTTGCTGTGTGGGGCTTTCTTTTCATTGCAAAATATTTAACAGCATTTCTAGCCTCTACCCGTTAGGTACCAAAAGCATCACTGTCTTGGAAAATGCAAAAATGCCTCCAGATATTTCCAGATGTTTTCAGGGTGATAAAAACATGGCTGATTGAAAACCTCTATCCTAAAACTAAGAGGATAGTGAAATCCGAAGCAAAATTGCAAAGTTTAGACTTGGGATCTTTCCTTTTCCTCTCCTGCAATCTTCCTAATTTCTAACAGTTTACCTCCGAGATAGTTTCCTTTTTTTTCTTTCCTTTAAGGCCCAATATTTTATCACACTTTATCTATGATTCTGATATTAAAATCTGATCTCAATGTTTCTGAAAAATAACTTCTTGTTCCTGTGCAAGTATGAAACAGTATTATTGTCCCATTTTACTTAGGAGAAGAATCTTTAATGGGTTTAAACTAAAAAAATAAAATTATAATCGCAGAATTTTAGGTGTTGAGCTTTTTCCAAATGAGTGGAATAGTGCATAAAATGATTGACTTAACTTACCCTAAAACCATTCTCAGATTCCTAGTTTTAACTTTAAAACCTAGATCTCATATAGTTTTCATTATTGTGTCCTATTATGTGATAACCAATTGATTCTCTGACATATAATCCCATTTGAAAACTCCAGGATGTCTCTTTCGACAAATATTTCCCCATTTATAAAGTATTTGTTGCTTTACTTCTCAATTTTTATTCTATTTTCTTTCAGCAGTAGCCACAGCTTATACCTTTGGGTAAATTCCTCTTCCACTGTTATACAGGGGACACAATCCTTCCTGATTGGAAGAGTGGTGCCCAAAATGCAGATCTAATCCAATGAGAGCACAAATTTTATTGGAAGTATCAGGAAGGAGAAGAGTTTTCCTTCCTGTTGGGCTTGAACAATAGTGAACTAAGTCTGGTGCTGCCTGAGGCCTCGCGTCCCTCAGTGTGGAGTCTAGGATGAAATACCATGTGAGGAGAATAAGGCTCAGCAGAAAAGGGGGCACTCTCCTCCTGAGAACAGTGTTTAATCTCAAAAGTAACTTGACACCCGACTTTCCAATTTTAAATCAAAGATTTCAGTTGCATTTTATGTCCTTTTCATCCATAAGAGTCTTAACTGAAACTCTCACTTATTTCTGGTCATCTGTGGAAGTGTCTCTCATTTGCTTACAAATAAATTTACCTTCCTCTCTCAGATCTGGCAAGTGATGTTTGTCATTGCTGTTTCTGTCAGCATTTATGCAGTCAGGCCAAGGTCCAAGCAAAGGGAGATACTGGTATATGTTCTAAAAAAAGAAAATTCTGATCCTAACACATTGCCTTCTCTGGAGTCTTGGCATATCGTGACCATATCAGAATGAGAAGAAAGTCATCTTGCTTACTCTGTTTTTTGGCACACTTCAGTGTGAAAGCAGGATCCTGTGTAGTTCACAGAGATACTAATGGACCCATTTCTTGAAGCTATTGTCAGTAGGTTTTCCATCCAGGGAATTTCAACTTGTTCAAGGAAGGTTCAGGTTTCCAGGGATAAAACTTCCCCAGGATCTGCTCATCCTCCATCCCAAGTACTCAGGGCATTTGTCCCAATATCTTTTCTTCAGACCACTTCGCTCAAACTAGAACTCTCATGATTGAAAACCAGAAGAAAACAGCAGTATCAGACTCAGATTATTTTCCCAAAGGCATTTCTTAGAATATTGAATAATTTAAATACTAAATTAAAAAGAAGAAAAGAATGAATAGTATCTTTATCTTGCAAGAAATGTTAAAGATTATCTAACATTTTGACACTATTCAAAAGTGTCATTTTTACGTTATTTTGTTCCTGTTAAACAATGAGAATATATGAAAGGAAAACATCAATGAAACATAAATATTTCTTTTCAGTGCTGGAGATTGAGCACAAAGCCTTCATGCTGAGCTCCTCACATAGCTCCAGCCCTTTTAGCTAATGAATTTATTTTTGAGACAGAATCTGAGTCATTAATTTGCCCAGGACTGACTCAAATACTCCTCCTGCTTCAGCCTCCCAGAGTGATGGAAGTAAAATGCTATACCTTCAAATTCTGCTTTGGTGTTTATTCACAAAAATATACAGAAGTAAAATCTCACATGCCCTTCTTCTGAAGAACAATACCAGCAATTATGCATATTTTCAATTTTATTGTTAAGAAAAAATTATTTTGCAAAGTGGAGTACTTATAGAAATTTAAATTTTGACTAACAAGATATTAGTAATAGCAATACATTATTGCCAGGATTCAATACTATTAAATTCTTTTCTTTTCACCAATTCTGTATGAATTTGTATTTTGCATTTACAAGTGAGATTTAACAACTTTTCATGTGTTTATTGATCAGTTCTGATTGTTCTTTGAGTTTCCTACTATTCTGACAATTTTGATACTTTTGTCTTTCATTTACTTTCAGAACACCATGTATGGTTTACAAATTAATCCTATGTCAGTTATCTTTTCTGCTGGCATTGAATTCATTTGTGACTTTACTTTTATCCCTTTTATAATAATTTCTCTAAATTTCATATAATCTTATATACAAGAAACACAAATTGGGCAATTTTATTGTCTTCTTCCACACTAAGGTATAACTACGTAAGAATCATGTTTATAATTTTGCTTCTATGTTTGTAAAATTAGACTAATTTTTATTCTTTAAATACTCTAGTATTAATAGCAAGATTCTGTTAGCCTCATAATATGAAACAGAGTGTTACTTTTGTTGCCCTCTGGTGTAGTCTTTGTATGCTTGAAAAAAATTTTGCTTTATAATTTTGGAGAATGAAATATACCCATTTGGCTCTCATATTCTCTTCATCACATATCTTAAATTGTTGGTTCAGTGATTTAATAGCTATAAAGTGTTGTGTTTCTACCTGGTATTTCTAAGAACCAGATTAGCCTGAGATAATTCATCATAAGAATTAGGAGTGAGAGACAAGATAAAGAAATGAAATAAAGAAAGTAAGCCAATGCTGGGTATATTTTTCAGTTAGTCATTATTAAGTGCTTCTGCCTTGCTAGTTCAACAAAGTAATCCCCAGGAAGCTGTATGATCACATCATGAAATTAATTCAATAGATTCAGAAAACACTGGCCAACTTAGCAATTGTTGGTTTTTAAAAACCTATTGGCAAACTAGGTATAAGAGAGAATTTTCTCTGATTTGATAAAGACCACCTAAAATACCTGAATCAGGTACTGTACTTAGTGGTAAGAACAGACTTCCTAAAGTATCTGACATCCTTCATTACTTCTACTCAGTGTTTGATTAGATTTTCAGGGAAGGAAGAAATATGAACACATAAAAGCCACAAAATCTTGGAAATCAAGAAACAAAACTAAATTTATCTGCAGAAATCTGACAATCTGCATAGAAACTTATAAAGAATTTTTTAAAAATGAATACAGAAATAGAATGTGAACTTGTGTCAAGAACAAGGTCAATGTACAAAGTAGTCAGTTCTATTTCTACTAAAAACATACAAAAAGTAATATGTAAAAAGCAATAACAAGATTTATAATATCCAGGAATAAACTGAATAAAATAATACAAAAGATTTGTATGTTTAAAAATTAAAACAGATCACCTGATTGTCATTGGTGAGTCACGTGGGAGGCAAGAAACCCTTCCTATCACCATTTTGCCACCTGGGGATCAAAGTGAGCCACATTGGAGGTGAAACCCTGCCCATCACCTTTCTACAATCTTGGGAACCTTGGTTCAGAGGAACTCAGGTGCCTGGAACATTCTTTACACTGCAGGACAGGCAGCCAGAGTGGGAGACTCCTAGGACTTGACAACCAACTCACCCAGAGGAACCCATGGTAAATCCATTCTAACAAGAGAAACACCATGGATATGAAGCCCTACTTTATGGTTGATATTGTTATATAACTATAGACTTTGCTGCTGTGGCCTAAAGTACAAAATCAATAGTTACCACAGTTTGTAAATTTCTAAATTGTGCTTGATGCTATCATTATTCCTAATTGTACTACTGTAGCTAGGCTCTCATACCCTTTGTAGTCAGTTGTTTTCCATTGTGTAACACTATTGGGAAGCTCTGGGGTAAAAACCAAAAGATTGAGGACTGAGCCAGTATTCCACTCTCAATTAATTGGAAATGTAGGATTTGGGGATAGACACAAACCAAGAATCTTCCCCCCACAAAGAGGATATCCTTAAAGAACAGATTTTTTTCTTGGATAGGCATTGATACTAGTGATATTGCTACCTACTACAAAAACTCAAAAGGATCATCACAGAAAACAAAATACAATTTTTTGAAATATAAAATATCAAGACAAAGTAGTGAATTGCAACCTCTGACCTCCAACACACGGAAAACAGGTCCAATAGATATGGACAGAGAATAAATTGGAACACATACCTGAAATTTCTGAAATGGTAACAACCCAAGTAAAGAAACACCACCACAATACTATCAAGGAAATCAGATTAGAAATAATCTCACAAGTAAAAAAAGAAATGACAACTATAATGAAAGAATTGGTGAGCACATCTAAAGAAGAACACAGATTTAAAAAATAAAAGAGCATAGGAAAATGATTTAAATCTTGAGTAAACAATATAGGAAAGAATTAGAATGTATGAAACAGATTCAAAGACATATTCAAGAAATTAAAAATCCTATTGAGGGCTAGTAAATCTGCTTGAATGCAACTGAAAATAGACTTCCAAATCCTGAAGACAAGATTGCAACTAGAAATCATGAAAAGAAAGATCTCTTAAAAATAGCAAGGAACCAGAAAATAATAATGATGATATGAAGATGATATGATGATATCATCAAGATGACATGAAGAAAAACAATCTAAGATTGATAAGAGTCAAAGAAAAAACAGGAGTCAACACAAATAACATAAAAACATTATTTGCAGAAGTAATAGCAGAAAATTTCCCATGCATGGGAAAAGAATCTGACATTCAGATAAGTGAGGCATATAGGAATCCAATATAGGAATCCAATTAGCTATAACCAAATAAATCTGCACTCAGACATATAATAACCAAGATCACAGAAATTCCACACAAGAGCAGAACATTAAAAGTTGATAGAGAAAAGAATCAGAACAAGTAAAAAGGAAAGCCCATCAGAATCACAGCAGACTTTTCAACACAAACCATCAAGTCAAGAAGAGGTTGGGGTAAAGTATTTCAAGTCCTGAAATAAAACAACTTCCTATTCAGACTGACGTACATTGAAAAATTATGTTTCAAAATTAATGGAGAAATCAGATACTTCCAAAACAAAGAACTGAAGAAAATCATGACCACCAAACCAACCCTACACAAAGTACTGAAAGATATTCTACAAAGAGATAAAAAATGACCGCAATTCCAAAAACAACTGAAAGAACCTAGCAAGAAGGGCAAGCAATCAAACAGAAGGGAAAAGTAGGGAACCAACAGCAGGGAGATAACACAACAAAGAAAAGCCAATACATGTCAATTATAACCATTCATGTAACTGGCTTCAATTCAGCAATGGATAGAAACAGACTGACAGAATGGATCAAGAAACACAATCCAACAATATGCTGCATACAAAAAAGACATTTAACTCAAAAAGAAATTCATAGACAAATTCGAAGAATATTAAACAGTACTCTATGCATCAGGAACCCAGAAAAAAAGCAGGGTTAGCTATTCGTGTGCAGACAATGTGAACTTCAACCCAAAAATGATCAAAAGAGATAAAGAAGGTCACTACACTCTTGTTAGGGAAAAAGTACATGAGGAAGAGATAACAATCATAAACATATATGCAGCAAATAGGGAGCACTCAACTATATAAGACAAATGCTAATAGACATGAAAAGTCAAATAACCAATAACACAATTGTGATACGGGACCTTAATATCTCATTAATACAAAGATATAAATGAACTAGATGAAAAATCAACAAAGAAATAACAAAACTGAACCAAACTTGTGAACAAATGGGCGTAGTAGATGTTTACAGAGTGCTGCATCAGAGTACACATTCTCCACATCTGCACATGGGACATTTTCTAAAATGGATCCTATATTAGCCCATAGAACATGCTTAAGTAAAAGCAAAGGAATGTAAATTATCTCATGAATATTATCCGGAAATATTATCTCATGAAATTGGAAATTAGTGACAAAAGAAACTGCAAAAACTTCATAAACACATGGAAATTAAATAACATCCTCCTGAATAACTAGTGTGTCATAGATGACGTTAAAGATGAAATTAAATAATATCTACAATTGAATGAAAGTGCAAATACAACTTACAGAATCCCATGGGACACAATGAAAGCTCTCTTCAGAAGAAAACCTGTGGCAGTGAATTCTCACATCAGGAAAATGGAACAAACACAAATAAACAAACATAAATAATGCTGCAACTGAAGCTACTAGAAAAAAAGGGCAAGTCAAGCCCAAAGCCCAAAGAAGGAGGGAAATTATAAAATCACAGCAGAAATTAATGCAATTGAGATTAAGAAAATAATATAATGGAAGAGTTGATTCTTTGAAAGAGTAAATAAAATTAATAAACCCCTAGCCAACCTTATCAAAAAAAAGGAAAGAAAAAATTCAAATTTGATTCAATAAGGAATGAAAAGGGTGAAATCACCACAGATTCTGTGGAAATTCAGAAGATCATTAATACCTGCTTTGAAAATCCTTACTTGGAAAAGATAGAAAACTCAGAAGAAATGGAAAGACTCCTAGACACATATGAATTACTAAAGTTGAATGAACAAGATATAAAAATTCTGAATAAACTAGTTAAAGAAATTGAAAACAATAAAAAACATCAATAAAGAAAAGCTCAGGTCTGGACAGATTCACCGCTGAATTCTACAAGAAATTTGAGAGGGTTTAATACCAATATTCTTCAAAATTTTTAATGAAATTGATAGGGAAGCAATTCTCCCTAACTCATTCCTGAGAATGAATATTACCCTGATACTAAAACTAGAGAAAGACTCAACCAACAAGGAGACCTACAGGCCAATCTTCCTAATGAACATAGATACAAAAATCCTCAGTAAAATACTGGCAAACAAAATTCAACAATCATCAAGAACATTGTACACTATGACCAGGTGGAATTCACCCCAGGAATACAAGGATGGTTCACCATATGTAAATCAATTAATGTAATACAGCATATCAACATAGAAAAAGATAAACATCACATGATCATCTCAGTAGATGCAAAAAAAGCTTTTGATAAAGTTCAATAATCAGTCAGGATAAAAACCCTATAGAAAATTGGAATAGATGGTCTTTACCTCAATCTGATAAAAGCCATCTGTGACAAACCAACAGCTAGCAGCATACAAAATGGACAGAAACTGAAAGCTTTCAACCTAAAATCAGGGACAAGACAAGAATGTCAATTGTCACCACTTCTATTTAGCATAGTTCTAGAAACATTAGTCAGAGCAATTAGACAAGAGGAGAAACAAAAAGAATAAAGATAGGAAACAAAGAAGTGAAGTTATCATTATTTGCAGATGACACGATACTCTAGATAGAAGACTCCTACAACTCCACCAAAAGACTCCTAGATTTAATAATAAAATTCAGCAATGTAGCTGGATACAAAGACAACACTCAAAAATCAATAGCATTCCTTTATACAAACAATAGACTCACTGAGAGAGAAATTAGGAAAATTATACCCCTTACAATAACATCCAAAAAAATGAAATACTTAGGAATCAGTCTAACAAAAGGAAGTAAAAGATCAATACATTGGAAACTACAGTACTCTAAAAAAAGACTCAAAGAAGATCTCAGAAAATGGAAAAACATCCCTTGCTCTTGGATAGGAAGAACCAACATTGTAAAAATTGCCATACTACCAAAACTGTTACTCAAATTTAATGCAATCCTAATCAAAATACCATAAACATACCTCACAGATCTAGAGAAACTATTCCTAAAAATCATCTGGAACCAGAAGACAACTAAAATATCAAAGCATTCCTGAGCCTCAAAGGCAAGGCAGGAAGCATCACAACCCCTAGCTTGAAATTAGACTACAAAATGGTTATGATAAAAGCAGCATGACACTGGCAAAAAAAAAAAAAACCCAGAAGTGAGAATCAATGGAACAGAATAGAAGACACAGACACAGCTACAAACATGCTCAGTCATCTTACTTTTGACAAAGGGGCCAAACATGTTCACTGGAAGAAAGATAGCCTCTTTAATATATGGTGCTGGAAAAACTGGCTTTCCACATGCCAAAGACTAAAACTAGATCCATGTCTTTCACTATGCACTCAACTAAAGTCAAAATAGATCAAAGATCTAAATATTAAAACAGAAACACTGAATCTTCTGAAAGGCAAAGTAGATACAAATCTTGATGACATAGGAGTAGGCAAAGAGTTCATAAGCAAAAACCAACCTACATGGGAAATACTTCAAAGAATCAACAACTGGGATTCCATATTATTATAAATCTTTTGTACCTCAAAAGAAATCACCAACAGAGTGAAAAGAAAACCCACAAATTGGAAAAAAAATTTAGCAAGCTCTCCGTCAGACAATGGAATCCTATCTAGAAAATATAAAGAGTTTTCTAAAACATCAGACCCCTCACATTCAAAGACCCAATCCAAAAATGAGCATCTAAGATGAACACACACTTCTCAGATAAAGAAATACAAATGGCAAGTAAATATATCAAAAAGTGTTCAACATCATTGGTCATTCAAGAAATGCAAAATAAAACAACACTGAGATTCCATCTCACACCAGAAAGAAGGACTCTTACCAAAAAGTCATCCAATAACATATGCTGGCAGGGATGTAGGAGAAAAGGAATCCTTCTCCACTGTTCCTGAGGTTGTAGACTGGTATGACCACTGTGGAAATCAGTGTGGAGATTTCTCAAAAAACTAGGGTTAGAGATCCCACTCCACCCAGCTATTCCCCTTCTTGGTGTCTTTCCAGAAGAACTAAAAACATCATACCACAGTGATATACATGCACATATGTTTATAACAGCACAATTTTTAATAGCTAAATATTAGAAACAAACCAAATGCCCATCAACTGAGGAATGAATAAAAAAGATGTGGTATATTTATAAAGTGGAGTACTACTCAGCTCTAAAGAAAAATAATCTCAAGGCTTTTATGGACAAATGGATGCCATTAGAGACCATTCTTATAAATGAAATAAATCAGACTTGCATGTGTAATCATCGTGTTGTCTCCTCTGTATAAGAAATTGAATGGGTAAATAAGATCCAAAAGATACAGTAAATATTGTGAAAGGGAAAGAATCTGTTTACAACTAAAGAATAACTGGGATGAGGAAAGCAGAAAAAAGGATGGGGGAAAACATATATACACATAAAATGTAACATAGCTAAGATAAATGTACTACTAATTCTATCAGTTCATTGAAAGAAATAGTGCTTATGTTGTTTGATGAATTTTGCATGCCTATATCTGGTAATATAAGCTCCTATTTTGAAGACAATAATATGCAATATAATAACCATTGTTAATTTCTATTCATCTTGCTTTGAAATTGTTTTTTGTCATTTTTTTATTCTGTTTAAAGTTAAAAATCAAGAGCAACTGCAGAAAGAAACATTTAACTAAATAGATATGTCACATTTATAAATTAAAGATCAGAAATCATAAAAATACCTATTGGGAAATATAGTCAAAGCTCCTTTCTCTTTGTACAGTGGCCGATGAGTGGCTTAGAGAGCCTGGAAGTTTTTCTTGCAAAGAGTCTTCTTTATTTGGGAGTCTGTTGTCCTGTTCCTGGCTCTGGCCCATGTTCTGTGTTCTGTTTAAGTATGCACATCAGCCAGCATCTGAGCAGGCCCACTCTCACATCCATTCCTTTTAGTGAGTGATACAGTCCTGTACTGCAGCATGAACTGAAATGTATGCAGCAGAGGAGACCAGTGGCTACGGGGAATCAGTGCATTGGAGGTTTAAATTGCAAAGGGTGCAGTCAAGTCCTCTCTCTCTCTCTTTCTCTCTCTGTCTCTCTCGTCTTGCCATAGGTAAATACTATACCACTGGAGCCAATATGCATTTTACCTTCACTCAGTGGCATCTAATCATGCACTGATCTCTTTCCTGGTGGCACACAGAACATTTTTCCTTATTGTCCTCTTGAAGGAAATGAAATACTTCTTTTCTTCATAACCCTGACTGTCCAGTTTTTTATTGTTGAGAATTATACATTTACCTCCTGTTAAGCTGTACAGCTCTTAATTCTTGATTCTTTTTCCTCACTGGAATGTAATATTAAGAAGGACTGATCAAGTTCACCCAACTTTGAAAGTGTTCCCAAGGTCAAAGACCAGCTTCAGTGATTTATTTATCTCTCAATTATTGTGTTAGGTTTTGTTCTCTGAAGAAGGCATCTCTGTCCACCAAACTCTCACTGCTGAGGTAGAATGAGAAGGTCAATGGCTCGAGAGCTGAAGTGACTTCCCCAGCTTATGAATAGTGTAATATGGGTATGAGTCACTTTAGCTTGTGTTTCTAAGGAAACAGAGCCTCAGACCAAATGTTATGTGCCAATCCATTATTATCAGAGAGTATCTTTTTTTAAACAGTCAGAGAAAAGACAAAATGGAGCCAAGGAAAATAGGAGAGCAAAAAATCAAGGTTGTGACAAACAAGAAGAATTGTTCAATGTTGGTGAAAATGTAAGATGTGCAGCCATTGTGGACGGGCAGCTTGACAGCTTGCTGCAAAACTAAGCATAACTATTAACTGCACCATGCAACAGTTGAGCTTCTTAGTATTTACCCACACAAGCTAAAAAGTTTTGTGTATACCAAAACCTATGCAGAGGAGTTTGTATCAGTTTTACTCATACGTTCTAAAACTTGAAAGCAACCAAAATGTTCTTTAGTAGATGAATGGATCACTAAACTCTAGTACCTCTAGACAAGAAAATATTACTCAGCACTAAAAATAATAAGCTATCAAGCTATGAAAAGACATGAAGGAACCTAAAATGCATGTTAAAGAAACTAATCTGAAAAAGCTACAGACTTGATTCTAAGTATGATGATGCTAAAATTTAGTGTTTGCCAGAGATTAAGGGATAAAGAGAAGAATAAATAAGGCAAAATACATATGATTTTAAGGGTAGTAAAAATCTTCTGAATGATACCTCAATGATAAGTACATGTCATTATATGTGTGTTTAAATCTAAGGCATGTGTAAGACCAAGAGTGAGCTGTGGTCTTTGGAAAAGAACATGTCCATGCAGCCGTAGGTAGGTTGACCATGGGGATGACTATGCATATGTGGAACTAAGAGATACATGAGAAAGCTCTATTTCTCCCTCTCTATTTTTCTATAGCTTAAAAAGACTCTAAAATATTCTATTAAAAATGAGAATGTGTATTACTGAATTTGTTCAAACTTCGCAGCAATTCTCCTTCTATATGGTGAAAAATAAGTCCTAAACTACTGGGAAGAAAAGAGTATCATTCACAGGATGCTCTCTTGCTTTTTCCTTACTGAATCTTGGAAATTTTTTCAAGTATGTTAGTGAGATGAACAATTTAGGATTGAAAAGTTTTATTAGATATACTATTCAAGAGGAAAGGGTGAGGAGATAAGAAGGATCACTTGAAGCTTTTTGAGAGCCATCAGAAATTGGCAGATCCTCCTGCTGGGTGGAATGCCTTCGGATGTTGCTGCAGCATTGTGAGCTCATTAAGAAATCTCCTGTGCTTTGGGGCTAATAGTTAGGTATACTGCCCAGTACGTCTTCCTAGAAAAGCAAACCAGGAATCGATTTTTAGAGCTAAGCATTATAAAAATTTTATTTCTGACATAGATTACTATGACTTTTAAAGAAATAATCTATATTTTGGGACTGATTTTGTTTTCCTTACTGATTTTTACCTTGAGGGTTCAGAGACAATTTTTAGACCTATTTAACAGGAAAAACATATGGAAACTTAAGACCTACTTTTAATAATTTGCTTATTTTCTTCATCTCTCCAGTTTTATTGCTTTAATCTGTCAATATATTTTCTGTATCAAATGTATCTAATTTTATTGATTTTTAAGATTTTCTAATAAGTTATCTCATGCTTTGTGAAATGGCACATGAACATATAACAATTATTGCTTACTTTTGGGATAAAAAATATAACAGGTCAATTTTTTCCTCTGCTTCCTCCTTTCACGTATAGTATAAACAAAGCACAATCAAGGAAAATAATGCTATATATATATATATATATATATATATATATATATTGCTTCCAGGTATTGTTCTGGATATATTTGTTCTTTTGACTCTCACTTAATATTTGCTAAAAATTCAATATCTCCATTTTATTAAAGTCAACTTGCTAGAGTTTAAATAATTGCAAATTTTTATCAATCATAGTACAGTCTTATTTTAGTACATGTTCTTCATTCTCTTACCTAAACTGAGTTCTGATACAATACCCACTATGAGGAAAGCATTACAGTTCAAAAAACATGCTATTTTTCCAAGTCATCTATGGCATATGTGGACTTGTATTACACCTCTGTATCTAAAATATGAAAATAAAGTATGAAAACTATACCCTGAGACATTCCTCTATGAAAAGACTGTGATTTGATATGACAGATAAGATGTCAAGAAAAGTCACCCTGTGGGTCCTTAAAGTCTTCTTGTCCTAATAAAAATGCACACAGTAATAAACCAATCTTTGTTCCCTGTGACTGGGTTTAAGTACAGTCACTTTGAAAATTGTGCTAGCACCTTTCGTAAAATAGAAATCGATTTGAAAATAGGGGTCAGTTTCTAAATTTAGACTGATATTTTATGGAATAATTATATTTGAAGTACTTCTCACTAAACTAAGGTGATTTACTGCATACACTTAATCAAAACTGCACCTGAAGCCATGATGCATTACCCCACAACTGAGTTCCTAAATTGTGGTACCAAGTGGCTATTTCCCTACCACCTTCTGGCTGTGTATTTGTTATACCTTTCTAAAGTCTAAGCAACATTAGCATTTAGGTAGAACTACCCAGGGAAGCATAGTATATCATGTTTCCACCATGAATTACTGTAATTTCATCTGCTGAAGCAGAGAAACAACTTAGGTATACATAATTGGAGTCTAGTTTCTTCATACATTCACTTTACAAGAATCAGGCATGGTTTTAAAAGCGCCAACATTACATTTACCTCAAATGTCAACTCATTTGTCTGCCTCTGTTTATGTGCTTTAGCCTGACAGTAATCTTTAGATGCTTAAAACTTCTGACAATGGCCCTATCCTCATGTGCTCATCGTTGGCCAGTGTGGAAAGCCTGAAATGAGAAAGGGCAGTAGATAGTGCAATATCAGATCTTTCTTAAATCTCTGCTTGCAATGCTAGTGAATGCTCAGTGTTAGACAACACTTCAGAGTTTATATCTGATATTTTTTCTCTCCAGATTTAAGATATTCATCACCTCTGTCCTCTTTCTGCAACATTTCTTCTAAACTGAGATTTAAGGATGTCAATGCTTCACTTTTCCATAATTAAATGAAGCCAATGCTTCATTTTTCCATAATTAAAAGCAGACAAACTCTGCAGAAATAGGCATTGTAAAACTACTCTTAAAAACAGCAAAAGGCAAATAAACAAGACAGTTATTTCTTATATATTTTTGACTCAAAATAATAGAATAATCTTAACATGATGTCTGCTTAGGTCATGAGGACTTCAATGACTAGGTATTTGCATGTCATGGATGTAAATGATTATATAAAGTAGAAAGTCAAAGGGTGAAATTATTATTTATCATCCATAGCACCTACTTCATGGGTATACTTTCACAGTGACCTTTTACCAAAGGAAGTACTACTAAAAATAGATAAACTATAGATTATCTAAATATCTTTAGGTAAAGGAAGGCTTTTATCCTTCGGATTCATCTTCCCAGAATAGCTGGTGCTCATACTTGCAGGGCAGTTGTTGATTTAACCTTTCTGTCTCTACATTAAAGATCTAAATGCTGGATTCAAATGATTGTGCCCCATCCCACTGACTCTCTAAAAGCTTGCATGCAATCTAAATGTAATCACACATGTGCACACACACATATACACACACACACACGTGAGTTTGCTTTTGGTTCACATATTTAAATTTTGTCTTCTGAATGCTGCTCAGATACCACCTCCCTCAGAAATTCCTTTTTAACTAAAGCTAAACATCTGACAATGTTGAGCTGGGCAAAGACGTTGTTACCAAGACACCATCATCTGAATAAGATCTTTGGTGTGCTGCACTCTGAGTAATAACCGCTGTCTCCTAACACTGGTAGCATCTGGCAGTTCCAAAAGTAACCTTCCCTCAATGCTTACTAACCTTCATGTCTTGTTGATTGTCATTTTGCACTTGCACAAATACAGATGTCAAGTTCTTTCATCCTTTTCTGTTATTTCTCCTTCACTTTTCCTGCCTTTAATTATTTCTGTCCCGTTGGAGCCTGTTAGAGGCACCCACGGGGATTAATGAGTCATTTTGTCCACAGATGGACAGATTTAACCTTCCTCTTCTCTCACCTGCGCTTCAGGATAGCAGCAGGCATTGGCCAAGTTGCAGCTTTAATTGCTGCCTTTGGAACAGTATTTCTCTCCCTCAGTTAATTGCTCTTTGAGTACCACACAGAACGATCTTCTGACCTTGACTTTATTAGTCTTGAATTTTTACTAGCTGAGCTATCCAATCCAAACTATTCCCATTTGTTTCTCCTAGTATATTGCAATTGCTCGCCGGGCACTATGGAAAAAATGAGAATTTCTCATAAGAGATCCCCATGGAGCTAATGGCTGCATTAATGGGCCCAAAAATGTTCCTAAAATGTCACATGGATAATGAGATAACAGGGCACAGTCATGAGAAAGACATGGGAGTGGGGATCATCTGCTGACTTCTAACCAAGCTGAAGTTCTCGGTCTGCTTCAACCTAAAGGGAGAAAGTGGTCTTTTTCTTATCTCTAAAAAGCAGAACAAATTATACCATTTACTGCTGAGAACTGGGCAATAGGGATAATCAAGGGAGGAAACAGAAACGCAAATTTAAAGTGAATTTTATGTATTTTTCTTAGCGTTCATTGACCAAAGTATACCCAGAGGTGAGGGCACCTCTTGTAATTGCCTCAATCTGCTGTGGGGTTTTGGGGGCAAATTTCTGTCTCACTGGAGTCCTGCTGTTTTCTCTTCTGGGGATCCAACGCTCAAATCCCTCCTTAACGTCTATCCAGACTGAGGGCTTCTCTGAGCCCAAACCACGCCCTGTCATTCCTGCTCCTGCACTGTCGATAGAGGGGCACTGACTTCCCTCAGAGAAAACCCACTCTTCCCCAGAGACCCTGCCACCTCTGTGGAATGGTCTCATTGTCTCTAAGACCCAGCAAGACAGTCACTAGGGTCAGTATAATGTCTTAATGATCCAGTCTAGCAGAGTAGAATTAAAAGTCTAGTAATCACCTGTATTTAAACATAATTATTTGAGGGTTCATTCTTGGCTAAGACATTTAATTTACACTACTAAAATAGTCTTTTCCTTATATTAACTGAAAAATTTCAAGTTCCACATTCAAATTCGATATATTTTGATGCTTCACTTGTGAATTTTATAATTTCAAAAATCTAAAGAATCTAATTCTAACCAATATTAAGAACTTATTGCCAGCTTTAAAGTGATTCATCCCATATACATATACATTCTCTAAAAAATGGTCCAGAGCTGGCTTCTGACAAAAGTCACCCAGAAAGTATTCTATATTATAGATTTTTAGATACAATCTTAGAGCTACATGTTCATAATCTTTGGCATTACAGTACTGGAAATGTATATACATTACATTATCTATTTACATATCTCACATGTAAATGACATATAAATTATGTTTAGTACTGGGGATTGAATCCAGAGTCTGGTGTGTGCTAGGCAAGTGTTCTATTGCTGAACTATATCCCCAGCCGTTTCTGAGACAGAGTCTCTCTAAATTGCTCAAATTTATGATCCTTTTGCCTCAGCCACCAGATTAGCCGCATCATGGACATATGCTGTAGCCCTCAGTCGGAATTTACATTTTTAATAAGTGCTTTGAAATAATTGTAATTCTTGGTGAAGCAAATCATACATCACTAGCCTGTTTGCCACGAAACATAGCAGGCGATGACTCCCACCTAACTTCCCACAGCTTCTCTCAGCCCTTTCCCTGCGTGCGAGAGAAGATGAGTTCAAGAAGAGGAATGAACTCTGATTCCTGTGCCTCATCCAGCACTCAGAAACCCAGTGCGCTTCAGTTACTCATGTCCCTTCACTGATGTACAAATTTTTTAAATTGGGTATCTTGAGGGTAGAACGGGATAACATAAGTAAACTGTTCAGCATGCTGTAATCAGAGAGGTTATAATGACTGCCCAAATTCTCCTTTCTATGCTTTGCTCTTTTCTTCTCTGCATCCCATCTACAGCAGCTGAAATCTTTTCTAGGGAATGAAAGAATTAGAGCGACTGAAATTGCAACGCGTGTCTTCTTTGTCTCAGTTTCCCTATGGGAGGTGGCAGTTCCTAATCTTCCTGGTGTAGAAAGTTAATCTCTTTTAGTACTGGTCAATTGACTGTCATGTTTGTTTGACATCATTCATTGTTCAGAGCAAGCCTGAAGAGAGTTGGGGGGAGAAAGTGAGCACAATTTCAGCTGGTAGATTTGGTGGAGGACTGATCTAAAGAGTTTCCTAAACCAGGGGTCTCTGTGAGTTTTTGGTCAAGCATTGATGAAAATGTTGCAGGCATGACTCCGGTGTGCCTATATATTTTAAAAAATAATTGTTAAATGCATGTATTATTCATAGTGAATGTGAAAAACACAACTGTAAATTCCCATGGAAATCTGTTTGTGAACATTTTCTCCATAACATGCTGTACAATCAACAGATTAATGAAGATTTAAGGTTCTCCTTTGGGAGCAATGAAGAACAATTGTTAAAAGCAATTTCTCTCTCTCTCTCTCTGTTTATATCTGTCTCTCCAACTCTCTCTCTCTCTCTCTCTCTCTCTCTCTCTCTCTCTCTCTCTCCACATACACACACATACAAAACAACAGAGAATATAGTTCACAACTACCTGAAAGAAGTAAGAAGAAATAAGATGTCCTTACTGACACATGCTGTTATGCAGACATGGAAAATGCTCTTATTTCTACCAATAACGTGGACATCTCCTTTTCTCTGGTTGCTACCATGCATTCTGTTGAGTAGAAGGTAGATAGCTTTTTGTCAACTACCTGTTTTAGTTTCCTCATTCCACTCCACCTATTCAGTGAAGACAACTGAAATGCATTACATCAAGGTATAATTGTGTCAAAACACAGATCTCTATGAATCTCTTACATTTATAAACATCTTGCTAATGCAGACACTATTTGTGGCCCCACCATATTTACAGATTTTTTTAAATCAAAAAACATTGGAAGAGAGAAATAAAGCCTTGCTCTAGACCATAGGGCAAGCATTATTACTGACCATTATGATTGATTTGTATTTCTTGAACTCAGATGTTCCCTTGAACTGTATAACCCACTAAATGTATGCGCAGACCTCTGTGACTCTCATCCTATTGCCTAATGTGGACTTGGCCCTAAAGAGCCAGTTCAATACTAAGACTGTGACTGTTACAGTTGCTACCAGTGATAACCTGTTCTTATGCTGATCCATGAGTATTGTGTCTGCTGCTCACATCACTGAAACTGTGGTGGGCTTACTTGATAATAATGACAATTATTTGGTTAGAAAGGATGATATTCACCATGACCTACACTGGGACCAACACATGTCTGGGTACTGAGAGATGTTACAGGAGAGCACAGTAAGTTGGTGGGAGATGAAGGGTGGCAGTTGGGGTGGACATGGGTAGTTTATGCAACACCAGCTGCTTTTGTCAAGAGTTCAGACTCAGCTGGTGCATAATCATCAAGATCAGGTGGTTTATATATGGCTCAGTAAATGACAAAAAGTGATCGCAATAGGATAAAGTGAATCGCATTGTCTCATTTTTTAGCATCGTTCATCTGTTCTGGCTTGTGGGTGCATGAGAATTAGACTCCACTATGAAATGTATAATGAGAAAAATAGATTTTTCTACTATAAGAGAAAATTTCATAGTTTAAAAGTGCTGATTATTGGTATGTTTTAAAGCAAATAACCACACCTTAATCTTAACAGAAAATTATGAAGTGCAGATTATGAAAGCTAGTACATAAAACAAGTTTAGGTGATTAAAAATAAATGAAAACTTTTGTAGGAGAAAATTATTTCCTTCTGAAAATTTATTATGAATGTCATGTTAGTGAACTTTACATGATTGTCTCCTACTATTGTAGTTATTCAATACTGAATAGTTCTTTAAAACTTTTAAAAAGGGATTTTTGAGTTCATGACATTTCAGTTTATTAGTCTTATATTAAGGACGTGGTGGACTTCAAAATTATTACTCTAACACCCTCACCACACATACAATTTTGCCATTTGGTCTGACATAAATGTCAAGGGTAAAGATGTCCTTTTCATCATACAAATTTACTCACACATAGTGTACAGGTTCTGTACTGAGTAATAGTTTGTCCAGGGATGACATTGAACTAGACTGTAATGTCCTATTATGTCTTATCTATCCTCATATTTCAATAAGATAAAGTCTGATTCTACGGTAACACTATGAAAGTCTCTATAATATGTCACATAGGGGAAGGATATAAAATATTTCCACCATTCCATATGTTGCAAAGGGTTATGAAATGTTTCAGAGATAGGAACAAATATATATTTTACTTGCAAACACATTTCATGGAGTATTGTATTAGACTTCCATGATAAATTATTATTTTTCCATAGAACAAATATTAATAAATTGAACAGAATTCAATAAAAAGAAAACTATCTTTTAAAATTTCAACCTTGGAGGCCAGAGATACAGTTGAGTGGTAAAAGTACCTGCCTGGAAAGCACAAGATCCTGAGTTCACTTCCTGGTACATAAAATAAAATAAAATAAAATAATAAAATAAAATAAAATTTCTACCTTAGGCTTCAGGATATCCCACCCTCCTTTTTTCCATCTATGATTGTATCAGAAGCAACAGAACTTTGACTAGAAACCAGCTAGGAAGAAGGTTTATTACTGGGCCTGAGTATCTGAATATTTACTTTGTTTGAAGTAATTTGTAGCTAAGAATATGCTTGAAGTATGAATGTTCAATGAGTGCATTGCCTGTCATCTGTTCGTCCATGCCTTTTTGTCTTCAGATAATGAAATATTCTTACCTAGCTTACATCCTGATCAGAAGCCTAAAACACCATTCTACTTTGCATCTGTGAGAACCACTGTTTGAGAAAGTACTGATCAGAGGCATAAAGTGTTCCTTGAAATATCATTTTGAATAAGAAAAATAGCCCGTTCTTAGGCACCAAAAGCCATTTTAAGAAAAGTTTTGGTGCATAATATGAATGTACCAGGTAGCTGAAAATATATTATTCCATAATTTACAGGAGATTTTATTATATACAAATGTAAAATCTCATGCATACGAAAGGCAATAATAATAATAGAGGGATTTGTACAAAAGTCTGCAAAAGCTTCCTGATGCTGAGTAGATCTTGTTATTTTATGAAGCACAAGTGAAATAGAACCTCCTGCCATACTCATCTAGCTTTAAACTACCACACATGCAGGTTGTTTAAGTGGTTACAAAGAGCTCCGGGGGAAATGTCTACCACCGACTGAGAAAGGCTGGCGTGTGCTTCTGAGGCCTGACATCCTATTAAAATGTATCTTTGACATTTTTCTATTTACCAATGCGGGCCAATTTGAAGACAGATTCAGGTCTCTATCAGTCCTTTCTGAAGCAACAAGGATCAGAATGAAATGTTTTGTAGCACTGGAGTCTACAGGGCTGACCAGCCTGCTGAATTCAGATAAGCATATAACCTTGTCCCTTGCCAGCTTCGAGACTTCCTATAGCTAGATCCACAGTCCGTCTAATTCCTTCCAGGGGCAATTGAAGAAAGCAGAGAGAGCTGAAGAGGAGTGACTAAAAAACAATGCGCATAGCCACGGGAGTTATGGGAATAAAAGACGCCTGGGCTCTGGGACTCTACTTTAGGGCTTGGCAGACAAATCAAACCTTTCCTGAAAATTTGCAGCTTTGCTGTATGAATGTTGGTAGCTGCGGCTTCTTGCAAGAAAGTGGTTACAAGCAGCTGAGACACAGCTCTACTTTCAGACTCCTTAATTGTCTTTTGTTTGTATGTCATGGTCCAGTGAGGGTGACAGGGCCAGCATACATTTATTAAGCCTTTCACTTCTGTGTAGTAAAAGAAATAACTAAAGAGGATATGGGGTTTTTAAAAAGTATGCACAAAGTAAATTATATTTTATGCAAGACTTTATGTTTAGTGAAAAACAATTTCTGGTTCATAAAGGTACAAAATAACTATTTGCTGACTGTAAAAGAATAAAAGCATGTTTGATGCATGCTTTGGTTTTTCTATTTATTAGAAATGTTATAATTTAGTATCATCTACTGGTGATTTTCTTTTTTTTTTTTAGTTCTTAGTTTTTTAAAAGAAAGGTCTTGGTTTTCTTACCTTGTGTCTCTCAGGCATGATGATGTTTTAAATGCTTTAGTTATTGCTTCCCACTTCAGCATGATTCTTTGAATTTGGGAAAAAGTTAGGCTGGCAGCAGTTTCTAGAATCTTTTAAAGTTTCCAGTGCTAACACATCTAACACTGTAGCATGTTCTAAGAATAAAAATAATGGAAATAAATTTTTAAAGAAGTAATAGAGCTGTTTCAGTGCAGCAGTGTACAGTAAGAATTTAGGATTTATCTAGATTACTACTTGTATTGACTAAACTTTATCGAGTAAATAATACATTCAACACTGTTTCATATGATGGAGTTTTAATACTATACAAAGTTTTTCCCAATACAAAACTCACATCCTAATGGGTGAAATAGATAATAAGTAACAATTGTTTTTAAAAATGCCAGGTAGTATAAAGCCAGGGAGCTAAGTGACTTCTGGCAATGGAAGGGAGAATAACACATTGATTAGATCTCTTGTAATTAATGTGACCAGGGAAGTTATCTTTGACCTTGTGGCATCTGACTAGAGAATTAAAGAGAATGAGGAAGCAAAACTGTAACTATTTGTAAAGAAGTTTCATGAAATTGAGAGAACAGTGAGTTCTCTTCCTCAGGAATGTACTCAATGTATTCAGTGACACAAGAGAGACAGATGGAAGTAATGGTAAAAAGAATGCTTATTAACAAAATATGAAACATAGCCATGGGTCAGATCATGTACAACCACTTAAATCATAGGAGGGACTTTAAAGTTTATTCTAAAACTAATGGGAAATCACTAGAGAGCTTTTAGGCAGAAGAATGATGTGATCTGTTGTATTTTTACAAATTTATCAAGGAGTAATTGATATACTGTAACTTTAAAGTGTTTACAAAGTACAATATGTTAAATTTTACCTGCCTATACAATTACAAAACTATTACTACTGTAAATATAATATACATATCCTTTCCTCCAAAGACTCTCCTGTTCCTACATAATTCCTCCACCCTGCCAAGGCTACCACCATTTTTTGTTCCCTTTTTTTTTAAAGTAGTAAAATACCACAGAACAAGATGGAACAGAGCCAGTTGAGACAGTGTAGTGAAACTGGTACAGAATGTCCAGCAGGTTACCAGGATAACAGTAATAGGTACTATAGCATATCTCGTTTTCTTCACAATAGTTGTTCTTTCAATTAAGTATATCAGAATCAAAGGAAATATAGAACATTATAGAACTTATCAAAACAGAATATTAAATAGAGAAATACCATTAATCAGAACAAAGCAAAACAGTGATAAAAATATTTGCCTTCAAAGAGATGGTAGAAGGAAATCCCCCTTATTTGCTGTATTGCATATAGTCAACCTTGCAAGAGATGCTCAGGTCTCTGCTCCCATTTGCTAATGGGGCGGGGGCAGAGGATGGATGTTTGAATCTCAACCCGAGTGCCTGTAGGCTCACAGCCGCTTACCAGGGCGGTGAGCTGGCTGCTTGGCTTCTGAGAGCCCTAAGTTCCAACATGACGCAGATCTCAGGAGACACTGATAGTTCTCGCCCTGGGGTGTCTGGGGCCCTGGGGTGTCCACGCTTGCTGAGCCACAGCTGCTTACAGGGGTTGCTTGGTTTCTCAGCAAGGCTTCCACCTTTATCTGTTACTAATCTGCTTTCTATCACTGTGGCCTTCACACTCTAGAATTAGAGTCCCATTCTAAAATTGTCTCACAAAGTTTTTACCACTATGTATTCATTTTTGGTCTAGATTTATTCAGCATTTATTATTTTGAGAATTATTGTATATATTTCCAATCCATTGTTTTTTACTTCTAGGAGTCCACTGTGTACCTGTTTCATAGTTTGCTTGGCCTCTTGCTTGCTGCAGGACTTTTGGCTATTTTATTATGAGAAAGAAAGCTCCAGTAGCATTTTATACATAAATATCTGAATATATTTTTAATTCTCTCCTGGCTCCATAGCTAAGCATAGAATCACCAAGTCCCATGGTAGATGTGCATTTAACTTCTTACAAAATTGCCCGACTTTTTTCCAAAGTGATTGTACTTTTATGTATTCCAATCAAAAGTGTTTGAGAGATCCTCTTTCTCCATATCCTGCCAACACTTGCAGTGGTCAGAATTTTTTTGTTTGTATGCTTGTTTGAGTTTCAGTCATCCTAATGGGTTTGTAGTGAAGCTCACTGTGGTTAGAATTTGCATTTCCCTGATGTCAAGCAAATTTGCATGTGAATATTTGTCATTGGTTGTCTTCTTTTGTGTAGACTGTTCAAATATTTGCACAGGTTAAATTGTTTGTTCTCTTACTATTACGGTTTAATTGCTATATACAACTGAACATATTTTTAAGATATCATATGAGGCTTCTATTCATATATGCATCTTGTGTAAATATATTTATCTTCTCAGTCTTCTTGACCCTAA
This sequence comes from Hydrochoerus hydrochaeris, assembly GCA_004027455.1. Taxonomy (NCBI): domain Eukaryota; kingdom Metazoa; phylum Chordata; class Mammalia; order Rodentia; family Hydrochaeridae; genus Hydrochoerus; species Hydrochoerus hydrochaeris. Next base: position 273,400 of record PVLA01000162.1, on the reverse strand, counting down.
CTGTAACGGCACCCATTAGCCAATTGTTTCTAATCTTTCTTTCCTATTCTCCCATCTCTGATAAGAACTATTCTACCCTCAACTTTTATAGGATCAATTTTTTGTAAGCCATATAGGACTGAGATCATATGATATTTGCTTTATTTCACTTGACATTTTCTACATTTAACCATAGTGCCACAAATGACAGGATCACATCCATTTGAGGCTGAATAGTGTCCTATTGGTACACTGTATATGTACATTTTCTTTGTATGTTCTTCAATTAATGGATGTAGACACAGATTATTTCTAGGATTTGGCCACTGTGAATACTGCTGCAGTGACCCAGGAGTACAGATGTCTTTTCAACATGGTGACTTCATTCATTTTGGATATTTGCCTACTAGTGGGATTCCTGGATCACAAGATAGTTCTAGTTTTATTATTTTTTGAATATTTTATTTACATTCCACCCACAGTGAGCAAGAGTTCTCATTTCTCCACATCCTGAGCAGGATTTGTTACCTATTGTCTTCTTGATAGTAATCATTCTTACTGAAGTAAGGTATATCATTGTGGTTTTGATTTATAGTTCTCTGAAATCAATGATAGTGAACATTTCTTCATATGTATGTTAGTCATTTTATATCTTATTTGATAAATGTCTGCTTTGGTCTGTTGTCTGTTTTAAAACTGGATTATTTTGCATGTTGAGTTGTTCTGAGTTCCTTACGTATTCTACATATTAACTGTTTGTCAGATGTATAATTTGCAAATATTTTCTTCTATTCTATAGGTTGTCTCTTCACTTTACTAATCGCTTCCTTTGCTGTGTGGTTTTGTTTGAGATAATCCATTTGCTTGTTTTTGTTTCTCCCCCCCACCCACCCAGGGCTTTAAGAATCTTCAAAAAAATCCTTGTCTATCCAATGTCCTAAAGAATTTTCTTTATGTTTTCTTCTGATAATTTTCATAGTCTGCAGTTAACATTCATGTCTGTAGTCTATGTTGAGTTGATTTTTGTTTTTTTCTCTGGGAGAGAAGGATCTTGTTCCATTCTTTTGCAAGTAGATATTCAGTTAGGCAAGCATCACTTATTGAAGAGACTGCTCTTTCCTCAATGAATATATCCCAGCATCTTTGTGGAAAAATATGGGCTAAAGAAGTATAGGTTTATCTCTGAGTTACATATTCTGTCTAATCCATGTGTCTGTTTTCTATTTCTATAGCTTTGTAGCACATTTTGAAGTTAGGTCATGTAATGCCTGCTGCTTTCTTCTTTTTGACTCAAGATTGTTTATCATGGTTGGATATTGTTTTAGCCCTGTACAAGTTCTAAGAACACCTTTGCTAGTTCCATAATAGACATTCTAAGAGGGATAGAAACAAGTCCACGAATTGTTCTGAGCAGCATGGAATTTTTTAAAATATTGGTTCTTTTGGTTCATGAAAATAGGCAACCCTTCCATATTTTTGAATCCTCTTTAATTTTTTATGAATAACTTATGTTCTATAGATATTACTCACTATTTAGTTAATTTAATTTCTGGGATTCTCTGTAGATATTATAAATGGGATTGATTTATTAATGTCCTTTTTCCAATGAAAATATATAAATGCTACTGATTTTCATTTGTTGATTTTACATCATGAAACTTTATTGAATTCATTCACTATTTCTAATAGGTTTTGGTGTAGTTGGGAGATTGCCCTGTATAAATCATCTTCTCTGTGGCCAGTGACAAGTTAATTCTTCATTTCCTATTTGGATGTCTTCTTTCTTTCTCTTTTCTGATTTCTCTGGCTAGGATTTCCAGCACTATGCTGAATAAAAGCAGTCAGACACCTAAAAACATCTGAATCTTTTTCTAAACCTTAAAGAGAAAGTGGTGGTTTTCCCTCATTTAATTTGATGTAATCCATGGGCTTGTTACATACAGCCTTTAGACTATAAAGGTATGTTTCCTTCATACCTCATTTGTTCAGAGTTTTTATCATGAAGAGATGTTAAATTTCATGTAATGCCTTTTCTATATCTAGTAAGATGATCACATGGTTTTTGTTTTTTGATTCATTTGGATGTGGTACATCATATGTATTGATTTGTGAGTGCTAAATCATCTTTGTGTCCCTTGAATGAATTTGTGAAGCATAATCTCTTCAATGTGCTGCTGGATTCAACTTGCTACTATCTGTTAAGAATATTTGCACCAGTGTTCACCAGGATACTGATACTGGTTTATAGATGTACTTGCTTTCTTTTTTTCTTTCTGTTTTCATTTTTTCTGCTTCATCTTTTCTTTCATGTGTTTATGTGTGTGTGTGTGTGTGTGTGTGTGTGTGTCCTTGTCTGGTTCTACTATCAGAATGTGGCTGGCCTCCCTGGATAGATTTGAAAGAAATCCTTTCTCTTCTATTTTCTTTTTTTTAGAAAATCAAAATTAAGAAAGAACTGGTATTCACACTTTAAGTGATTACTAGAATTCAGCTGTAAAATCTTTGAGTCCTAAGTTTTTCTGTGTGGCAAATATTTTATTACTGATTCAATTTTTTACTTATTATTGCCCTTTTCAGTTTTCCATGTCTTATTGATTGCTTATACTCACCCCAAAATGGATCTATTTCTTATTTTTTTCCAGTTTGTAGAAACACTGGTTTATGTGGATATAGACTTGTGTAGGGTGCTATGGGTATAATTCTGGGGGCTGTGAAAGAACACATTCACTCACATTCACTGCCAATGGAAATGCAGAATGGCAGGACTCCTTTAGAAAATAGCTTGGTAGCTTTGAAGAAATATAAACTTATTTTTAGCTATGAACTAGTAATTATGCTCCTTAGTATTTACCCCATAGGTGGAAAATTTATGTGACCTGGTATCCTAATGGAAACTTTCATAAGCTGGGCATGGTGGCCCATGTCTGCAATCCCAGCACTCTAGGAGGCTGAGGCAAAAGGATCACACACTTAAGCCAGCTGGAGCAACTTGGTGACTTATAGAGACCATTTCTTTAAAAAGGTACAGAAATCTGGGAATGTAGCTCAGTGTGAAGGCCATGGGTTCAATTCCAAGTACTGAGGAAAAAAAACCTGCATAATATTTACGTAGATTTAGAAACAATTCACAAAACTTGGAAACAGCCAAAATGTCCTTTAGTTGGTGAATGGACAAATAAACTAATAAAACCAGAGCATGGAATATTATTTTCTATCTATAAATTGAGTAAGTCATAAATACAGAGGAAATTTTAATGCTTATTCCTAAACGAAAGGAGTCAAACAAATATATATGTGTTCTATAATTCTAAATATATGACATTCTGGAAAGGCAAAACTATGGAAACACTTAAAAAGATAAAATGGTGGTTGTCAAGGACTGGAAAGAAGGAGAGATGAATTAGGAGAGCACAGGAGATTCTGGGGAAATGAAATTATTCTTTATGATATTAAATGGCAGATACATGTTGTTATACATTTACATAAATGTATAAGAATGTATACTGTCATGAAGGAATCATAATGTAATCTTTGGATTTTGAATGATAATTGTGTGTCACTATGTGTTTTTCAGCTGTGACAAAGGTTGCAGGATTTTGATAATATGAGGAGGCTGTTTAAATGTGGGGTCACAGGGAAATATCTATGCCTTTGACTTAATTTTTATGAGCCTAAATCTCCCCCCAACACAGACTATTTAAAAATAAAAAATATAAAAAGTAGAAAAAAGTTTTCCAAGACTGTAGAGCTAATAAACAAATAATAAAGCTATAACTCATGGTTGGAGATTTCTGACTTGAAATTCTATGCCTCCATATACTCTTCTGTACTGTGCTACAACCACAGATTGTACAAGTTAAGAGGACTTATTTTCAAGTTAATTTTTAAGCAGTGATAAATGAAAAATGTGTTCTTTATTATTTGAATTTTTATTGCTTACTTTCTCTCATTGTACTTTTTTTGCCTGTATTTTCTGGTTTCATGCCACTTTTATTGCTCTTTTTTAAATGCTTGATACATAAAATTCCTGTTAAAATAAATAAATATTATGCCACTCTAGAAGATTACAGTTTTTCTTGAGACATGATAAATGACCAGACATTAGTAACTAAACAAGTTAATTTTATGTGGCCATTCATTTCTATGAAAAGATGTGCTAATTTGCCCATTTGGAATGACTCTGCATATAATCTCTCTAGATCTGTGATAGTTTTTGGACCTAGTTTGTTGTTCAACAGTTGACTCAAACCTGGCAGTTCTGTGTGCTTTTTGATATTAATGATGCCTTTTTGCCTGTGACCGTTCTCCACCACCAGCTGTGCAGGGACTATGAGTCCACAAGTTCTCAAAGCACCAACCACGCGCTGGGAGATGCTTTCTTGGAAGGCATCCACATCATTGGGAAAACAAAAGGATCAGCATATTCTTTGGTTTCCTGTGCAAAAGGAACATCTTCATCTTTTAACATGATTAATGCCTTTTATGGGTCTGTAAGTTAAGCCTCTGCTTGCAATTATGTAGAAATAATGGATTTGTGTAGCTTGCAGCTTGTTTGATCCTAATTTGACTGTAATTTAATTGTTTAACATTACCATTTTAAAATGGTCAATACTATTGTCTGTAAGACCATAAAAATGACACATTACCAAAAAAGATAATATATAAGTTAATCTGTACAAATAAGCATCATGAAGTTGTACATCTGGAACTCTGAAATAAATTAAAAATGAGAATTTAAGCCTGATAATTTTATATATTGAATGCTTGACTTTTATAGTCTTTAAGTAAAATGAGCCATATTTTCCAAACTTGAGAAGTGCCTTAAAATCTATTGCCAAGCAAAGAGCCATCATAAAATTTCAATTTTATTCTTTGATAAAGACAACCAAAAAGCTGGTTACATAAGCACATAAATCTTCCTGTTGATAAATAATAATTTACTAACACTGCCATATTTTGAAACCACCACCCCCCCATTTAAAGATAGCACATATCCATGTTTCGGCATGCCATAATGAAATTTCTTTACTTTAGAGGTTTTTGTATACTTGTCAAAATTTTTTGAAATTAAATTTTTTGTGCCCTAAACTGTTTTTTTATAACTGGGAATCTAGGAAATGTTGATTTTTATTCATTCATTAAGCATTGCTTGACAAGTCATTAATTCTTTAAAATGTATTAATGATCAAACATCTTAATGTCTTTGAACTTCTGATATTGAAGTAGAGCACTTTTAGCAGATATGCCAGCCCTTATTTTATGTTATCCCTGGAGACTATTTCTATTATGAGAAATTCAATGACTTTAATAAACAGTAATTCTCATTCATTTTGTTCACATACATGCATGTGCTGGATCTCAGTGAGTTCTACTGAGATTAAAGTTCAACTCTTTCAGATTTTTGCATGTGAGCAGTTCAGATCACAGCTTCTCTTTATAATACTAAAGAAGCTTGAATATATAAAACAATAACTTTGTGGATAGCAACATGACTAACATAGATATAGTAGCAGTGCTTATAATTATACATAAATTCCAAAATATATTAAATTGTTACCCAAATCAATCCAATATTGCTTAGTATTTTTAACTTTATAATTTAAACACATTTTATAAATAGAGCTTTACATTTTTATTACAAGTGCCATAAAATGTATATTGTTGTGATTAATAAATGAAATAGAATATAAATTACCAACATATAAAGTACTCACTTTCTAGTATTTTCAAAAATGTTTATGCCAATATCTAAAGCAAATGTTGAATTATTAAGTAGTTCTTTTAATTTATTAAATATTTGCGATATTTCAAGAAGACATTGTTTTGGTTTTAAGAAGAATAAAAATTTAACAGAAATGTAGTCTTTTCCCTTGAGAAACATTTTATCAAATGAAGATAGAAGACATGTGAACTCAACCAAAATCAGTTTTATCTCCAGTAATAGCTGTATCTGCACACAAAGTCTTGAAGACTTTTCTAAAAGGAATTCACAGGCAGGAACATAGCATTGGAATCTCAGGACTGCTCAAAAGACTGAGCTTGCATAGCAAACACAGTGCTTTTGCTTACAGTTTACTTATAACATTTGGGTTGTATTTTATGTGTGTAGTGAAGAATTGGGGAGGTCACTGGACTTGGTCAGCTAAAATCTTTCATTTTCAGGTGACTTACAACTAATACTTTTGAAACATGTGCCAGATATCTCACTAGTCTTTGTCTGTAGAGTATTTCTGATCAATAAAAAAATACCTAATGAAAGAATAAAATGAGACACTGAAAATTAACATCATTGGTCCGAGGTCACATAGCTTGTAAGTAGTGAACTGCCCTAAAATTTGAACCAGGCTTATTTCAATGCAAATTCATTCCTGTGCTTGTTTCTAAATAGTACTATACCATCATAAATTTATGACTCGATATCTCACGTTGTAGCCTGCAAAATCAGTTCTTGCCACAGCTTTATGGTGTATGTGTATTTCCTTAAAGATGTCCTTTACAGGTTGCCAACTTCAAATTCCCCTAGAAGTGGCCAGTGCTCACTGGGTGTAGGGGTTGTACCATTCAGACAAAAGGAAACAGAAGTCATGGGCCACACTGACCTATTCCTGTCAGAGTCAGGGTCATGCACCTCTCCTGCCATCTGTCAGAGACTTGACAGGACAATCTGTGAAGAAATTATTCATATTATAGTTCTGAAAACAATTTTTTGTTCAAAATTTGGAGAATTGCATTCACAACCTGTGTTTCTAACACATTCATCCTCTAGTGTAATGACACACAGGTTACAATTAATGAAGATTTAAAGTTCACATAAAAATACGAAATTAATTATAAGACTATTTGTTTGGCCCATTAGTTTCCACACCAAAAATATTCTCCTTATTTTTTAATTTAATTTTCATGACAGAGTTGAGATGATTGCCTTGTTATCACAGTCCACCCATGCACAAATGGGACTTGTGAGAAGATATGTGACACTACCACAGGTGGGGTTAGAACTTAAACCCAGGCACTGTGGTAAATATGCTATTGATTATTTATAAAACTACATTATGTAACTCTCTGGTGCCATGCATATACTTTTCCTCCTGGATCCAAGAGAAAGGATATGTGAAAAGTTTAAATTTGATATACCTTTGGGCAGCTAAGCAGTCACTCATTTTCCTAACCTCCATCTACTGTCTAATAATTAATGTAATGATAATAATGCATAGTTACTCTAAAAAAATTTGTCTACAATGTGTATTAAAATGTGTTCATCTTTAAGAGTAGCTTCAAAAGGGATACTCCATGGCAATGGAGAGGAAAAAAGATAAAAGATATATCAAAATTGCTGTAGCTATTATAAGATTGATTAATAATTTAAAAGCAATCCAACTGTGGTTTTTCTTTTCATGTATGTATGAGATTTGCATTCATGCAAACTCACATTGAATTGTAGGCTATTTTTCACATGATTCCATGAGATTTTGCTCTAAGAGTTGCGATCCTGGCTTTGGCATGTGACTCAGTGGTAGTGTTTGCTTAGCACATGCCTGGCTCTAATGAGAGAGAGCCAGAGAGAGAGAGAGAGAGAGAGAGAGAGAGAGAGAGAGAGAGAGAGAGAGAGAGAGAGATATTTACAGCCCCACCTTTCCTAGTAGGATGCTATTATAATATGATTAACGACTGCAAGAACAATAACAAAAAATGAACGTACATAAGTGTCAGGGAAGGTGAGCTCTGAAGTGGAGGCAGTCTTAGCTCACCTGGGACTATTTTTGATCCGTAACTAAGTTGTTGTGTCCATTTGCTCAGTTAGGAAAATCTCATATGTAACCTCATCTATTTTATAGAAGCAAAACATTTATACCCAAGGATGAAGTTTCATCTTATTTCTGTAGATATTGTTGAAAGGAGAAAGGATAGAGGAGTTGAATAGAGCAGTGAGGAACAGGAATGAGACTTACAAGCGAGAATGGAAGAAAAGTCTTGAAGTCTGTGCACCTCCCATCGGTGAGACTTCCACACGTAGAGAAGAATCGCCAAGACCAGAAACTTGACTAAATGCATATTTTATTTGAACAAAAATGCTAACTTTTTAAAATTTTTATACCTCTGACAAACATATTTTCCAGTTTGCTATCAAAACAAGCTTCCTATTTTCTCGTATCAAAGCCATTGTGTGCTGATTTACAAATATTTCTCCAATCTTGAATTAAACCTGTGGAAAAATTATATAATTGTTACACAAAAAATAATTTGAAAACTACATGGTAAATTTTCAAGTAGGTGCAGATGGTAGTTGATAAAATATGACCATATCCTTAGAATAATTTTCTAAGGTATTAACTTGATTAAAAATAGCAAAGATAGTTGTCATAATAATGAAGCCACACATGAAGAAAAAAGATTTTTGTACTTTTATCCATTAGGGTCTAGGAAGTAACAAAAATAAAATTAACATGAAAGTAACAAGTGACACTTTCAAACTGGATAATTAGGGAAGGGCTAGAAGTTGATTTACAATAAAGTATAGAGAAAACCCAAGGGATAGTTCCCCATTCCTTGGGTAGAGACAGCAGGAGGTCACTGTCACCACAACCTTGAACAGGCAGCAGAAATAGCATTTTCCAACATGCAAGAAGGTGTCTGATAGCTGCTGAAACCTCCAAGTGAAAGAGTCAACAACTAATAGTGACAACTTAAAGAGTAGATAATCGCTCTCATCTTACCTCCAGCTCTTACATCTCTTGCTGGAGTTCTGCATCAGTACAGGACCTGGAAGCCAGGCACCGAGCAGCCTGGGCCCAGATCCATTCAACTGTGGCTCCCAGGTGCACAGCATTATGCAAAAGAATGGAAAATGAAAGGTTTCTAGCACACCTATAAAACTGTTTGACCTTTGTAACTTTGCAATTCCTGGACAGAAAAACTATAAACTATAACTTATGGGCAAAAATAAATTATTAAGGTATAGCTCTCTCTCTACATCTATCTATCTATCTATCTATCTATCTATCTATCTATCTATCTAATATATATATACATATATATAAATGAATATATATGAATATATATATAAATGAATATACATATATATATATATATAAATGAAAACTATATGAAAAGGAAATGAATGATAAATTTTTATTTGGGTGTTTTAAGCAAGATAACTACTAAAAGATTGTATATGGCCCCCTAAAAAAGAGAATTTATGCATGAATCAATACAAAAAAACCAAAAATTTTGTTAGTAAGTTTCCTGTTTAATGTGAACTTAGTCATATAAAACAAAATTTGGGGAAAAAATAAAACTGCTCATAAATTGTTCTTTATAATGTTCAACAGATAGTGCACTTACGTGTGTGTACATGGTGACTTGATTTTAAATATTGTTTTTTAAAAAGAGAGTAAGCACATTTTTACACAAACAATTCAAGTGGAATCATCACCTTCTGCATGTTAGCAACCATTACCAGTTTTCTGCGACTATAGAGATGTAAACTGAGAGCTCAGTTCTTCTCCCAGTGCTCTGACAATTAACTGTAAACATTGTGCCATATTCCTTTTCTTTCCACCCAAATAAGGTTTGTTTGAAACATTTTCAGTACTGAAATATACAAAATTTAAATTTTAGAAAACAATAAAAAAATTTGTTTTGCTCTCAAGCTAGGAATCACACTGGTAACAGCATGCCGTGTCATTTATCACTGGACAGTGTTTCTTTTAGCAATATTTAAAGCAAGAGCATGTTTTTGAAAAATTTTTTAAGGGTAAAGGTCTCTGTTGGAGATTTTTATATTATTTCTTAGCTGACACAAACTGTTAGATTCTCCAAATGCAAATATAATTTTTATTCATGATTATAGTTATTGAATGAATACCTACATCATATTTCTATATCAAAATTTAAAAAGCTTATTGTGATGTCTGAGTTCATTTTATAGGATACTCTTTGAATAGGCAGCAGAAATAGCATTTTCCAACATGCAGGAAGGTAAGAGACTTACCTTTAGGGAAATTCCAAATACTGTGCAGAAATACCTTTGAAATAAAATTCTGGTCTCAATTATCAGGCTTTATATATACAGTGATGTTAGAGTTAGATAAACAGATTAGCAAGCTTTCCCTATTAAATTTAGTATGTAGGAGTGATATACGGGAATGAAACTCCCAATCTATTATGTCCATAAGTTCGTGTTCTCTAAAGTCGAAGAATGAATTTTAGGAACAATGGAGGTGAAGAGCAGAATATATTTATCGAGAGAAAACTTTCTGAAGAGAGACAGAAGGGGACCCAAGCGGGTTGCCAAGGACTCTGTCTTTTCCAGGGACTTTTATAGGCTAAAACCATGGGTTCAAGGTGGGGGAAGACTGGGAACTCACAAGGCAGATGGGCATGAGGTGCGACATAACTATAGTCAGCCAATAAGATCAATAGTTCAGGTAAAAGTTTATTACATTAGGGACAAATGGGGGAGCGAGACACTTAGAAAGCGGGCATTCTTACAGGGCAGTGACTCTTTCCTAGGGGATGGGAACTATTTAGGGTATCAATCCTCAGGATATGGGCACATTTGCTTGGCCTTTTGTCTTGAGCCTGGCCCACCACGGCAGGAGACATCAGTCTCCTCATAGCTGCCAGGTGTCTGCACTGGCTCCACTGAGGACCTAGCCCTATCTCACTGCCTATAATATTTTAACCAACTCAGCTGCCTGCAACAGTAGTTGGTAACATTTGTATCTGAGTAAATATTTTCAGACATTCTATGTCATAAAAATGCAATAATAATAATAATACATCACAAATTATAATCCTAGTAAATTTTATAAGATCTATCATGCTTGCATCATCAAAAATACTGTCAGATAGATACACAAGTATTTTTTTATTATTATTATGCAAATACAATCAGCCATGGTCAGAAAAGGTACATGATTTTCTTAGGAATACATGGTAAGCCATGAATAAGCAATTCTAGTCAGTTTGGTCTTTTGTTTGTTTGTTTTTGTTTTTGTTTTTTTTTTTTTTTGGAACTGGGGATCAAACTCACAACCACAGGCTTGCATGGCAGGCGACTATGCTGCTGAGCTAAATCCCCAGCTAGTCAAAGTATTTTAACTACGATTCTTGTGTCTTTTCTCCACAAATTCCACTTGATTAAATAAGAAATTGAGTGGCTTTGTATTCCCTGGACTGTACAGTTTTGGGTAAACATTATTTCCCACAGATCTTTTTGGTTACACACACACATACACACACACACACACACTCCTTTATGATAACTACTCTTTATGAATAAGACTAAAATTTCCATTGTTCCTTTAATTTACTTAATTTGATGTTTTATTTTAAAAATATTACCAACTTAAAATATTAAAAATTATGGGTGTAAAGATATTGAAAGAGAAAGCTAGAATGTCCCTGCAAGCTTGACTGTCCCCTTCAGTTCTACTCATGAATAGAAGAACTGAAGGCCACCCTTGGGGACAGGTTGCTATGTTAATAGCCAAAGTTGAAGAGGCATATTTCTCCTTGATTGTGTATCTATAAAGACACATAGCTTTGTGTCTTTATAGATTTATATATAGGAATTCAGTTTATTAATTTAAAAAATGCATTTACCCTCAACACATTTGTCTCTAACTTTTTTAAAATCTTAATAATATATTATGAACGTTACCACTTGTAAATAAAGTTATAATTTCATATTACATATTTCTTATACGTACATCACACTTACATATATTTAATATAAACAGGGACCCAGCGTGCTCTCTTTCTTTTAAGGATTTTCGCCCTTCTTTCTCCTTCTTCTTTCCCCTTTCTTTAGCCTTCCCTCCACCTGTCCCATCACTATGTCCACAAACTCATGTGAACAGGCTTTTCACATATTCTCCTAAGAATTTCCCATGTTCATATAGTCATATACAAATGTATGACTACATACTAACCAGAGCTACCAATACGAAGGTTCTGGCTTTGGTTCTTGTACATTGCACACAAAAATATACTATACCTCATTGTTTTACATCTTATTTTACTTTTCATAGCCAACATTGTTTGGTAGAAATCCCTTTAGATCAAATGGCAGAGATCCAGTTTGTTCTTTTTTCAAGACTGCATAGTATTTCAAGGTGTAGCTCTACTATGAATTATTTAACTATGTTTCTGCTGATGAGCATTGTTTGATACATTAATCAGGAGAGAGGAGAAATGTCTTGTTTTAATGCAGAGAATTTAATATGAAGATTACTACATGGCTATAAAAGATCATTAACTATGTAAAACAAAAGACAAAAATGCCAAGATGTGGCAAATGCAGGCACTGGAGCAAGCAACCTTCCTCTCTAACTCTGAAAATACAAAAGAAAGAAACTGGAATTACCCAGAGTTTGGAGATGGGGTTCCACCGAACTGAAATGGAAGAGTGGTTTGCAGAGTCTCAGCCCCAAAGAAGAATCTAGCAGTGTTGGTTTACACTCTGAGCCCCTGATTCAATGGCTGGCAGTCATTACTGCTCAGAATGATCTTTCCTGTTCAAAACAGAGCTGTATGAGGTGTCCTTATTCATCCACTCTTGGGTATCAGTGTTCTTACTTTGATGGCAAATATTTCCAATAATATGAATATGGCATAAACCACTATTGTAAACCTGAGATATCACCGGATGTGGTTTTCAATTTATACTGAAAAACAAAAATCACACTCTGCTAGGAATTTTGGAGAATAACCTTTCTTCTTATTCCCACTAGTACTAGTGATTTTTTTTCTCTTTCTTTTGCTTAATATTTTCTGGGTTTTTTTTTTTTTTTTTGCTTTTTTTCATGAATAGACAAAATTTATTTATATATTACAGAAATTAAACTTTGTCAGTCTTTGCATTACATTACATTCTAACTCAATTGTTTATTAACTTAGATAGATGATAGATAGATAGATAGATAGATAGATAGATAGATAGATAGATGATAGATAGATTTGGTACCGGGGATTTAATTCATGACCTCGCACTTGCCAGGCAGACACTTGTGCCACTGAGCTAAATCTCCAGCCTGTTACATAAATTTCAAGACAGAACATAATTGAATGTATAAATGACTTCTAACTTTTGAATCCTGTCTCAGTCATGTAGACCTCTCCCATCCCAACTGGATTCATAATTTAGACTTCTTTCTAATATTTTATTTTTAACATTTAAGGCTTTCTTTCATCTGGGGGCCCTGATATGCATGCTATGTGATAGGGCTCTGACTTTTTCCTCCAAATGGATAATCACTGTTCAGTTACATTGGCTATATCAGCTATTCTTTCAATACTGATGTGAAAAACCAATTTACATATGTGGAATTCTTGGATCTATTTCTGGATTTACTATTTTGAATTACACTGATCTTTTGTTGATTTCTTATGTCGATCCCTTATTATTATCAGTGCCTAACAAAAATACTTACTTCTCCTCTCACTATTTTCTAGTCTATTTTTTTTAAATCTCAAGCATTGTGTTTTTTTTAAGATAATTAATCTAACCCCTCTCTTCTCCAGGAAAAAAGAAATAATTTTCATTAGAGACTAAAGTGGAACTACATTCTATTTATATGTCAATTTTGTAGGATTTATATTTCATAAAATTATCCTTTCATCAAAGAATCACACATTTGTCCAGATCATGATTTAAACTCCTAGGTAAAATTCTACAGTTTAATTGTGAATAAAGATTTATGCTTTCCTTGTTAAATTTACTCCTTAGCATCATACAGTTTTAATTCTATTATTATATTTCTAGAGAGAATACTAAGAGAAAGTTATTGACACATACTGTCTTAGTTACTTTTTACTCATCGCTGAGCCAAAATACCTGATGCTCAAAGTTTGGGAAAGGAAAGGTTTATTTCTTAAAGTTTTTGGAGGTTTCAGTCCATATTCAGTTGGCTCCAAGGCAAGGTGGCATGGTGGGGTCGCCATGCCATATAAGGGTTCATGGCGGCTGCATACAGCAAGATGGAAACCAGCAAGAGAGAGACAGGCCTTCTTCCTGCCATTACATCACATCCAGGCTCCACCCCCAGGCAGGTGTAGCACTGACACCATCAATCCAAACGCTAGACTATGTACCAATCATAAATGCACAATGCAAATAAATGCATGAGGCCTGGGGGCCTCCGACATAAACCATGATACATACTAAGAGACAGTTATTGATTTAGTAATATTACCATTCAGATATATAAAACTTTTATAATAAATGAATTTTTAAAATATAAGGGCTCTTAGGAAATATGAGTGTTTTGTTTTTCTCTCTGATAACTGTTTAGAGTGTGTGTTCTAAGGTAGTGAGGGCTCCTCCTCATATACCCACTGGAGAACACAAAAGAAGATATCTCCACCAATTTTGACACTTGGTGTCTTGTTTACTATGATAATTACCCATCCAGTATGGAGTAATAGAAAAAAATGCATGAAAGAAACTTCATGGGTGTTTATTTGACAGGAAGAAAACTGAGAAATGTTAGCTCTTTTCACATCTTATTGAAAGGAATTGGTTCCTAGTTATCTTGTAACAGACAGGTACTGGGATGTACAATGTCACTAGCTAAATACATATCCACTTGTTCTGCTCATAGAAAAGAAAGAGAGAAGGGATTTTAGAAAACCTCTTAGAATCTGTCGTGGTATAATTATCCTCTAGCAACCATACTGAAGTATTATTAACTTCTGTAGTTCTGTTAAGGTAAAGAAAATGGAAATTTTTGTTATATAGTGTCGTCAAGAAAAGTAGGTTTTTACTTCTTTTTCAATATTTTTCATATGTAATATTTTGGTTTTTGTTATTATACCTCTTAGAAATTCTAAGACTAGCTGAATAATGATAGCAAGAAGAAATAATAGAACTACTCTTTTACCATTTCTGCTATTTGATATTAATCTTTTACATACTATCTTGATAAATTTAAAGATTTTCATTCGTTTGTTGTTTTACTTAGAACTTCCTTTAGAATAAGACTACAAGGGTCATCAAATTTTAACATTTAATTTTCAAATCATAATTCATTACTTTTAGTGTATTAGTCTAATGAATTATGTTAACACAATTCCAGGAAAAGAAATATTTAGGATAACTTCAATTTATTCTATTGTGTGAAAATTATGTTGTTATACTGTTGGGTATGTTAAACATACATGATGCTATTTAGAGACATAATATTTTAAAAGAATTTTTGCATATATAATTCTAAATGAAATGAAAGAACAATTCATTTTTTTGAAAGTACTATCTTAAAATAGTTGATGCTTCAGGGTTAGTAATATAAATTAGGGAAATTTATGTTTTTATAGAAAAAATAGTGTCAATAAAATTAGAATTATACATTTTTAAAAGTAAGTAACAGCTCAGTTGTGATAGACCATGCCTTTATCTCTTTTAGGGAGATTTAAATGTATTCATCTTTTTAATTTCTCTTCAGTTAATGATGTTTTCAAGTTTTCTTCTATATCTTAAACAAAATTTGACAACATGTTTTTTACTAGAATATCATTTATTTCCTCTCAATTTTCAACTGCATTCCAATAATGTTTCAGTTAGCAGTTTTTTAATTTTTTTCTAACTTTTTCATTATTTATGATTCTTTCTCTTTTTTATGTCTTAATTTACTTGGTTTTGTTCTCTTTTTGCTTTATGGGAAGTTTATCTATTTTTACAACTATTTTCAAGTATTTGTTTAAGAAAATATTGCTCTATTTTTCCTGCCATTTAAATCTATTTAATGGTTCAAGCTTTTATAGCTTTAAGTTTTAGCTTTTTATATTTTATTGTATTTTTCATTGTATTCTTTTTTTTACTATGTTCTCTAACACTGAAGGCATTTATAGTTAGATATGTTTGTGCTGTTTACTGTAAGTTTTTGTATGACTTTTTCATAGAGTTCCTGGCTATCTTCCAGAGAGTTTTCATTCCTTTGAACTAAATATTATTTAAAAATGTATTAATTAATTTTCAGGTGATTAAGATTTATGGTCTTTTCAAATTGTATTTCTAATTTTATTTGATCAAAATCAAAAGAACAGCCATGAAAATTCTCTACTTGAAAATGTTTATTACAGAATTTTTCAGGAAAAATAGTTTTTAAATATTTCATGACAATGTTTTTAATTTGACAGATTTTTGTAAATCTATTAAACATATGTTCATTGCATTATTTAATATCTCTATGTCCTTGTTTATTTTTTGTTTACCAGTTATATTTTAAAAATATTTTTCACCTGTTCCAAGTTTTAGTAAACAGAGCTAAAATAGTATCACTGTTCATTTAAAATTCTTTGGAATATTTACAATCTTATTTTTTCCTTTTAAAATACACTTAATTTTATCTCTTAATTTTATCTTGGGATAAAGGGGTCATAGAAAGAAAAAGATATATGGAGTAGCATTATATTTGGTTTCTGTGAGAATATCTCAAAGTAGAGGTTTCATGCAGAAATATTTAGAGTTTTTTAAATTTACATTTGAAACAACTTTTTATGCTTCCTTACTGCCCTCTTCCAATCAAAAACAAAGTTCATGTAGAATTCATATGCAGATATAAATATGATGATGTATTGCCTATTCTTTAACACAGATCATTGCATTTTTTAAAATTTCCTTACGGTAGTGCATTAAAAATATATTGAGGTAGAATGGGGATGTAGGTTCGTGGTAAAGTCTTTGCCTAGCATTTGTAAGGTACTAAATTGGATCCCCAGAAAAAGAAAGGAAGAAGGAAAGAAAGGGAGAGAAGGGAGAGGAGAGGGAAAGAGAGAAGGAGAGGGAGAGAAAGAGACAATCACATTGAAACAAACTTTGGTAATGATCTGTTTATGTGGTAACCATTCTTCTCTGCTGGTAATAAAAATCAAAGTATGTTTAGTAAAATCAAATTTCAAAAACAAAAAACACAAACAAAACTAATATCAAATAAATCTAGATAGTTAAAATATCAGATAAATTGATAATTAAAATATCAATTTATTGGAAACTTCTTGAAAATACTAAATTACTCTTAGGAATCTGTAAATCTCTCCCGTACTATGAAGGACATGCTCAGTCCTAACATTACTGCTTAATGATTCCACACTTTTCAAGCAGATCTGACAGGAATTCATGTTGGTTCCAACTTTTTTTGACCTACAAGGTCATGATAATTTGAGAGTGAGATTTGTTAGATTCTGAGACAGCTAATATTTAATCTTGGGTACCATATTTAAAGTGATCATAATGAGGTATGACAACCATATTGACTAATCTACAGAAAAGAATATGTCATTGCAATGGTAATGGGAAGAGCTATCCAATTAATTGGTAGTAAATTGGACAGATTGCTTTGGAAGATTTCCAAGAAACAAAGCTCTTCTAATGCTGTGCTTCAAAAGCAAGGCAGAACTACTTCCTTAATCAAATTGTATAAAGAAATTTTTTATTTTTTTTTCCTTTTCAAATTTTATGTGCCAGAATCTAATCCACAGCAGAGGCAAAATTGTAAAAATACAGACTCTAAGGTGTTTATGTGAAAATTAAGGCCCTCAAATCCTGCAAAGATCACCATGATTTTGAAAGAAATTCTTCTGGTATTTCTTCATTGAACAGCAATAGTCATATTTTAACCTTGCAGTGTGAATAATGTTTTTATCTATAACCCGTTTGTTCCTTATAACAGTTCTCGAGATATTATCTCCCTCATTTTATAGGGATGAACTTCAAGTTCAGGGAATGTCAGACGACCTACTAATGCTAACGCCTTCACTGTGGTGTATCTAAATGTAAGCCCATCTCTCCTCCACATCATCCACATCACTGCCAACACAGCAGTGGAGTCCGTGATCATGTGTCAGCTCATCTGATGCACTTGCCTTTTCTGTGAGCTAGAATAGAACAACAAATATTTAGCCACTAGAAACATTGAACTTTGCCTAAGTGCATTTATTTCTATCAACGTCTAACCTTGTTTAAGAGAAAAGAGAGTCACCCTATTTCACTTTAAACTCATTAGGTTAAGGGTTACTGGTGAAGAGTATGGAAATTACTTGCTTATTAAAACCTTATGACAAACTCATTCACAATTGTGAAAGGAATCTGACCCTTCATTTTAATTTGATATACCAAAAGTTCCTATGTAGTTTAAGCATCAATAATCTAATGCCAAATTAAATTTCTTATTTTTCTTGATTCTTGCTTCCGGAAATTCAGTTCTACCATAATCACATTCTCAAATACCCTGTAAACACAGAAAAAAAATCAGAACAATATAAAAAATTTATTCCTCAGAACATATTATGTGACTTATTTATTATCTGTTCCACACGGTAATGTGTCAAAGTCCTGAATGTCACTGAGAAGGAAAGATGGATTGGTTTCGTTAGCCAGGCTCTAGAAGAAGAGTTGAGATGTCAGTAGAAAAATGCCCCTCTCCATCACCAGTGAAGGCTAATCAGGGAAGAATGTCCGTGGGTAGCAGCATCTACATTTGTCTCCAGCCGCATCACAGGGCTGTTATGAGGTGTAACTAATAGCATTGTTGTGAGTCATCTTGGTCTGTAATAACATGCTCCACAGTGGCATTAGTGGTCATACGAGATGGATTTTGTATGAAAAGGAAAAAGTGCTTCTCAGCTAAGTATCTGCAAGGCCGTGTACGACACAGTGACGCGTAGCTACTGTTTTTCCACTGCGACACATCAACCATATTCCATCGACGCCAAGGTTCTGAAACACTCAAGAAGTTTTTGTAGGACAATGTCAGGCCCATAAGTTGTTATAACAACTTAATTCTCAACAGAAGCCTCTGCCAAGATATACCTGCAGTTGTCCGCTGAAGTCTACTTTGAAGCTGATTCTAGAAATTTAAAAAAAAGAAGATAAGAATGTATGCACTGCTAAAATATTTTAATGACTGTTAATCCAGATGACAAAGTTTTGATATTGTGAGCTGCTTTTTCCAGTAACATTTTCTGGAGGGGTGCACCAGGACCTACTTCTACATGGAATGTGCACACTTCTCATATACTCTGATTTTCCAGTCAATTATTCATTAACCAATCATTGGCAGAGTACAGAGAACAAACAGACCAGACCAGCATGCAGGCCCCATGCTGGCCCCGACTCCAAATCTGCCTCTCAGGTTGCCAGGAACAGAAAATCCAGACCTTCATATGACACAGCCTAACTCCTTCAGGTTCCTTTCAACTTTAGAAGTACATGACATTTTTCTAAAACAAAAAATTGTTCACAAGCAATTTTTATGTTTTTTTCTTCTACACTAGAAATTTTAAAGAACAAGGGTATAAATTTTTAAGCATTTTCAAACATTTAAAAATTAACCCTTATAATTTTTAATATTTTAAATCATTAAAGAAAGATGTTTTAAATTTTGAAAGTGTATAAAGTAACTGAACATGTTTTATAAGAACATAGATTAGATGCATTTACCATGCACCTGGCATGGGATACTTACTGGCATCATGAATCACAATTTACTCAGAAGTTCCTGGTTGCAAAAGTAAAAGGGGAAATAGTGAACTATACTTTCATTATCTAATTTTATTTTCAAAGAAATTGCACAGTTTTTTCTAGAGAGATAATCATTTCCTGGAATAAAATACTCTAAGCTTAATAAATGCTCAGCTATTAACTGAAATTTTTTTATAAAAGTCTTTCTGCATAAGCAATTAGTATCTGTGTCCATTGACACAGTATTGAGAATATTCATATATTTGCCCTATACTATTCTTTCTCTTCTTAGTAATAAAAGGATATTGCACAGTTTCTTTATTTTTAATTTTATTTTGTGGAAAAAAATAAAACAAAATTTCATAACAAAATAATAAAATAGTAATAGTTAATACATCACTTTAAAGTATGTTATCTTTAAAGTAGCTGCTCAGTGTATAAGATATGGGAATAAAAATTTCTCCAATCTGTGTTAGCACAACCTTCGTCTCTCATGAAGCTCTTTAAGGAAGATGAATAGTAGAACTGACCTGCACTTTTTCCCTTTCACCCATCCTAGTTCCTTTTTCCTTTTGAGTTTCTTCCCATTCCACAATATCTATTGCACATTTATACTTTATTTACTCTTTCAGTTTTTCACATCAGGGAGACAGTATGATGATTACAGATTTATTTCACTTCTGAGTATAGTCTCAAGTTGCATCCGTTTACCTATAAAGGTCCCAAGTTTATCCTTATTTATGACTGAACAGTATTCCATTGTGTAAAAATACCACATCTTTTTATCCATTCCTTGGCTGATGAACATTTGGGTTGTTTCCAAGATTGAGCTATTATAAATCATGCTGCTATAAACATGAGTGCACATATATTACTATGGTATGATGTTTTTAATTATTCAGAAAGATACCCAGAAGGGAAATAGCTGGGTGGAATGAGACCTCTAATCTTAGATTTTTGAGGAATCTCCATACTGATTTTCATAGTGGTTGTGCTGGTCTATGGCCTCAGGAACAGTGGAAAAGGGTTCTTTTTTCCCCACAGCCCTGTCAGCATTTGTTATTGGTTGATTCCTTGATGATAGTCATTTTTTTTGGAGTGAGATTAAATCTCAGTACTGTTTTAATTTGCATTTCTGAAGTGACCAATGACGTTGAACATTTTTCATGTATTTATTTGCCACTTGTATTTCTTCATCTTGACAAACTTTCTTTTAACCAATGTTTCTAATTGTGTTTTTCAGAATGACAAATCCCCAGGGCGATCTGCTAGTCGATCAAGTAACATTTCAAAAGTAGGTAAAACATGTTCATTTTCATGTTTATTGATTTCTACATTTCATGAGTTCAATAAATAAGTGCAATGTTTAACCTATAATTTTATCTATGATCAATACAAATGTAACTTGCATACTATTTATAGTTAAATAGCTTTTACTACTTCAAGATTTTACAGTGATAAAAAGACTGATTTTTTTCAGCAAAACAAATTATACTATTTTTTCATTTTTAATGTTACGTACAGGAGATGTAATTGACTAGTTTGAGTCATGAAGTAAAATGTTTTCTCTCTCACTTTAACCACCATCAAGTCATTATACACAAAAGTAAAAACTGTATCAATGCTTGTGAGACAGTTCACATGAATTTAATATTTCAGAAATCTAGATTCAACTCTCTAAACATTAATTACTATTGTTGCCAGAAGAGATTTTAGAAATCAGTTTAACAAAGACATGAGTATGGTTCTATTCAGATCACAAACTCGATGGATGAAAAACAAAATACTCCCTAGACCATCTGGGAGACACTAGAGTTGAAAAAATTACAGCTCATGGGAGATAATCTAGATGTTTATCATGCCTGCAAAACAAAATTTAATAATTGTTCTCCAAAAGAGGCACCACAACATTTATAGATATGGTTCCTGAGAAGTGAAAAGTAATTTAGAGTCATTTGTCAAAATGAAAAAATAGGATGTGCGCAACTGTACTAAGAATCAAGACGGATTTATCACAAATGGAGCCAATCTGGCCTTGCTAGGGGTAACTTTGTATTAGCAATTTTACAATATTTTGATTGAAGATCAACTCCAAATAGCAATAAACTTCAGGCATTGCTCAGTCTCCAGTGTGGAGATACTTTTGTTTGGTTCTGCTTTAAGAAGCAAAGTGTTTTATTATTTATTCACAAGTAGGAGCACTCACCAGAGAGTCTGCATTGTCTTAGGCTGGGTTCCTCAACCTGGTTCTTACAGAACAGTGTCAAAGACCAGGTCATGTGCATACACACTACTATGGTTACTAACATCTTAATAGTCAGTATGCATGCCTGTCCACTTCTCCACAGGGAAACCATACCCCTACCTTGGTATGCTTCTTACTGCAGAAGAATCCTTTAAAAGACATTCGAAACAAAATCTGTCAACTTATTTGCTTGGCATACATGTAGAGATGCAAGAGACTCAGAGTGAATTGTGCATCAATTCTTGGTACCTGTTATAGTTTGGACCACAAATGTCCCCCAAGTCCCCCATGAGTTGGTGATTTGGTTCCCAGAGAGATACTATAGGGAGGCAGTGGGATCTTTAAGAGATGTGGCCTAAAGTGAGGTCTCTAGGTCACTGGGCCACAGCCCTGGAGGGAATTGTAGGACCTTCTGTCCTTCTCCTCACTCTTTTGTTTCCTGGCTAGGAGATGGATTTGCAACCTTAGCAGGGGTGTGAAAGCAATAGGGTCTTTCAGTCATGGGCTGAAACCTCCAAAACTAGGGATTAAAACCACACTTTATCAGTAGTTCAGGTATTTGTTACATAATGGAAAGCTGATGATACAGTACTGAACATTTCTAATTCCATTCTTCTGGATCCATTCAAAGATATTTGAGAGGCAATGTGGTCTCCTGATTTTGTGCAAACTCAGAGAGATTCAGAGTTCATGTCCTCTGTGAAAGGAAATGATAATGTGAGCCATCTAAAGGCAGTTCTCTTCAGTAGTTGTAAGTTAACACAGTTCTTCTGGGTCCCTGTCACCCTAGTATCATAGTGAGGAGTTTCGCCCATAGCTGCAGAACCTTGTCATTGTTCTGAACTTGAATATGAATGTTTAGTAAGTGAAACTTAGAAACTTGTAAATAGTGCTTTTTGGTCATATGAAAAATTCATGATCTAAGGTCAAAACTATTTTCTCTATAAACTGCTGTTTGAGTTTGACATGATACAATTTATTTATAACTTGCAGTCTTCAATTTATTCTTTAAGAAATAAAAAAAATCACGTGTAGTTTCCCTTCTATGGGCGCTGATATACACTAATTGCATTCCATTTGGAGAAGAATGTAACACTCTTTTCTTAACCAGCAACTTTATTGGGATCATAGCAAAAACTGAATTATCAAACACTGGTGGAAATTATCAAATTTCATTGGGCATAGGTTTATTTTGTTTAATCCAGTATAATTTTTCTTTTTTGTTCAGAATAATAGACATCAATACCTGTTGAGTCCTCACTATTTTTTATGAATTGTTAAGTAACAAAATCTTCGTTAAGACTATGGTCTACTAAATATGAAGTGGAGATAACTAGAAATATTTCAGTTCTTTACTTTTTAAAGTGAAGGACAAAGTATTTAATATCAAAATAGTTTATGTCAAAAAAGACTGAACTTTTCAAAGATATGAAAATCAGTATAATGGAGCAATTAAGAAGATGAATACTAGAGTACATGCTAGACAGTTACCTTTTTACTCCTTTTATAATGTATCTCTAAAACCAGAATTAATAATTGTATCTACCTTTTGGAATGGTGCTGAGACATTGTATAGCACTGTGTAGGTATCAGATATTATAATCAGGGGTTTTTAATGTTTGTATCTCAGTGACATAAGTGCTCAGATAATCTCTTTTTTAAGCAAGTGAATTTAAGATATTCTCTGTAGTGCATGCATTTTAACTGAATCATAACAAATTACAGAGTAGACAAAATTAAGGTGTTAGTGATTGAAAAAGTTATTGTATTTCCTTATTTCTTTAAAAAGGATAACTAACCATAAGAAATTCTCTTAGGTTGGTCTTAGTACTGTGCATAATAGATTTTTTAACCTTTTATTCTGTTTGTTCTAATCCCTATGCATTGATACAGAAAATTACATAAAGTGCAAGAGACTCCATCCAGGAGAGATGGCATTCTTCCTCCACATCGTTAGGTCTCTTTTCACGCCTGTTTCCTGTACTTCCTTATTGAGAATGAACAGACCTAATTCACCATAAAGTAGTTGTTGAATGTCTTTTTTCTGGAGTCTTGTTCATTACTGGAATATTAGAATAAGGGGGAAAAGTCCCTACTAGGTCCTTAGTAGCTTACTCTAAAAGAGTTGAGGTGAGATATAAGACATACACATTCATGTACGTAAAGTCGAACTGTAAAACAACTTGTGCCCAAAAGAGTTAACATACCAGTCCTGTAACTCCCATTACTAGACAGGCCTGCTGGCAGGTTTGGCCCTTGCTGGCATGCGAGAAGGAAGATTCCAGGTGTGGAACACCACACCAGCCTACCCGATAGGAACAATTCCCTGCACCTAAATTACAGTCGGTATGGGTTATCCTAGCCATGTAGTTTCCTCCTGGAGTCTGAAGTATTAGTATAGGCTAGACCAGTAAACATTTAAGAAACTGCCTCAGATATACAGCTCTGGGCAATGAGTCTGTGATGCTGTCCCTGGTAGACCACGCTTCACAAGTTTTACAATGCACTGATGCAGAAATTAAGCCCATTCTGTGTGATTCTGCTGAGATGAGCTTTTGGAAAATTGATACTGATTCCTCTGGACTTTACCCCATGTGCATTTGCCCTTTGCTTATTTTACTTCGTAAATTGTCATTGTGATAAATCATAACCAGAGTAGAACCATAAGTTTGGTCTTGCATTCTGAAAAGTCATAGACTCTGGACATGGCCAAGGAGACCCTCACCACATTGCACTCAAAAGACGTATGAATGGGAGCTGTGAAAATTCATAATGATTTTTTCCATTTAGTTGGGACAAGATCATATAAGAGAAGGTTTCTTACAACAATGGTATGTAAATAGGGACTTAAGGATTTGGTGTGAACTGATCAACTGTCTGGAAAGAATGTTTAAAGGGATATCAGTACGAAATGTGTAAACAAGAAAACACAGACTAAAAGGAGGAAGTACACGAGGTAGTTTGTAAGGGGCTGCTAAGAAGAGACTGAGTAACAGAATACATTCTCTTTCATTTTGTCCACACATATTCTTTGACTTAGGAACAGAAATGTTTTCTAAACCTAACAAAGTTCTTGGACCTTAAGACTTTTTTTTTTTTAGTAAATATATACAAAAGTAAACATTAATATTTTTGCTATTCAAGATTCTGCATTTTAAACATTTGTTGTTATGAATATGAAAATTGTAAACATGGCATAAACAGTGGACACTGAATTGTTAATAAGCATCAAGTTTATCTCCTTTGTTTTTTCATCTGTACTATATATTTATTCAATATACTGTACTATATATTTATTCAATGGCTATTATCATTTTAATTTTCTGGTCATTCCAACATTTGCTTTATATTACTTTATATGTCTAGTTTCTTTTAGTTAATGTTAGACAGCTAGACTATATCATGTTTTTCACAATACTAGTAAGATTGATATGTTTTGGACATGCTAAAGTTGATCTAAGGGGGATAGAGAAGCTGTATGCATTCAAGCTAATGTATGTATGTGAGAATTATCAAAATAACTTGGGTGTGAAAAAAAGCAGCATTCACTCACTACTGCTGACTTTTATTTTGCCAAGGTATTTTAGGTATTAGTAATTAGCTTTTGTTACTGTTCTTTAAAGTGCGTAAGGCCACAAACTCATTCCTTGAAATGAAAAATTAGCCAAATTTGTCCTTTCTTTTGCTCTGCTTATAATGAAAAGTCATTACATTCAGCTAGCAAGAGTGCATTATGTACTTCACCAAAAAAAAAAAAAATCAAAAGCAAACTGTCTAAAAAAGAAAGCCTTGTGCTTCCAATTCAAATCAACAGAATTTTCTTTTAAATAAAATACTCTGTCTCAGGTTTGTGTAGGAAACAGCTCGCCAAATCTGATCTATTTGAGAAAAGAAATTCAAAAGTCATTATGTAAACAAAATGGTGTTTCAGATAAGTTCCATAATTTTTCAGTATACTCCTCAGTCTTCATTGATCTGCCAAAGTTTGATCTATATTACCTAGAAATATCTTATGTAGTGTTTAGGTAAAGGTGATATGTATTTTATAAAATAATTTGCCTAAAGCTTTCCCTTAGATAGGTACCCTATTTGCAATATATGAAGATATATAATATAGTCAATGCAATTTATTCAACAAATATTTTGATGATTCTAGTATAGAAGCATTATATGGGATCATAGCACTTTAAATAGGTGTTTTCTTTTTATCAAATGTATATTTAATGTCACTTCTATAAATCATCTCTCCCTATTTTGCCAGTTTGTCTTTAAGATTCCAAAGTGTTTTTCATCAAGGTCAAGGTGAAAATGTTCCTCATATGTAAAATGTGATGGGAATTCCTTCAGGTCAACCTGAGCCAAGCATTTGCATTTCTGAACAGATTTTTAATATTCTGATTTATTGAGACATTTATCTTAGCTGGCCCATGCAAGGGACCTATAAATCAGCCAAACCCAGACTACATACTTTGGAGGGTGAATTTGATAGTTTGATGATGGCATAGAAAAGGATGTAAAATTAGGAAATAAGTGGAAATCACACGAACTAATTTGAGAACTTTCACAAAACTTCAATTGAAGTACATACTGAGACCAAAACTGAGTAAATGGGAATGAATTTAGTTGAGTTAATAAAGAAGTTGGAGGGAAATTAAGATAATTCAAGACCTCTTTAAGTCCTGAGATTTTCCTTTATATATATATATATATATATATATATATATATATATATATATATTCACTACTTAGGCAATTTCATCCAGCCTCATGACTTATAGAATCCATAGATCAAGAACTCTCAAATAGACATGTATAGGCCAAATGTCTGCCATGAATTTCAAATTCAAGTATTTTACTGAAACTTCATAAATGTGTAACAGAATGATATCTTAGGTCAAGTTGCTCAGAGCAAATCTTCAGACAAAATTTTTTTGCAAAGGTTTCCTATGGGAGTACTTTCCATTACAGGACTGAGAGGAACAGCATTGGCAAGGAGTGAAGAACCATATCCATCCTCCTGCATGGGGACTTTCTTGTAGATAAGGCTCTTGAACTTGTTCCTTCCAGTGGAGGGGCTTTTATTCTCAAATACTTGCCATTGGTTGGCTCAGAGTTATTTAGGTAGAGCAAGATTTCCAGGCATTCTGATGCTTCTCATTTGCAGAGGAAATATCCCAAAGGAAAGGAGGGCTGTTTTCCAAGCAGAATTACACCTGGTGCACTACTGAAAGAAAAGCACCCATAAGCCAAAGGAGATGCTATATACTGACAAATGGCGAAAGAGCCCAGAAAGGAGCTCTCTGGAATGCTGATGGTTTCTATGATGGTCCATCCTGTGTACCATCTTGATCCCTACACGCTCTTTCCATCCTGTTAATGGGTTCTTAGAGATGATAGTTGGTTACAGTTTCTACGAAGAAATTTAAAAGACATGGATTAGTGGAATGCACTCTTGTTACTACAGCTGCGAATCTCTACCTGATTCATCATCTCCTGTTCTGACATTCTCAATAACTCTCATTTTTGATGCCCCAGATTAAGATTATGATTAGGTAGGACGCTAGGGAAATGTCTCTAACTTCTAGTCTTGACACTATAGATTTACTATGATTCAGTCACTGTAATATCCACTTGGAATTAAATCTAAGTATGTGTTAATGGAAAAATATATAATTTCCCCCAAATCTTTAAATATCTTTTGCCTTCTCATTATGCACCAAACCTGCCTCCTCATAATGAGCATCTTCCATTGTTCAGGGAACTGCTGCTCTGTAATCGGAAAAGCTCCAATCATGTGGTCAATTGATAAGCAAGGTCCAGCCTTCTGTCTTTCTAGGACCAAGCAGCATTTCTCCTGATTGGTAAAAAGAACTCTGCTACAATACTATAGACAATCTGGAACATGAACTCTTTCAATATAATTCTCCATTTGGAACTTTTATCCTTGGGTTTTTATTTTTCATTTTCTAAATAAAATACTTTATTTAGACAGATGTGATATGACCTAGTGACAGACACTCAATTGCATCTGAAAGGAAGATAAATTAAAATACAAGTAGTAAAATTGCATGTTATATTTGAAGCTTGACAGAAAACCTACATGCATTTCAATTTATCATAATACTTCTAGGGTATGGAATTTGACAATTTTTACAGCTCTTACATCAAGGTTGCTTATATTATAGCTGAAACTATGGAAGAACCGTCTCTCATTTCAGGCCCCCCCTCAAAACTGCAGCCTTCTGAGTTATTTTATAAAGGAGTTTGTGAATAATTCTAATCATAAAGTGTGGTTCATATTTCCTCTAATGCTCAAATTCCACGGATTTTTTTCTAGCAATAAAACAATAAGCAAATGTGTCCTTCACTCTAGACTAAATGTACTAGCATGCATCAGACTGTGAAATTCCTAAGTTTGTGGCTGATTTGGTCATTCCTTGAGTATGTGTAGGTTTCTGTCCATCCTAACTTCTGAAACATGCACATATAATAAGGCACTCAGAGTATTGCAATTCTTGCTCATTGGATCTGATTATAAATGATGATATAGTGAAGGTAAAGGACAGTTCCAATATTTGACAATTGTCAAACAATAGAGGTCACTTTTTATCTATGTTTGACATAACCCTGCCAGGACCATGAATATATATGCCTATGCCAGGTGATTTCAAATTGCTTTTGATCTGCATTTATGATAAGTACTGAGAATAGCACATTAAAAGGTCAACAGACTCATGCTGGATGTCAGTAGTCTGTTCTATCTAACATATCACAATTGAAAAACTAGCTACAATTAAAGCTTCTCCTTGGTCACCTCTGCTGGGATCTAATGTCATTTGCCTGACCCACCAAGATTCACAGGAGAAGTTAAGATGATATGAAGAAATAATCACTCTTATATTTTTAAACCTATTTTTCATAAAACAGAATGATTTCATTCAAATATATATTTTGTAGTGTCTCCATTTTTATATAATTTAGAGTATACCATAGACTCTTATATTGGCCCAATGGCCGTAACTCAAGCCTGCATTCTCTCTCTCTCATTGTTTTTCTGATCTCTTTTGTCCTTAGTCCTTCAGCTACAGACACACTGGTTTCTTGCAGTTTTGCAGGCAGAAGTGTTGCTTCAGGGATTTGCCTTCTGTGCTTCCCTGAACCAGAGCTTCCCTGAAGCCAGTGTGATTGGCATCTTTACTGTTTTAATCCTTCTACTCAGGCACCACCTTACCGATGAGAATCCATCTCCTTTCCTATTTTTTTCTTTCAGGATTTTATTATATTCCTTAACATTTTTACCAGGACAAAGCTTTATTTCTCCATTAAGGAGCATATTTACTTACCCTTAGCACTTAGAAAAATCATAAGTAGTATAAATTCAATAGCTATTTACTATAAGAGATGAATAGAACCTGTTTATTAGCTTAGAGACCATATGTTCTTAATGGAAAATTTTTGAATGTATACACCAAAGATTCCCAGTCCAGCCCAGTCCAGAAAGTCATTATCAATACTCGTAATTTTTTGGCAGTACCATAGAGAAGTTCTGATGTAAAAATTATGCCAAGAGGTAATTTTATCTTGAGAAAAAGATATCAGTATCCCTGACCCACTCGAGTAGCCACTGACCTATAAACATAGAGAGTACAAAGAGTCTTGTATGAGAAAGTTTCTATTTGGCCAAGGCCAAGAAAGAAACAACCATAAACATTAGCCAACATCCCAACGGTTGGATGATGCGGGTGCTGACCCGTAGTAAGGATCAGGGAGGGGAAACAGCAACTTCCACTGCAAAGGACTTCTTGGACCACTCTGATCCGCTTGTATATTACAGTAAATTCAACTTTACTAGCACAGCTTCTCCTGGATTCTGATGGTGTGTACTTTCTTTGGAAACATAGAGAATAAATGAGCTCAAATATAGCCCCCATTGCTACCATTGGTTCAGATGTCATAGCTGTTAATCACCGTCGTTTTCACCCACATGGGTTCTAGATTCCTTTTACCTTTGGCTGGCACCTCTGTTTATCTAGGTGACTTGCCTGAGGAATCTGGTTAACGTGCCCTTATTGAGATATAGTTGGTATATTTGCCCATTTTTAGTCACGATAGCACGAGAGAGATGCCCTCATATATCACTTGAGGGATCAAAATGTTTCTTGCTGTAGCTATTCTATAGCTGTTTTCTCATGCTGTGAGCCATAGCCAAAACCAGAGTACTCAGTGTCTGATCTACTGAATAGGACAAGATTCTGCTTAACATCATCTCAGACCTAGGAACTCACTTTATCACAAAAAAGGTGTGGCTGTGTATGTTTAACGATAGGATTCACTACCCTACCCGTCAGGTGCTGTTAGCTTGATAGTAATTATATAGCTTTCTGAAGGTGTATCAGAGGTTTCAGTTAAGGACACAGCCTGAGGGGCAGGGGCTAAATTTCATAGGATGCAGTCTACTTTCACACCAACATCCGTAAAATGGATCTTCACCTCTCATGGGTATGGACATTGGGCCCAACACCTAAAGGGTAAGAATAGAAGCTACCCTGCTCATCAGCTCCCTAAGGGATCCCCTAGGGCATCTGTGCTTCCCATGGCCTCCCTTTGGGGACCTGTAAGTTTGTAACTTCAAAGAAGGGACTTGCCAAACTGAAGACACACAAACGGTCCCAGTAGACTGAAAGGTATGATTGCTGCCTCTTCACTTTGTGTTCTTCCCAATAATAGCCCAACAAGCATAGAAATCTGTCACCACTCATGGTGGTTTTTGTAAGCCCCCTGAATGATGTCTGAGAACTTGTGTTTTATTCTGGCAAATTGTAGGCATAGAGAGTGTGAAGCATATCTCTTTTTTCACTCAGTAACATGGCCTTTAAATGATGTGCTCTATATTGATTTGGTGGTTTCTTTCAACATTAGAAGCATATGCAGCTTTCTAATAACGAAAGAAATTTGAAGTTCTTTATAATGTGCTTCAGTGGGATTTAATGGGAACAACATTTGCATTACTCTGAGGAAAGAACTTTGTCGCTAAAACAAGAAAATCTGGCTCATGATTTTTTAAGGACTGTTTTTAACTCCATCTTTACTGTCAGTAGCTAAATTCAAGAATTCCCATATAGGATCGATTTATGTCCTTCAACAATATATTAGATCAACCTGTTATTTCCGTGTTTAGTCTATTTCATTCTGTAGGCACTCTGATCATCTCTTCAGAAGAGGACAACTCAGAAATGTCCACAAACAAAGTAATTTAAGTTGAAAACAGTTATTTATTAAGAAACAATATGTTTGTGGGCTTTAAATTCAAATTAAGGCTGCAGATTGGCTTGCAAATCAAACCCAGTGGGGCATGGGATTACTGTTGGTGATAGGTCTTTATGGTGAATCTCTGCTGAAGAAACTCTGGCCTATTATCAAGAGTGTAGGCATCTTGGATCTCTTCACTTAATGTCCAGTGAAGAACAAACTCCTAAATATCCTAAACACCAGGAAATAGGTCAGGTTAGTCACCCATTAAGAGGGGACAGGAAGAGTAGAAGAATAAAAGCAAAGTGTTACATGGGTAACAGTAGCAGTAGTAATTTCAATATGTATAAAGTGGATCACTTCAATTTTATTTAAACTCCTCAATAGTGTGCTTAATTATTTTTAATCTTTTTTGTTTACTGTGACATCTATTGTTAGGCTTATGAGATGAATTTATAATATCATGTCTTTTAAACCTGCTTAATAATATGAATAGTTTTTAACCCATTCCATACCTTTTGGGGAGAATACATTCTCCAAGAGCCTGGGAGCTTCAGGTCATGTTAAAAAATTTGGTTTAGGTGGCAGATGAAAGCAAATATTTTGTTCAGCAAGGAGCTGATTATGGATTTAAGAAATTCACTGTGCAGTATACAAGCCATTAGCCATAGTTGGCTATTTAAATTTAAATTAATCACAATTTTATAAAATTTTAAAGTCATTTCAACTGAAGTAACTGACCATGAGTGGAACTCAAGGAATTAATGACTATGACCATGGCACTGTGATAACATTGGAAGTTGTTTTTCCAGACTGAATCATAAAGTTAAAGTGAACTCATATTTGGTTCCCCTTAAACTCTGAAAGCAAATGAATAACATGCGGATTTATGTTGCCAGGGATGGAAATGATTGCTTATCACTGACCATCTGTTAAAATTAATTATACAGAAAAAAGCAAAAATCAACCTCAAATTTTATTGTTTTTTAATGGAAGTGACTTTTTAAATGAGATTTATTTCACTCAATTTATTTCTAATTTTGCAGATATTCATGTGTTTCAGCATAATGAATCTGTGATATAATGGAAACATATACTCAAAGTTTAGCCATAGTGAACAGGTTTCTTTTTAAACTTAGGAGTGAGGATAAGAGACAGTATTTAAAGGAAGAGGAATAAGTGCTATTTATTGATATTGGATATTGTAAGTAATAAAATCTCACTCTCTCTGGATTTTTCATCTATAAATTTATAAAAGAACAATGGATCTGAAGACAAATTAGTGCTTGTCTTTCCTTAAACATCTTGAGGTCTATAAACTATAGTAATTCTCTTTAAGTTCATTTCTTTTTTTTTCTTTTTTTTGAGACAGGGTCTCACTATGCTATTCAGGCTGGCCTTGGGTTCACCTTGTAGCCCAGGCTGGTCACAAACTTGTAATGATCCGCCTGCTTCAGCCACCCAAGTGCTGGGATTACAGATGTGTGCCTCCATACCCAGTTTAAATTCATATTTTTTTTAACATGGTAGTTTGGGAGTTGCACCCTTACCTGTAATTCTGTTTTAGGGGAAAAAAAATTCATTTTGCATATTTCCCAACTAAATATTGGCTTCATTTAACTCTGTCATTTATAAAGTTGTATCAGTCAGGGGCTTAGACCTATTTAAGTGTAAACACTTCGTGTAAATTTAAGAGGCATAGTTTGTAATTAAAAACCAAGGAAGTGTTTTTATCTTCTTTAATCTCTTTAAACAAAAGATGACATGTTGGCATGGTTTCCATAGGATCTCCACCATCTCCTTTTGCTTCCTCTCTTTCTTTTCTTTCCTTAGATTGTTATACATTACGGATTTATTTAAATTTTTTAAAACATTTTGACTTCTTTCTCTTTTTTTTTTCAAGTTATGAATGACTTCTGTGTTTTTGACTCTCTTAGTTATTTTTATTTGGTTGCTTACTACCATTTAAAATTTGTTTCTAGGGCCAGGGGTTTGGCTCAGCGGCTTAAGTGCCTGATTGGCAAATGCAAGATCGTGAGTTCGATCCCCAGCACCAAAAAAAAAAATTGTTTCTTTTTATGTCCTTCATCAATCTATTTCTGAGCCCTTTCCATGTATCCTACAGTGAGGAGAATTTGGCAGCTGTGTTGTTAATGTAGTTAATGTGCATAGTCAATTTGGAATGACTAGGCCAAATAAATCCACTTTGAGACATAAACTTCCCCATTTAGCTGTCTTTCTTGATCAGATTAACTCGGTAATTGTCAAATCTCTATCTCACTGATTACTGCAGAGACACATTGTGTATCCCTCATTTGATTCTTATTTAATTAAAATTTACTACTAATGCTGCATGAAGAAATAGTGACATAGAAATAGACCGATTTAAGATGAAATTCAATAACCATGTTCATTATTTCCTGACTTATCTTTCCACTGAAGTGAGGAAGGGGGAAAGTTGTAAGAATAAACATTTTCTTCCTGCTGCCAGAGCAAAGATAAACAAACGGAACTCTATGTCCACTATACCTGACCCATGAGGATAACATTTCCTCTCACCACACACCGAAATTATCAAGCCTAGTCACTGTTTTCTCTTCAGAAAATGAAAAAAGACTACTTAATAGCTTATTTTAGATCATCCATCTGTCAGAGGGAAAGTTTTTGCTAATGAAATTACAATGAAATATTTATTATTCAACACAGATCATTTGTCGGCAGTCTGTACTAGGCCAAAATATTGTAGAATTTACCTTTAAAAATATACATTGGTCTTAAAAGCCTAGCCAGGTCACTTGGTCATTACAGTTTTTTATTAGGAGCTTTCTTTATTTCGCTATTTCCAGATGATTTTGCTTAAAGTAAATAAAAGAAAATATAAAAATTATATTTTGTGAGAGCATATCTAAAAAAAGAACTAGACAAAAACACATATGCTAAGGATCTAGTAAAAATTTGAAAGTCAATAACACATATATGACAAAGTAAATCTTACAGTTTTGACAGGTTTCTGATAGAAGATTCATGTTGCAAAAATTTATTTGTTCTAACAACAGGACAAGATGACTAATGATGATAAAGATTATTATAACCATTGAATGCACTACAAATACTGCATTCGAATATTTCATTCAAAGGTTGTACAGAGTTAATTACAACTGCATATTCGTTTTGTACATGAACATCTATTGTATGCAAGCACTTTTTTTGAAAAAAAATTTAAAAATAAAAAATAACCATGATAGACAATTTCAAAACAAGATAATAGGAGATTAACAATGGTTAATATATTGCATATTGTTATCTTAAAAGTAGTTGCTCAGATTACAGAATAAAGACATGAGAAATTGATCAAACAATGCAAGCATAAACCATTCTTTTCAATGAACTAATAGAGATTAGTAGCATATTCAGTTATATGCATAATAATTCTGTATAATTATATGTATTGTTATCCTTTCTCTTTTCTTCTTTCCCCCATTCCAGTTCTTTACTTTTGAGCAGTTTCTTCTTTCACTTTCACAGTATCTATTATACACTTTGGATCTTACTCTTTTAGTTTTTTACACTAGGGAGACAATATGATGTTTACAAGTGTGTATCTGATTTATGACAGCATTTTTCTTATGTCAACTGAGGTTTTTTTTTCTAAATGGAAAAATGCGATAAAAATAATAGCATTTGTTGAACACTTCTGTCAAGTATTGAGTTCAACATTTTACCCAAGACACCTAGTTTTTTTCAGTGTAGGTAACTAAAAAATGAGATTTTATGACAGAAAAGTGTTGGTGAATATATACTGAGGATACTTGAAGAATATCTGAAGAAAAATATTGACAGGAAAATGTCTATCCATTTCTTTTTCCATATACCTTATTCCCCTCCATGTTAGTTCACTCCATATGAATCCAAATGAAGAAGCAAAAACTATATAATTAGTAGGTAGACTTTTTCTACAAAAGTATAAACTTATTGGATTTTAATATGTGTGACAGTATAAACAAAGTTTTTTATGGAAAGTGAGATATTATAGTAGCCGTTGTTCATTTTCTGTTATTTGGTTTTGAATGTCCTATAATACTTTTATTCTCTTGAATTGTTTTATGCTATTTTGTTATGTTTGATATTATTGTGTGTGAAGCTATGCTCAACTATTTAAAAGAAAAGAGACATTATGGTAGCTACTGTTAACATCCGGTTGTCTTGTTATGAAGCGCTGTGTTGCTTACATAGTTCTGTTCTGATTTGCTTTGTTCTGTCCTCTTTTGTTTTATTCTCTTTAAAATAAAAAAAATAAACTTACAACTTTACACTTCACTGAATACATAAAAAATTATATTTTAAAAATTTATATGAGGTGATAATATTTTATACCAAAAATGACTTTATTGTTGACACATTAGAATGAGTTTTAAGTGGTTGGAACTTTATACTCTCTTCTTAACAAAGATACTTAGCACCTGTTAGTACCAAACATTCTAGAAGGTTTTATATTTTTGTATTCACTAACCCTGACAGGAACATTTTTAGACAGATTTACAATTTAACAGTTAGAAAACTAAGATAATGATTAGGTGATATATTCTATGTCCCAAAACAAATTAGTTGCAGTACTTGCTTATTTATATATGACAAAGCAAAATTAGAAGAAATTTACAACTTGGATATAAGATGTACTGATGTTTACTGCACAATTGTTTCAACAGATCTATTTATTTAAAGATTTCACACAGATGCCAGAAAAAAACTGTGTTGATAGGATACAGCTACACTGAAGGCATTAGTGGCAAAGAACACAATAAACTACATATGAAATCTTGACAATTTGGCCAGTGTTAGAAGTGATGGGAAAAGCAAATATTCATTATGGTTGATACTTTAAGTGAAAAGTTGAAGATACTGGTGAAAACTAGAAACAGTTTATGAGAACTGATTATATAATGCATGATGAAATGAACAACTACTTGGAAGAAAAAGAGACACTACAGTACCCAGTGCTGATTCCATAGCGTCATGATGTGAAATCCAGCAATCCTATTATTCTCTGTTCAGAGTGTTTTAAATGTTTTGTTTTGTTTAATTTCAACATACTGTAAGGTATGGACAACTATTTTGAACAGAATGTGAGACATTATGGCAGCCATTGTTGACTTCCTTATTGTCTGGTCTTGAAGACCTAAAATACCTTCATCATCCTGTTCTGATCAGTTCTATACTACTTTGTTTTGTATGAATTCATTGTATGTGAAGATATGGACAACTATTTGGAAGAAAACAAGAGACAATGTGATAGACAGTGAAGATCTCTCGTTATCTTGCTTTGAAATCCGTGTCTCTTACATTGTTACAATCTGTTTTGTTATGTTTAATTTTACCCTCTTTAAAAATTAAAAAAAAAAATAAGTTTACTTATTTTAAATTGCTCATTTAACAAAACCTGTGATATTTAACTTTTTGGGGTGTTTTGTTTTGCTTTGCTTTGCTTTGCTTTTTTGTCTTTCCAAATGGAATTCTCCATGACATGGGCAATATTCTTTCCTATCTCACAACCTTCTAGAGTTCTTTCTTTGGTTACCCCATTCCCTGTCCCATGTTCCTCCTACAGTGTGATGTGGACACTCTTCTATCAATGCAAGGAAGACTCTGTGTTTCTTCCTCTCGGAAACTAAGTAGACCTTGATTACTCCCTGGAACTGCATGCAGCAAGATTGCTTTGTGACTTCTAAGACTTGGTCACTCCGTTTCTCTCTCTCTCTCTCTCTCTCTCTCTCTCTCTCTCTCTCTCTCTCTCTCTCTCCCCACATACTTTGGAAGCTCTGAAATGTTGTTTCACAATGCTGGCTGCCCTCCAGCATTCTGCTGGAGAGATCACATTGTTCCCACACAGAGAGAGAGAGAGAGAGAGAGAGACAGGGAGAGTTGCCTGAAGAGCAGCAGTTC
Organism: Hydrochoerus hydrochaeris; assembly: GCA_004027455.1. Lineage (NCBI taxonomy): Eukaryota > Metazoa > Chordata > Mammalia > Rodentia > Hydrochaeridae > Hydrochoerus > Hydrochoerus hydrochaeris. The sequence continues at coordinate 236,525 of PVLA01000162.1, read as the reverse complement.
GGGTCTTCCCTGCCCTGCCGGCTGGCTGAGCCCCCACCTGACACCACACCCCCTTCAGGGTCAGCAGCTGACATCAGGTGAAGCCATGAGACTCATCCTTGTTGATCCCTGTCCAGATTGCAGGTTTATGAACAATGTAAATGCCATCATTGTAAGCCACTGAGTTTAGGGACAACTTGTTATTTGGCTATTGTAAATAGAGCAGAGATAAAGATATTTTCCAATAATGTTACTTTGGTCTAGCCTGAAGACCTGATTTCTTTCAAGATTATTTAAGCTCACTGGAAATGTGAGCCTTGCTTTTCATTAGGGAATATATCTTGTTCCAACTACTGTCTTTCCTTACTCTGCATTAGTGCTCACATTCAGGTAATCTCTTATCTCTAAATTTTTCTAGAGACAGTTAGCAACCTATATCGGTTCTAAACATAGATGACAAATCAGGCCTAACACCAAACCATACAATGACTTTGTGTAAAGTAGGAAAAGGATTCAGTCACTCTGGATGCTTTCCTCCCCATATCATTAAATTGTTACAATATATTGATTTATTAGAACACGCATTTTACTCTCACTTGACTGAATATTACTTAACTATACTAAACTATAGCATCTACTATGTGAGTAGTAACCCTAAGGTACAGTGTATAACCTACATAGCGGTTACAACAGTTCTGTAAACTCTAGAGTTTGTCCTAAAGATTCTGTTACTTGAGATGGAGACAAGCATTCTCCTAATCACACTTCATAGCACTTTTCTTCTACCCAGACTTCCTTCTTTAAATCACCTGAAGATGGCTGTTGGCATTTTAAAAAAATCATAACACTCATTTTTGAGAAGGCTCTCTTAGTAAAAATGTATATAGATAGCCTTTTAAAATGTGCAGATACTGCTCACCTGTTCTCAGATGCAGCTTAGAAACAAGACTGTCAAGATGGTTCCATTTAACATTTCATTATCTTTCATCTAATCAGCAAATATCTATTATCATCTAATGCTCATACACACACACCAAGCACAGTGCCAGAAAGCTACGATGCAATGGTAAGTCTTGAAATTTATAGTATAATAAGTCATTTCAGCAATCATAAAATCACACAAATATCCAATGACACATTTGATAAGTGTCATGAAGGAATTTTAAGTCACTATGGAGCATCTTAGAGCACTAGGTGAGACTGAAAATAAAGATTCAGGATTTATTCTGCAGAGGTAGCAGTTCTAAATTTGAGAAATGGAACTTTCCAGAGTAAGTTTACAGAAAAAAAGTTCAGAAGTCTAAAGATAGAGTTGCGAGAAACATGCTCAGTTTCAGAGACAGTCTAACAAGGGGCCCTGCAAGAATACGGAGCTGACAAGAGAATTAGAAGAAATTCAGAAGTGTGCTAAGCCATGGAATACCAAGCAGGAGGGAATTCCAGAGAGCAGAATTTGGAATTCAGGGAACTTAGTCCTGAGAAAACATTATTAGGTTTGCCACAGAGGGAAGCATTGGTCACCTTCAACTCCAGAGAAAAGGTCCTTAGTTTTATAAGTCTCACAAAAGAGATTAGAGTATTACAAAGAAAGATCTAAATTAGGTTGCAGAATCCAAAAGGGCTCTGTGGGTAGGAAGTCCAAGCTGGATTTTAGAAGGTAAAGTAATAGACAAAAATACAGGAACAATATGTACAAGGCTGGAAGGGAACAAAAGAGCACGTTATAGTCTAGAACTTTAGTAGTTAGGAGAAAGTGGCCGCATTTGGATAGCAACAGACATAGAACCTGCCAGTTAAGGAGGGACCTAATCATATATGGTCCTTGGAGTAAGGAGTAGAACCTTACAAGGAAAGTTATAAAAAACAAGTCAAGATTTAAAACAAGAAAGCAACATGAAAAGATCTGTTTTAATAATAGCACCAGTTAATCAATTTAGGAAAAAACAGACAAGCCAAAGACAGTGAAAAAGAAATGTCAGTCAGGGTGAATCCTAGAAGCTCAACTTAAGAAGTGACAGTAAACATGAGGACTCTGTAAAGTTAGAGGTTGTAGAGCTTGATGTCTACGGAATTTGAAGGCCAAATGAGAAATGAGTCTAAGGTGATGCTCGGGTTTCTGTCCTTTTTACCAGGCTAATATACGAGGAGTCTGTGTGCTGAGGTTTACTGCTAAAGAGGACACAGGCATGGAGGAATCTGGAGCTTTATGCATCCTGGGGTTTTCTAAGTGGCAATCATATCCCAGGAAGGGGAGTTTTGGCTGCAAAATAATGATTGTACATAGCAGCACAAATGGCCAGAGTTTCTTGAAAGAAAGAAAGAAAGAAAGAAAGAAAGAAAGAAAGAAAGAAAGAAAGAAAAGAAAGAAAGAAAGAAAGAAAGAAAGAAAGAAAGAAAGAAAGAAAGAAAGAAAGAAGAAAATTAGGGCATTTTTAAATTTAATAAAATATTCCTGAGAAATCTAATGATTTTCTAAAAATCCATGGCATAAACTTAAATAGAAAGGTCCAGAAATTCTCATTTCATATTCTCCCAAAGGAATCTGTCAGGAAGCAAAGCAATTTCAACTCTCTCTTCTTTCAGTTGATTCAGATTTTCTGAGAGCCCAACGCTGCACTTAATGACTTATAGGCACTATTTACAACTGCACTGTACACTTCCTCGTTCTTGTGCAAATTCCACATTGAGCTGACAAATGCCAGTGCCTGGGTACCTGATTCATTAGTGTATGCATTCAGCTTTAGAAAATCCAGACAGTTATAGAAATAAAGCATTCAGTTTTTGAGGAATGTTTGCTACCCAAGGTGATTTTATCTACAAAGAATTGCTTTTACACTAAGTGAAAAGTTAGAAAGTACTGTTGTTGTCCGCCTGACTGAACAACCTAACACACAAAACTCTTATTGTTTGGGTAAACGTTCAGTCAGGAACCTAAATTTCATTAAACTTCTCTAATTCCAAAGAATCCAATCATGAGAAAGAAAAATGGAAAAAAAAATACAAGCTTATGCTAGAAACATAAAGTAAATCCCATAGAGATAGAGACAATAAAGAGAACAATATTCGCTGCACTGCTGTCAGCTTTATTCCGCATAACTCACACAAATAGCTTATTTTCTGCCCAGAAAATGATCCAGGATAGAAGAAGAGATAAATTGAGTGTTTATTCTAAAATTACCTCGTGTGAGACTTAAGACATTTGTTTCCTTAAAGGGCTCTACCTGACGTTTGAACTTCCTTTTTAAAACTGCATTAAATATGTATCAGCTTAGAAGGCCTACCAAAATAGAATAATGCGTTTTCAATTTAGTCTTGGTTACACTTGACCTGTTTTAAAGTGCTCCTCTAATGAAATGGAAGCTACACCGAAATTAATTCTATGCAAGAGGCAGAACAGTTTCTGTGTTATTTAATCATAACGTATACCATCTATTTCGCCTGAGCATAGAAACAATACTGAGATGGTGATTGCTTTAATTTGACAGACCTGATAACATTGTCATAATAATCAAAATGAAGTTCCAGTTCCTTAATAGCATTCATGTTTTACTATAAAAAATATGAAAGGACAGGGAACCAAGCAATTGCATCTATGGCAGGTTTAGCTGGGATTTGCACCAACCATTCTATATCAAGGGCATTTGACCTAAGTATGAAGTGACCAGGACCCAATCTTCTCTATTACTGTCACTCATGAACCTGGTAACTGCTCGACACTGTCCTTAGCATTTTCACATGACTTAACTCATAATGAGTTTGTCCTTTCAAACTAGCAAGCTTATTTTTAAAAAACTTCTTTTACAGATGAAGAAACAGAGTCATGAAGAATTGGAAATCTGGGATTTCAAAACTTTTGTTCTCTCCCATGTTTCCCCATTTGGTAGGGGCCAGAGATGTGCATCAGGTGCTCTGCTGAAACTTGTAGTAGAGAAAGAGTCAGAATCCATGACGGAAATTTGCACCAGCAAGAGAGACTGATAACAGGCAAGACAGAGAGAGTAACAGTAGAGAGTATTAAGCATTGCTGGAGAGATAAGTGCTGGCACAGAGAAAAGAGAGAAGTGGAATGGGTATCTTTTTAAATTTGTTTTACATAAGGCATAAATTGCCAAGTCGTCTGTGCAGTGCACATTTTTTAGGATTTTTCCCAAATTTTTTACTATTGCATGTTGATCAGACACATGAATAGTGTTCATCTTGGGAGATTTGTACACGCATGTGACAGAGGTTTTATCATTTCCCCCATGATCCCTCCTCACCTCCCCTGCCCCTTAGTTTCGTGCTTCTGGGAGTTTTGGATGTGTATGATGTATTTTGATCCTATTGATGACTCCCATTACCTACCCATGCACTCCTCCTCCAATGCCTTCTTCTCTTCCTCTCATCTTACAAAAAACCCTGAGTAATCTGAGCCACTAGACGCAAGTGGGTGACATGACGGCGGCCGGCAAGCAACAAGGAACTGCAAGGTTCTAAGGCGAGAGGCAGCGAGTGTCTTCCAGGCCGGCGCCAGGAGAGGCTGATTTGGTGAAAATTTCATATATAGGGAAGAAAGAAGAATGAAATAACATGGGGAGAAATCATGAACAAATTGTGGTGACTTATAGAACCTTCTAGATGTTTTTCTAAAAACAGTGGGGAGCTGAAGAATTGCAATAGGAAAATGACATGAACGAATTTATATTTTTAAAAACATAGCATAAAAAAGGATGTGGTGGTGGACACCTATAATCCTAGTGCTCTAGGAGGCTGAGGCAGGAGGCAACTTAGGGCCTCAGTGAGACTTTGACTCAAATTAAAAAAAAAATTATAAGGCAGTGGTGGGGTAGATAGAGTCCAATGTGAAGGCCCCACCCTGGGTGCAATCTGCACTACAAGAGGTGAAATAAACAAAACAAAGCCAAAAAAAAAAAAGAAAAAGAAAAATTGTGTTCCAGGCTTTCTGTAAGAATAGCTTTCTTTTTGTCACAGTTTCTGATAGTTGTTAACTTACCTATTTCCCTGTGAAAAATTTTTTGTCTTATTTTGTTTTGTCTTGTTTTGCTTTTGAGATAGGGTCTCACCATGTAATGTAGATTGGCTTTAAACCCACTTACACAGACAGGGCTGACCACAAATTCATAGCTATCCTCTTGCCTCAGTCTCTGAAGGGCTGGGACTGCAGGTGTGCACCATCACACCTGGCTCTCTCTGAAGGGTTGTGCTATATGCTTGGAGCCTAGTTTATAGGAGCTTTGGTGTTCATGGTATCATGCTTGTTTTTCACATTTTGTCTAGTAGAAAACAGCCCTATGTCCTCAGAAGGTTATTCTTGCATTGGAACCTATTTCATTAATTTTTAAAATTGCTGCCTCAGATTTTTTGTTGGGTTATTTTCCTTATAAAAATGTTTCATGGCCATGTTGGAACTTGGGGCACTGGGAAAACAGGCAGCCAGCACGTCGCTCTGGTAAGTGCCTGTGAGCTTACCTGTGTGCAGTGCAGGCTAAGAGTCAAACATCCATCTCATCCCCCACCCCACCCCCACTAGCAAGTGAGAGTCAGAGATCTGAGCATCTCTTGGGAGTTTGAGTATATGCAATACAGCAAATAAGGGGGATTTTCTTCTGCCATCTCTTTGAGGGCAAATATTTTTATCTTTGTTTTGCTCTGTTCTGATCAATGGTATTGCTCTATTCAATATTCTGTTTTTATAATTTCAGTATTTCCTTTGATATTGCTCTACCTGATTGAAGGAACAACTGTTGTGAAGAAAACTAGATATACTATTTACCTATTGCTGTTATCCCGGTAACCAGCTGTGAGGTTCTGTACCAATTTCACTGCACTGCCTCAATTGGCTTTGTCCTATCTTGTTCTGCTATATTTTACTACCTTCTAAATAAAATAATTAAATTAAATTAAACAAAAATGATAATAAATAAGAAAAAATTTAAAAAGTAAATAACAACAAAACAGATCAGTAAGATACTGAACAACTTGAAACATGATAAAACTAAATAGATAATGGACTTAAAAAGCAAAAGGTGGAAAAGAAAGTGCTCTAAAGGATATAACTGTGTATATATTTAAATGTGTAGGATTGATAACCAGGTTGCTAAGTTTTTATTGGATCAGTGAACAGAATTGTTTGCAGCTTCACTGTTTGAATGTCCGCTTTGTATGCTTTAATTTTGTAACTTGAACAACTATATCCAAGAAGACAATATGTAATGTATCAACTAGTGATTTCTTACTGTTTATTTTTTTTAAATTCTGTATTGTTTCTACCCTTTTTTCTGCTTTGCTTCCCCCCCCCTCTTTAAATAAAATATTTTTAAAATGTCATGCTTTGTTTTAGGGGTATTACTTGCAGAAAACATACTATTAAATATTGTAAAATCTTATTTTTAATCCAATCTAGGGAACTATATCATTTTATTTTCAATTATATATAAATCTTACTATTTCTGACTTTTTTTGGCATTTTGCTTTCCTTTAATTTAGTTCTAATCTTAAGCTCTATATTATCTTATTATTGCAGTAGTTTACCTCAGTTGAAGGACCAAAGTGCCTATTTAATCTTCACATTCCTTAAATTTACCCATAGCTACGTTGTTGCTATGATGAAGTCACTATTTTTTTTTCGTACTGGGGATGGAACTCATGACCTTAAGCTTGCCGGGCAGGTACTGTGCCACTGAACTATCTCCCAGCCCCAAATCACTATTTAAGTACAAATTTATATTCTTTTATTATTCTTCATTAGTAATTTTATTTTCTGGAATTTACAAACTTGATTTTCAATTTTTATTTCTTTTGCCTGGATCTTGCAATTTTGTGCTGCTTTTTCTTCCTTCTTCCACCTCTTATTCAATTTATTCAATCATCTTCTCTTCCTTCTCCTCCTCTTCCCTTTTCTTTTACTTAAATACCTACTGCAGAAGTCATTTTCTTTGTGACCTTAGTAAAAGTTCTGGAAGCTTAAATGCCTAAGAATACCTTTATGACTTCCCATTTGAAGACTTATTCAGCTGCATATTTCTCAGTTTTATCAAAATGGTAATTTTTTATCAAATGTTACTAAAAAAATAGGCAGCATGATTCTTATCCTTATAGAGATTATTTTATTGCATTCTGACTGCCTTGGATATTGTGAAATTTCACTAAATGGTTTAAGAAATATTTTTTCTTTGTACTTCTTGTTTTGCATGCTACCAAATTTTTCTACTTGAGCTCATTTTTCTTTAAATTTATCTTTAATGCTACAGTTCATGTGCATTTTTCAATATATTCTTGCAATCACTAATTAATTCTGCAGGAATATCCAGCCTGGTATTTATGGCTTCTATTATGTTCTCTATGTCAACCATTCTATTTTAATAACTGACATTTTCAATTAAATGATTTATTTTTCTTGCTTTATATACCAGTATCTTTCCTACCTTTTCAGAAATATACTTAATTTATTTTAAATTGTACCTCCAGTTACTGTGCTTCCATCCAATGCTATATGTCGTTCAATTAAACCTCCATGCTTGCAAGTCTCTAGGATTTGATCTGCAAGCCCATGGCCCTGGAGGGTATCACCAGTCCCTGCCAGGTGGAGGCGCTAGATGAAGGCTGAAGACCAGGGATGGTGAGGAAAACCAAGAACACCCAAAGCATTTGCTGTCATGTCTCCTGGAACTCATGGTTAGCTTTCCACCTCTGCTTTGCAGGAAATGACGCCTGAGATGCAGACTGTCTTAGCATAACTGGACTGGCTCAGACAATTGAGAAGGAGCTAGAGGGACTCAGGGGCCTGTGGTTAGCAGGTCAGCCCCATCTGTCCTGTGGCTCCTCAGGACCCCACTTTCCTGTGACTGTCATTTGTGCTTTCCTTTGTTATGTTTTCACAGCCTGCTTGTTTTCTAAATGACTGTCTTCCTGGTGTTGACTTAAATTTGACAGTGGAAAGGAAAGTGATGACTGACTGCCTCATCAGGATGAAGGGGCGAGGCCCAGAGGAGCAGCTGTAAAGATCTGCAAGGGCCCTCACTTACCAGTCCAAGGCCCGGACATGGCTCATGGCAGATCCTGTTAAAGTCTCACTGTGTTAACTCCTGCAGGCCATGTTTCCTCCTCGGTTTCTGCTGCATCAAACTCTGGTTTTGGAGGAGGTACCCAGGCACCTCTGCTAATTTGCCTTTGTGAAAGGACTGGGAATTTTAATCTTCAGTTCTTTTCACATTTCTTTGATTTGAATCAATAGTACACATATTCTCCAACTCCAATTTATGAATTATGCATATGAAAGATTCCATAAGTAGTATTTAATAAATCAAATCTGTAGTGAATAACAAGCATTCTAAGAAAACTCTTGTTTTCTATAATATGCTCCTTATAGATTTCTTTAGCAAATCATACTTTTATTTCTTATTTTCTAGCTGTCATATTACTTCACTTATTTTTCATCACCAAAATTTAATAGTATACCTATTTTGGAATTGCTAAAATAGTAAATCCTACTTAACAGGGTGCCTTTATTTTGTCATCATTTCCCTTGCATCTAGCAAACTAAGGAACTCCCCATGTTTCCTTATTGGCACCTCAGAAAACAAGGCAAAAGAAGTAAAAAATGATATCAAACTAAAAGCCCTACTTTTAAGATAATCAAATGCTTGACAACTCTCAAAATAATTAACATTAAAATAAAATTCTGTCTTAAAATTCTGATGCAGTATATATTAATATGGCATCCTTGGATTGAACTGCATAATGACTGTAAATTGTAAGTAGCCCAATACCAAGCAAAACCCTTAAGTGGGTATGTTTCTTGTCTAGTAACTTTGTGTCTGGATATGTATTCTTAGAAATACTGAAAGGATACACACAAATTATATGCATTAAAGAGGTTTATTTAAGGTTGGTGTACAGTGTATGGTTGGTTGAGTAATGGCCCTTCAAAGATTTGTACTTCCTGATCCCTATGACCTGTCACTGTGTTGGCTGCCAGGGCAAAAGGGGTTTCCAAGATTGATTGAGTTAAAAATTTTGAAATGGGAAGATTTTCCTGAATTATTTTAATGAACTCAATGTAATTATGAGGGTCAGTATCTAAGGATAAGAAAGTCCAAGTCAGAGAAAAAGACAGGTGACAAAGGAGTCAGAAGTTGATGTGGCACATTTCCGAGAAGCAGGGGTTTGAATCAAGAATGCACAAGGCCTCTAGACCCTGGAGAAGGACAGGAAATACTTCGCACTCAGGAAATTGGGAAGGAACAACTCTGACAACACTCTGCTAAGCTTTTTATCACCAAATCATTAAGATAATGATTTGTGCTGTCTTAAAAGTACTAAGTTTATGGTAAGTTTCCAACCTAGCAGTAGAAAATTAATATAGCATATAATAGTAAAATTGTTAAAAAATAAATCAGTTTAAAAAGTTAAAATATTATGATATATATAAAATGTGCATTACAAAGTCATTAAAATTATATTGCAAGAGAGAATTTCATTATATAAGATGCCCATTCTATGCCATTAAGTAAAAAATATTTAAAAACAAAAAAATTATTCTTTTTATCAGCCTATGTTCATAATGCGTACTAATTGCATTCATCTTGAGGAATGAATGCCTATACATACTGAATCTTAATAATTTTTCCTTCCACTTTTTCTCCTCACCTTCCCATCTCCCCCATCCCAAGATCCCTCTCCCATCTCCAAAAAGGCTTAAGAAACTCATTTTTAACAAAGAAATTCCAAAAAAGCAATACCCAACATTAAGTGCTTCCCGTGGACCAGCAACTTTTAAAGATTGATACTCTCAGTTATTGATCCTATGAGGTAGAACATATTGTCCCCATTATTCAGTAAAGTAATCGAGGCAATAAGATATTAAAATACTTGCCCAAGATCACACAATTAGTAAGTGACACACTTGAAGCTAGGATATCAGACCCCTGAGTTGTACATCATTTTCTTTGTATAAATAAACCTGAACTACACAAACCAAACATATTACAAATATGATAATGTTATACAATGGAAATCAGGTGAGTTTTATTTTCTTCTTTTCTTTATGTGAACAGTAAACTGATTACTTTCAAAATGAAGAAAAATACATTTAAAAAAGAACAGAAAAAAATGGTAACTGTTTCGATGATGGTCTTGAGAAAAATACTCCCTATTTCATTTTATTTTAGGGAAAGATTGCACCTTTCTTTTTTCAAACTAAATTGCTATGAAAATTTTATATACATATGTAATTGTCTAGGAGAATGAAATTATCTCATGACCTACTTGATTACATACCATTCAGAGTTTTGCAAATCTAACATACACATATTAAAATACCAGTACTCTTATAAACAGGAGAGTGATACATGAAAAAAATATAGCATAAGAAAGAGAATTTAAAATTTAACCTGAGGGGGAGATGGCCTGTAGCCAGCCTTTAATGTGGCTCACCTCATCATTTCATAATGAGAAAGTGCCCACAGAGGCAGCTACCAGAATAGTCATGCTTTGAAAAACAGTGTTACCTGTGTTCTCGCTGCAAGTGAGTAAGAAAACCACTCAGCTCTGTCTCCACCAGATCCCTCTTCCAAAACACAAAGTCTCTACTAAAGCAACGTCTCGACCACTACCCCTCTGATACAAGAGCTCTGCTTTTTGAAGTGGATAGAATGCAGGTTCACACCCCCTCTATTGCTCTCAGTCTTTGCACATCTTGATGCTAAGTATAATCACAAAACTAAATGCAGATTTATGGAAAAATGGCTCAAGCCATAACACTAAGACATGACAGCCTTTTACCAGTAAGTACTAATCAATTTGGTTTTGGTTGCCCTCATCCCATTAAAAGATAGACACTGTGCACACCTAGCACATTCAGCTACTGAAACAGGGTGAGCAAGGGGCTGTGAATCCCACAAACGGTCCAGTTGAATGCAAGGGAGAAGGATGAGCCAGCAAACAAGTGACCCCAGAAGGGGTAACATCAAAGTCAACTTCCTAGTGTTTCTTTTGGCATGCCTAAGCTCAGCCCACCTCTCCTCTTGTTTAAAAATTAATAAACAGAAATTTAAAAGAGAGAGAGAAGAAATGATTCAGAAGAAAACTAGACCCTTACAGTTTTTACTACTAGGATATTTCTTTCTTGTTAACTATTTTATCCCCAGATCATAAAACATCTGTGTAAGTGACAGTAAGCATTCAATAAATATTCATTCAGTGAGTGAGTACTTCTGTTAGAAAGTCATTTGTTCATCTCTAGGGGGTGATAAGAAGTCCTTGAAAGTAAAAGAGTGTGAAGGTAGAGAAAATAAGCTAAAACCAAAAAAGAGAAGGGAAGGGGAGAAAGGAGAAACAAAAGAAAAAGGAGGAAAGAAAGAAAAAATGTATAAACTAAGAAAATATAAAAGAATAAGAGAAATACAACTGAGAATGTAAGGGAAGATAGATACAAAAGAAATGTGCTATGTATTTGTTTAACTTTATATGTGTATATTAAACTCTCAGTCTCAATCTATAACTTCATGCTATTTTCATATATACAAATGTATTATTTTTATATAGAACTTTTTCCTTTAATTTATAGTGTCTAATTTTTCTCTCTGACTTAGAAAATTTCTGATCACACTGACATTTTTATTTAATTTCTGACAGCTATATTTTATATTGTTCTTTAACACACTTAAAACTTATTATGCATGATGAGAGGTTTGTGATTAATGAATGATATGAAAGAAATAGACTTTAAAAGAAGTCATGTAGGATGAATTTGGCTTCTCATAATCACAGTAATTATATCTTTACTTCTACTAAAGACAATTGGAAATCTGAAAATTAACAAAAATTGTCTCCTTGGAGACTTTGAAGAATTATCACAATGCCAGTGAAATAGCAGACAAATAGCTCTAGAGTGATAAATATCTGGAGAGAGGAGCTTGGCATTTGAGTTGCTTATCCCTAGTGGTGTTTACCAACTTCCAAAGTAGTTGACGAGCTAGGAGCCACAGTGGGAGTCCAGAACCTGCACCATCAGAGCTTGCGGAATGTTCCTGCCTTTTGTGTGGTTTCAAGGCTGAACCCAAAGCCTGAGTGTGAGCAGGAAGTAAATGTGCATCACAGCCCATCTATAATCCATGAGCAGGGTTAATGGATTTCTAGAGATACCAGGTACCTGATAGGAGCAACCCAAAATTTTTGCTTTGCACTTAATTATTTCTGAGAAGCACTCTTTGGAATAAGATGACCAGCTAGAAATGATAACTAGGTGTACAATAAGACAAGACAATAAAACTAAAGCCAAGTGAGAGGTCAATCAGAAAAAAAATGATGCCACTGAATATCTCCCAGTTCTAAAGCATTTATTACAAAACCTGGAAGTTTATGCCAACCTACCAACCCTCAAATATCTGAGAGACTGTATTTGGGGAGTTTTCATGAAAAATCACAGGCCTCAGGTTGAAGAATCAAAGTAGGGTTTTTCAAGGTCTTCCCAAAAGTTGCTTAACTCTCAAGAAGTTCTCAGATGTTCCCACAAACACTAAAGGGTTCAGGAGGAAAAGGAGTAGATATTAAGGACTCCCAAGAAAGACAGTGCAAACTTCATGCTGGCTCTCACATCCAGTTTGTGCATGACTATGGAAAATGAAGGATCCTTCTAGTACCATCCAGATCACTCCAGAGCCTCTCATCAAGCAGTGTTCAGGGGAAGTTCTGAGAATTGTGACCCTTGGCTCGTTTCCTTGGCTTCTGATAAGTTTGGTTTTGCCTGTCAGACAGTTTACCCTGGCATAGTTATGCACTCAGGTTGTCTTACTTTGTGACTGGGAGACTCCAGTCTCCCCACAGCATCATGCTTGCCTCCCATGTGGCTTCCTTCCCATTTGTATCTGATGAGACCCTCGTCCTCCCTAGAGATACCTCAATTATCGTAATTGGAAGGGGCATCCTGTCCTTCCTTCTCAGAATTAGTCATTAATCTATGTTATCCTTTATTGTGTACATGATCTTATCATTTATTATCAAGCAGTAATATGTCAGTGATTGTTTCTTACCTAGTTTTCCTACAAATCTGTAACCACTGCTGAGGGCAAGTATTTCCTATATCTTTGCTATTTATTTTCTGTGACTACCATTTAACTCATTAATTCACTGAATTTAGAATCTCAGAAGTTTTGTTAAATGAAATTTACTAACTCATTACCAACCTAACAGAGAACTTAGTGAAACCTGGCTGTTTGGGATATACCAACAAATCTATGCTGAAGTTTACATTAAATTGTCATTATTTATGCCATAAACAGTGATACAGTAATAGTGTGATCTGTTGGTCATATATGTGTGCTTAACAAATAAATAAATAGCATAGCTCAATAGCTAAGTTCCAACATTGTTTCTAACTAGAAATATTTGGCAGTGTGGCTGGAATTTTGTACGCGTTCATTCTAACATAGATATTTCCAAAAATATGCTCTTTAAAGGCAGCACTTTTTAAGGTTATACTTTTACACCAAATATTAAAGGTTTTATAATAATAAACATCATATAATCACATAAAAATACCTTAAAAGTAGACAGAGATCTCGTGACTATCCTATTACTCCAAATGTTTCTTACATGATTTTAATCTTAACTTTTCTTGTTAAAGATTAAAACCATTTTCTCTTCAGTATAAGAGAAAAATTTCAAGTAGTGATAAGAGAGGAGAGTGAAATGAAAAAAAGACCAAATGTTAAGTGCATGTACCATTTTACCAAAATGAAATTTGTCAATCTGTGATACCAGAAAGCACTAATAATAAGAAAAGAAAATGCAAAACTTTTCTCTTGTTGGTGAGTCTTGTGGCACTGTAGTTTATAACATTCTCCAGTACAGCAGGAGTTCACAAACATGACCTTGTGCCTTGTCCAAATATCTGTTGGTGTTCACAGTGCTGTTTTTTGTAAAGATATTTTGTACTTGATAATATACTGGTTTTAAAAACAAAATTTTTCCACAAATTTCCCCCTTGTTACATCGGCCCCCAAATATTAACTGCCGTACAGATGCAAGATAAAATTGATCAGTCAAAAAATGTAGTCCAGGAAATACTCAAGTCCAGTGCTTTGTTTTGGCGTTTTTTTCTATTTGCTTTTTAACAGTGGGGCTTTAATTGTTTTTAAATTGCAGTTTAAAATGGGAACATATGTGGTGGTTAGAAACAGGAAGTACAAAGCAGAACCTTGAAGTTTGTGAAAATAGGCCAAAAAGGAATTTCTGAAAATTTTATTTTCGACATAACCTCCTCTTCAGATCTTAAGGCTCTCTGCAAATAAACATGATGAAGACCGTGGTAATGTTCAGTCCACTCACTGAGAGTAAACACAGCAGTGTCCTCAGGAAAAAAGGGCTCCCACTATTGACAGCGAGTGTATTATACTTACAGAGAGGCAAATGGCCTACATCTGAACACACATTTCCTTGAAAAATTCCCAACAAAAGATACATGAAATGGTCACTCTTGCTGCAATACTTATACAGCACTGATGCAAATTCTGGGGGCTTTTTTTTCTCATTCCTTTCCTTTTTCTTCTCTTTTGCAACAAAAAAGAAAAGAAATTAGTGGGAAAAGTGAGAAACTTTTTTTACTACTCAAATGTTTCTTCAAAATCAGTTTCAGGATCACCAACAAGATGAAGCTTATGCAATAGAAAAAAAATACAGCTATGTTATAATAGCTAAAGCTTCATCAAACCCAGTGGCAATATAAAATGACATACGTTGGATTTTTTTAAAAGACACATTGAAACAAGAATACAGATAGTTCAGTTAACCTACCTTTTTAAAACTAGACTGAAGCACAGATAATAATGGCTTGCTGATTTTACTTATATTCTCCATATTTAGGATGATGATGTATGCACAGTGCTGAAATGTCAATTAAGGTAAAAGAATTTTCATTTACCATGTGAGATTTTAGGGAGCATGTTTGCGTGCACCATAAACACTACTGTTCGGCTGGGAGCAGTGTCACATTAAACCCATTAGACAGATGAACCCCTTAACATCCATCAAAAAACACCAACCTCTGAAAGACAATCTTCATATAAATGTAGTGAAGTAAAATGTGTTGAAATTGGTAACCTTTAGCTGTTAAAATATAATTTAATGTGCTTTAGATGAGTGTGTAATAAAACAGGAAGTGTCAGAGTCTGCTGTGTAACACAGATTCATTTTGTTTCAGGCAAGGGACAACAGTGATTTGTTTTCTACTTAGCTCTGCACTATTCTTTTCATGGAAAAAATATGTCACAGTGAAAGGGACAAGGATAGATAAAAGATGTGAGTTTACACTTGCAAATTTATTAAAGGTTGCTTCCTAAGTTTTACTTTTCACTCTTCGGCAATATCTTCAATAGGACATTGACTTTTTATCACATATATAAAAATGTCAAAATGAAAGTAAATTATAGTGTGGGCGGAAGGAAATCATTAGTTATCTTTAATCCCTGAAAATGCCCTTCAAAGAGGATTTCTTTTGAGATAAGAAAGACTGGGATGGTTTCTTCCAGTCATTATGCTATGCAAACATCTGAACTCCTTATAATGGAGTTACAGCCAACAGAGCTTGCACTCAAAGCAATATTCCATGGTAGGCTGCATTTTCAGCATCTCTTTTGAATTATATCCTTGAGCGAAACTTTTAAGCAATTAAAGCACACTGTAATTCACATCTGTATAGTTATTTTAGTGTGTATTACTAAATATTGTGACACTAAGAATGACATGGAAGTTTTCTATTGTACTGTAACACATAGGCAAAGTCGAATCTTCCTGATTCTGTGGAATGTTCTGAAATCGTTGGAATCTGGACCATGGGATCTTGTCCAATAAGTAACAGATCAGCTAGACAAACGCTGCCTTATCCTTTTCATGGATATTATGTACTTTTGTCTAGGTGGGCTGGTTCCTCCAAAGCAACATTAAAGTTATGTTTTATGATCATTTTAGTATAGAAACAAATATAATCTAGTATGAATTCATGTCCATTTTTATCTCAATTTTTCTAATTTTAAAAGAAATCAAAATCAAGATATTGTCATGACCCTTTAAAAATTCAGTAGCTCCCAGCCCCTTTATCTACTCAGCCCAGATAAATTGGCCCTGAAGAGGGAATATGCCTTATATTCCATTGTGTTAGGAGTTTACAACATGATTTTTAGATTCAAATCACTTTTGTTCTGGGCTTGTTTTGCTCATCTCTATGTTGGAAAGCACCTGAGTTCGGGGAGAGGTGCAGACACAATTAGGATGATGGGGAAGTTCCCTCTGTGTCTTCAAGTTTAATTTTAATCTGCTTGATATTTTAAGTGTCTTCTGTAATATTAAGTCTAGAAAAAGACACCTCAGTGATTCAAAACAATGAAGCCACTGACCTGGATAGTGTATATTACTTAAAATAGAAACCAGTTTCTATATTTTGAACTATCTCCCAATTAACTTGTTTACTTGTACACATCTGGAAACTCACTGACCAATATGTACTCAGTAAAATCTCCACACAGGCTGAGAGAAATAAATACAAGAGTACATTTTTTTTTCCAGGGAATAGGCAAAGAGAGAGAACAATAGGTTCTTTGTTTTAAACTCCTTATTTTTCGGTTTATTGAAAACATTCTCTCAGGCTTTTACAGCACTATAAGTACCTTTGGATTTCATCATCTATGAAAAATAGGGTAGTGAGACTACTCTGTTGATTTATGTTTCATGTCCAGTATCTAGCTAGATAATGCAAATTCATGTATCACAGCTGATTGCATTTGTCAGCTGTTTGGTGTTTTTGTCAGTTTTTTTTAACCATCCTATTTTTAGCCAGTCCATTAAAGCCTTGACCTTGCAGTGTTAACAGCTCAAAGTTCTAATGAAAAAATCTAGCAATGAGAGATTATTAAATAAGTAATGGAAATCACTAAACCTTATGCCTAAGGAATTGATCTATTAATTTCTATGTATTTGATTATTTGTGAATGGAAGATCTTGGGTATCATCCTGTGCATATACAGATTAGTTTACAATAAAATCAGAATGTTTTAAAAGTTGCAGAGATCCAGGGACACATTGTGTTGGAAAGAACACTGAGCCAGGAGAGAGGCAGACCTGGCTCTGTCTCTTATGCTTGCTTTTGGGTTATTCTTCTGGCCTCCAAAAACATCAGCTTCCTCATCAGTAAAGACAGTTAAACCCAAGCCATGCTGCATATGAGATGATCTGAAGTCACTTCTAGTATGAGAACATGAAATACTAGATAAAAATATAACAGGTAACTTTATCAGTGCTAGCAAGAGAAATCTAGGAATTTGAGAGGAAGAGGGAACCATAAACCAGAGAAACACATTTGAGAACTGTCGGCAGTGTAACTGCCCTAGGGGGTTGTGTGATTATCTCGCACAGGGCTGTCAGTGTCCACGTGAGACAAGGGAATGAGTCTGGATGCACAAAACAGCAGCTGTGAATGAAGGGAAAGAAGAGGGAGGAGAGGAGAGGGAGGGGGAGGGGGAGGAGAAGGAAGGGAAGAGAGAAAAGGAGGAGAGACAGGGGAGGGGAAGGGAAGGGAAAAGTCTTTTCTATACAACACACGTCTTTTGTTTTGGCTTAAATTATGAGTGTACAAGAAAAAAATAATCCTCTGAGAAATTTAATTATTGTTTATATAACTGTCTAAATGATACTCAAATTTGTGTTATCTACATGATCTAGAAATCCCCAAATTAAGAAATGTTTTCCCAAGCCAATGATGTCCCCTGCCAAACAAGCACAGTCTCTCTGAAGTGCTGGGAATCAGTGTAGGGCTGTTTCACACTGGAAGGGGGAGAGTCCCTGAGTCCCCTTTCTCCTCCTGGTTACATACCCTAAATCAAGATCTGGCAGGATGTTTTTAAAGTAATGGAAATGCGGGAAATAGCTTCTCATAGTGACAGTTTTCCAAAAACCAATCCAGCCTGAGTTTCCTAGAATGAAGGGCACTTGCTGACCAGCCTCAAAGACTCACATAGAATTTCTAACCCTCTTGCCAACTTTAGGTGACTGATTCATAATGGAACCCAACTGAAATTTGTATTCTTTGATCATAGACAAAGAAAATAGTCATCTAGAAAAATAAACACATTGGTGTGTTTATGTATTTATGGAGGTTTTGAAACCTCCAGAGTCCAGGGGGTTTCAAAATATAAAAGCCATCAAGAGTTCCAAAGTATTAAGACACACGGAGAATCTCCAGAATGAAGTTAAAGACAGTTTACAGGAAACATCAATAGATGCTCCCAATTTAGAACCAAAATCAGATCAAACCAGGAGAATACAGAGTTATAAAAGAGATATTACCAAGAAAAAAATGAAAATTAATACATTTTCTGATGATTGTGAATGTTGAGAGAGACATAGCTTCTGGCAAGATCAAAAATGAATTATGAGGAGGATTATAGAAAATTGAGCAAAAGACAAAGCAAATGCTAGTAGCAAAAACTATAGAGATGACTCAAGAGCCAAAATTGTTAGACAAATTTATTACAGAATAGAAGAAAGGAAAGTATGGGAGGCTGGAATTGTAAAAGGTGAATTCCCTATATTTCTGTGATGCTGAGTCCACAGAGGACAGTTTTTTTAAAAAAAAAATACAATTGAAGTTATCATATGTTATGAGTATAAACATTAAATAAATATCAAAATAAATTTCTCAATGAGTTGAAATTAATTTATCTAACAGAAGAATGAGCAAAGTGAAAAATGGTAATATATTTCTACTTGGACTTCCATAATGGATAGGTGAAAAAGTATGGGGAATCAATAGTAAATAAATAAATGACCAAGAATTTCACAGATTTTATGAACGTACTGAAACCTTGTACTGGATTTAGGAAGATCTATACCTTCTCAGTAAATGCTTCAATGTGCTGCTTAATCTTAATTGTTCATTTGGCTAGATTAACGAAATCTTTTGAAAATGATTGTATCATGGGGCTTTATACTCATCACAGGATTAATTCACTGATAGGAGGTGCTGTCTGGAGGAGCTATGGGAAGGTGTGGCCCAGTAGCAGGAGATGAATCACCGTGCCGTGCTTTGGAGAGCAGATCTCTCGGGCACTTCTTCCTTGCGTTCTGCTCCTGGCTACCAAGAAATGAGCAGCTTTGCTGCACCGTGTCCTTCATCATGATGTTCCTGCTTTGGAGCCAGATATCCATGGACTGAATCCTCTGAAATCGTGACCCAAAATAAATTTCTCCTCCTTTAAATCTTGGGTGTCAGAAATTCAGCTGCCAAAATGGGAAAGTTGCTTAATAGTCAGGACTGTAGACACATAGCAGATGCTAACAGACAATAAGAGCAATATAGGAGGGTGACTCCAAATAAATTCATAGCTTATTTTTTATCATAAACACTAAAATATATGGACAATGAGATAATGTCCTGAGAGGGCTGAAAAGATAATTAAATCTAAAAGTATACACCCAACTAAGTTATTTCTTAGAAAACAAAATTCTGGGATATGATGTCTTTTTTAAAAGAACTATAAATTTTACTTATTGAAGAAGAAAATTAAGTACAGAATTTCATGAGATGGAAGAAATTATGAATGAATTAAAAATGTGTGTAAAACTAAAAAAAAGCATTTATTGTAAGACAGCTACAATAAAGATGATTAACTTAAGAGATTTAAGGTGATAAGCAATCAGGAAGAGGTGAAGGAATACATGTTAAAGAGGAGAGGAGAGAAAAAGCCCAATATAGAACAGATAAAAAGATAATAGGAATAGGAATCCAGGGTATGATTTGCCACAATCTATATATATATAATATATATAAATATATAGATTTATATATATATAATATATATAAATATATAGATTTATATATATATAATATATATAAATATATAGATTTATATATATATAAATATATAGATTTATATATATTAATTTACATACAGTGACCACAGCAGTCTATCTCTATTATACATATATTTATATATAATGCATATAATTTTAATATATTATATATTTATATAGCATATATTTTATATATAACATATATTATACATTATATATTATATATAATTATATGTTATGTATAATTTATATATATATATAATTTAATGTCTCATGACGAATTGTAAAACTGACTCACAAAATAAGATTCAGATTTGTGGGACTTACAAGAAACCCATCTAAGTTCTAAAGCACAGACGATTGAATGTAAAAAGGTAGAATAATAAATAATGGAGAACTGATGACAAAAGAGAGTTGGCTGGTGCTGAGATCTTATCAGATAAAATGGCTACATTATAAGCACAACTTCAACAATGTATAGAAGCACTATATATAGTAAGGCTAATTCATCTAAAAGATAGATATATTAATTCTGAGCTTTTATATACAAATAATACCATCTAAGAAATATAAAGGAAAGAGCGATCAGAATTTCAAGGAAAAAAGAGAAATCTATTCGAGAAGACATATTAGCACATCCCTTCCTGTACTCTTTAAATCAAATGGTGTGTTTTAAATGTTAACAAGATACATGAGATTTGACCAACCAACTTTGTCTAACTCACCACTTCTCAGGTAGGGGCTAGAGGTGCCCTTGGCCCTGAGCCAGGTGACCCTTGCTGAATGTATTCTTGTTTTCTACATAACCTTGTTATCTATGGATTTTACTGTTCTTTTCCAGGTAAGACAATACAAAAAATGTTGGGAGGCACAGACTTAAGATCTGACAGAATATTCTGGGAGGCTGAGGCAGGAGAATCACAAATTTGAACCCAGTCTCAATTTAGCAAGACCCTTTGTAAAAATTTTTAAAAATTTAAAAAAGCCTGGGGACATAGCTCACACCATGTAAAATCCCTGGGTTCCATCCCCAGTACCTTGTAAAAAATCCACAAGAAAAAAATGTGGGATGTATGCACATGTAATACTATGGGCTGGCTATAGGTTTTGTGTACCTAAGACATTATTTAGAAATGAGAAGATTTAAATGTTCTTGAGTAGGATTTACAAACTCTCTACTCTGTTTCACAAGTCAGAAATTGAATATGGAACAAAAACTTCAACTGACTCAAATTTTTTCTTCTGTCTTACTTTTTTCCACTTATTTCCGTGGAAGAGCTCTCTGTAGCTGCTGATTTCATTTCTGGTTTGATTATTCTTGAACGCATTCTCTTCAGGCTTTTTATTATCACATCCTTCCCAAGAATTTCATACTGATTCCCACTTTGCCAGAGAATCTATTCTTGGTGTTTATGGTAGTAGGCTTCTTGAAATGTCTAACAGTACTTTCCTCGCTGCCTGTCAAAATGATTTTTGTTTTTCACTTGATTTCCAAGGCCCCTTGCTCTGTTCACTTCCACCTCCCCAAAATGGTTCCTCTTTACAGTGATTCTGAGTTGTTCCTTTTCATCTTTCTGGACTCTGATATCAGAGTGGCTCGGTGCTGTGCCTCTGCCTCTTCTCTGCCCCGAGGCATCACACCCACTCCAACCACTCATTCCAGGACCTCAGGCACCATTTACACAGAGTGACCGCAGCAGTGTATCTCTAAGCTTCTGTGCCCAACTGTGTCCTCGAAGTTTTTACTCATATATCTAATAAACATCTCAAACTCAATACGTTCAAGACCAAATTCTAAAATCTCACCGTCTCCCATGGCACCCTGCTTCTCCCTCGCTCTGTTTCAGTTACATTGCCCTCTACCGTGGTCCGTGTCCATTTTCTCCTGCTTCTTTTTCCCTCTCAGCTTAGTCTGCTCTTTTACGAGGCACACACCACTCCCTCACTTCCTCAGAGAGAGCCCTTCTGTGGACATGCTATTGCATATCAACCCCACGATGCCTCACAGCACTGCCCTGATTTATCCTTACAGTGTTCAGCATTACCTGATGATCATTTAAAGCATTTTCTTGTTGTCATTTAAATGCCCTCTTTCTAACCTTCCCCTTTCTCAGTAAGAAAGGTTCATAAAGGAAAAGACTTTATTTCACTTAGGGTTCTATCACCAATACCTTGAACAGCTCAATAAAAGATTTGTTTAGAGCTTGCTGAATTAGCAAGTTTGAACTTTAGATAAGGAACCGGTTCACATTAAAAGTTAAATAAGAAAATGTTACTTGGAAATGTGTATACAAATTTAAAATTAACTAGTTCCTTTTCTTCTCATTAAAAATAAAATATCTCTAGACCCCTCTGGAATTTAAAAGAAATATAAGATGAAAACAGAGACAAAGCTCCTGTCCTCATGCATAAAATTTATGATAAATATTGCAGAGCACAAAGCAAGTTTGTATGTCATAGTGAAACAGAACTTACACTATGTTATTCTATGTTTAGGTGAAGTAGTTAACGAGGGCTTCAATTTGAATGAGAATCATTACAATCAGAAGGAAGAGCAAATGCAGTCACTTTGCCAGGAAAGAGCTCAGTGTGATGAAGGAACAGAAAGAAAGTGGTAGAATTAGCGCATGGAGAGTAATGAGAGAACTGTAGGTGACGACGTCACAGAGTACTCTGATGGTGTCTCTGAGAGCCATCATCAAGCATTTTTAATTATTCAAAAGACAATGGAGGACCATAGAACTGCTTTCAGTAAGAGGGATAACGTCAACTGAATCAGCGGTTGGAGGAGAAAAGCGCTGGTTTAGGAGGAAGTGTAGAAAATCTTGGGAGTAATTTTTTGGGACATTTAAGAAAAAGCCCAAAGGTGTCTGAAAGGCTGCCTAAGTTAAGCTGGTGTCTGAAGGAGGCCTTGGTATTATCTATTTGCTAATGAATGTGGAACATTATAAAACCAGGGAACAGCTTGTATACAAGTCTAAGAAGTATGACATTATGAGATTACATGTAGTTCAGAATGAGTAATGCACGAAATAGAAGAGCTGGAGAAAGAGGCTGCAGAGCGAGTAGAGGTCAGATCCCAAAGCCCAGATTGCCTTAGCAGAAAGCCATGGTGTGCCTTTGGGGAGAGGAGGGCCATTTCACTAAGGGAAGGGTCAACTAGGACACTGCCAACGTCATTCATTCAGGGAGTAATGCCTAGAACCTAGTGAGCAAGAAAAGTGAGGAAGGGAGAAATGTGAACGAACTAGAGATATTAAGGAGGTAAATACAGAACTTGCTGTACTAATGCTGAGAAACCATTTCATTTCCTACTGGGACTGCCTAGGAGGTAAACTGAGGACCTGTAGAAGGAGGGGTGAAGGTGGGCGTGAAGGAAGCAGCACTCGTTGAAAGTCTGCTCGGGAAGCAGTTAATTTCAGATCACATTATGACAGAGACACAGAGATAGACAGAGATAGAGTGAGACATAGAGGGACAGAGAGACAGAGAGGAAGTTTCTTAAGTATGCAGACTACCAAACAGCAATCAAAAAACATAGCAGCCCAAAGGAGTCTGTCCCAGATGATCTCAAATGCACCCCAACCAAGCCATTCAGGTATTCACTTAGTGAACACACATATGCTGAGTCAGTATAGACACTGACTTCAGTATGATTAGATCAATAACTTTGAAACAGAATTTCCTACATTCAGCACCATCTCTGATATTTGTTTTCTGTATGACTCCAGATAAAATACCTCATTTGTATCATCTTCTCTGTTATAAAATATCAACATAGAAGTAATATCTCCTGTAGTTATTAGGATCAAATTAATATTTTAAATTTCCACTACTATGTAGTAAACACTTCACAAATATTCAAATACTCTCTCTCTCTCCCTCCCTCTCTCTCTCTCTCTCTCTCTCTCTCTCTCTCTCTCTCTCTCTCTCTCTCTCTTGCTCTGTTAGGCTAACATTTCTAGTTTTTTCCAAGCCCTGGCATTAGCATCAGGAAACACACAGTCTCGTGGACATTCTAAGATGGAGATAAGCAATTCAAGCAAAGAAGAATAAATATACGTGAAAATGATTTATCCATTGTGAAATTATTCACTTAATATTGGTTTTCAAGCTAAATGATTAACTGAATGAAAATATTTTACTTGGCATTGTATTATTTCTCAGTGGAATTTAACTTCCATCAACAAATTTATGCCAGAGGGAAACTAGCAGAGCACATACCTGAGATACTTTACAGCTCACTTGATGTGAGCCTCAGAGCCACCTGTAGGGCATGCAGTACTGTCTTGTACAGAAAAGAAAACTAAGACTCAGTGAAATTTGGTCCTCACCGGGGGCTGGCAAGCCATGGCATTAGGAAGCAGCAGAGCAGGAATTCAAATATGGGTTTTACTGACTTCAAAGTCCAACACCTCAGTCTCACATACTCTGAGTCTAACCTTTTCCATTGTATTTTTATGTTTCCTAACATTTAATTTAGTAAATGACTATTTTCTGTTTTTTGCCTTATTAGACTTATTAATTTAATAGTGACGTTTCAAGTCTTTCAGTGTAATCATGTTTAGATGCTGTGACAGTTCTCCATAATTATCAACCTGACTGAATGAAGAAAACCTCGGCGAGGTGGGTGGTTGGATCATGGGGTGCAATCCTCACCAGTGAGTTAGTCCACCCATATTTATAGCTAAATGTGCTCTTGAAATGTGGGGTACAGGAGGGGATTCCTTGAGCGAATTCTTCCCTCACCAAGTGAACACGACTCCCTTTCCCCTGCTGCTTTATAACCCCAGCATAACAGAGCTCCCTCGGTTTCAGCCTCTCTCCACCATTCTGTGAGGGCCCGGTAGCCTGTAAGAAATTGGCCTCTGTCCACTTCCACCAGCTGAGCCCCTCTCAGGCCTCCAGCAGAGAGACCTGTCCTGGGCCATGAGCTTCTTTTTGCTAACGCTCTACAACCTCAGGTCCTGGGCAGAGGCAAAGCTTAGGTTCTGCCTTGCAGACACTGTCTGCATCCTAAACCACCTATTTAACATTTCACCAAATCAGTCTCTCTCCGACTGATAGCTCTAGAAACAAAAGCATGAATTATCACCACTTATTTTTCCCCAAAATCTGTCTTTTAGTGCAGTGTATTTTGCTCTGTAAGTCTGCCTATTTCAGTGCCGATAATCCGTGCGCCTTAGTGGAATATCCAGCCTAATGGAGCATATTGTGCTCAAAGATTAACTGCTTCTTGGAAATGTGCTGAACTAGGTACATGATTTACTAGAAATAAAGTTAAAGTCAGCGTATTCCAGAGAAATGAATCATACGAAGCTTGGATCTTATGCTATACATTCACCTTAAATAGCACTGTTTGCCTTCCTTAACCAGGATAATTTGAAAAAAGCCAGAAACACGGCCACTTTGGGAAAATTGGCTGCACTGAACTGCTTGTGTCTCCTTTTTCTCAAAGCTGCTATCTGTAGCGGGCATGATGGAAAAGGACAGAAAGAATTGTTTTAAATTGTGGTATTGTATATTTGCACACCAACATTTACTTTGCTCAAATGTCTCACAGTCCTTTTTGTTCTCCTGGCCATCCTTCTTCAAATTGAAATATAGTGTTAGGGCTGGGGTTTTAATTTAGACTGTTATTTTGTCTACTTCTCTTTCTTCTTCTCTACAATGATTGTCAGCTA
The DNA here is from genome assembly GCA_004027455.1 of Hydrochoerus hydrochaeris. Taxonomy (NCBI): domain Eukaryota; kingdom Metazoa; phylum Chordata; class Mammalia; order Rodentia; family Hydrochaeridae; genus Hydrochoerus; species Hydrochoerus hydrochaeris. The sequence continues at coordinate 211,020 of PVLA01000162.1, read as the reverse complement.
CTTCATTCTTACTTTCTTTCCAGTATTTTTATATTCTTCTCTCTTTAGCTCACATATTTTGCCTGTAAAGGTCCAAATAGTAAATATAGTATTTTCAACTTTTTGAAATGTCACAACTATTTCAAGTCTGCTGTTATGTGTAGGAGCAGCCATAAAGAATTTGTAAACACATGAGCTTGGCTGTTTCAGTAAGAAGTTATTTACTTAACGGGCATCAAGATGGATTTGGATCACTGGTCAAAGTTTACTGACTTCTTTTATAAGCCATTGAATGATAAAATGAACCCAGCCTTCACAACTAACTTGAAGAGATGCAAAAATACTTAACCTACCTGTTTTCATGTGTGAAAAGTCTTGAAGTATTTAGAAGCAGTAGATATGCCTTAAAATGTCAAATTCACCAAAGTTCACAATATAAATAAATTGAATAAAGTACTCTGAATCTTTTGCAGCACTCTAGAATGGATATTATTTTCAGTATCTAAAATTTGTCCATAATCAAAGCCTAATGCCTAGGTGTGAGGATCTATGTGAAGATAAATGTTTATTTAGTCTCAAGTTTCCATTTTAACATTTTCAATTTTTATTTTGTTTCTACCTAAGATTCTGCTCTGTAATTACATAGGGTATCTTATAATAACCTAACTCAGGTTGGTAACAATTTTCCATTTTAACAAAGAAAAACAACTTGTACTTAAAAAAAAAAAAACATGAGAAAAACTTTACTAACTAAATGATTAAAAATGAGTAACAAATGTAGTGAAAAATCTCAAATTTTATTTTATGTTAATGGAAATAATTTATTAGGTAGTGTTCTTTTTCCTAGATCAAAACTTACCAAATATGAATTTGGCTTAATTTTTGTATAAATTTTTAAAATAAACAAAATAAATTTGAGAGGGTTTTTTTGTTTGTCTCTTTATTTGTACTTGCTTTTGTTTTTGCAGTACTGAAGATGGAGCTCAGGGGTACTACCACAAAACTAATTTCTAGCCCTTTTTATTTATATTTTTCTCTTGAGACAGGGTTTCCAAACAAGACACATACTTGGTATCCTATTCTTCATTTTTACCTATTTAAAAATTTGCTAATTTTAGCTTTGAAAAGAAGAGCCCATTAGTTTTGTTGGCTTATTTTCTTCATTTCTTCTAGTATCTGTTTCATTTATTTCTGGTTTTGTCTGTTATTTTCCTTCTCTCATTGACTTTAAGCTCAGTTTGTTCTTTTTTGTATTCCTTGAAGTACAACACTAGGTTGTTTATTTGCCATTTTGATTTTTAATCTAGGTGTTTATTTGCTATACGATTCTGTTAAAACTGTTTGCTACAAAATTTTTGATGTGCTATGTTTCCCTCTTTAACTTCTTCCTCCTTTAATTTTTCTTCCATGTATTGATTATTCAGGAATATGTTTAATTTCCACATATTTATGAATTTCTTACATGTCCACCTATTGATTAGAAAAGATACTTAAATATGATTTCAATCTTCTTAAACTTTTGAAGAATTACTTTAGAACCTACTACATAATCTATCTTAGAAGATGGGCTATGCATATTTGAAAAGAGTGTATATTCTCTACCATTAGAGGAAATGTTCTGTAAATGCCTATTTTAAGTCCATTTAGTCCAAAGAGTAGTTCACATGCAATGGTTCTATATTGATTTTCTGTCTAAATGACTTATCTACTGTTGAAAGCACAGTTTTGAAATCCCTTACCATTTTCAATTGTATCTGTTTCCCCTTCAGATCAATTAATATTTATTTGATATATTTAAATGCATTAATTTTAGATGCTTACATAATTATTATATCACTCTGATGAATTGGTCCCTATATCATTACACAATGACTCTCTTTGTCTTCCTTACTGTTTGTCTGATCTAACGTAAATATAGCTATCACTGTTCTCTTTCAGTGTTCACTTATATAAAATATTTTTTCCATCTTTTCATATTTGGACTGTGTGTCCTAAAGGTTGTGATTGCCTGGCATGTGCAGGGTCCAGGGTTTGACCCTCACCACCACAACAAAAAGCTAAAGTGCATCTTTTGTTGACAGTATATGGGTGGTTTTTTTTAATTTAACCAACCACTGTATAGTATTTCACTGGAGAATTTATGTGCTTACACTTAAGGTAACTATTGATCAATAAGGATTTACCGGTGCTATTTTACTATTTGCTCTCTGTTTGTTTTATAGATCTTTCGTTTGCTTCCTCTCTTGCTAACTTCATTTGTGATTTGATGCCTTTTTTTTGTAGCAGCCTGCTTTGGAGCTTTTCTATTTTTATTTTGTGCTTCTACTTCAAATTCTGCTTTGTAATTACATAGAATATCTTATAATGACCTAATTCAAGTTGTTAACAATTTAAACTTGATTCCATATACCAACTATACACTTGTACTTTGCACCCACCCATTTCATATTTTTGGGCACCACAATTTACATTTGAATATTATGGATCTTTTAAAAATTATTACAGCTTTTGTTGTTTTTGATAAATTTTTCTATTTAACTTTTTGGCTACTGATGTAATTAATTTCTTTTTTCTTTTTTTGGTACCAGGGATCAAACTCACGACTTTGCACTTTCTAAGAAGGTGCTTATGCCTCTGAGCTAAATCCCTGGCCCATAACTAAATATTTATCACTACTAGTGCTTTTTTACTTTTATGTGTTTGCATGCTATTAATCAGTATTCTTTCTCTCAACTTGAAGAACTCCTTTTCATGTTTCTTGTAATACAGGTCCAGTGGTGATAAACTCTACTTTTGTTGTTCTAGGAGCATCTTTCTCTCATCTCAATTTCTGAAGGGGTGATTTGTCAAGTATGGCTTTACTACTTGTCAGTTCCTTTCCTGCCAGCCCTTTGAATATGTCATCCATGCCCTCCTTATTTGTGAGGTTTCCATTAAAAAGTCCTTTGATAGCTTGATGGAGCTACCATTGGATGTGACAAGCCCATTATCTCTTGATGCTTTCAAGATTCTCTGTGAGGATTCCTGACAGTTTGAATATAATGTAATTCAGAGTATTGTTTTCTGTTTGATCTTGCTTGGGATCCTTATACCCATGAATCAGGGTACTGCTTCTAAGATGTGGGAGGCTTTTGGACAGCATTTCTTTAAAAATTCTTTCTGCATGTTTCTTGCCCACTGCTCCCCTAACTTCCAGAATTTGTATACTCATATCCTTGATGGTGACTTATAGGTCCCTTATTGGCCCATTTTCATTTTTTAATTTTGTCCCTCATTTTAGATAATTACACGTAACCTGTCTTCAAGTTTACTAAATCTTTTTTCTGCATATTTAAGCCTGCAGCTAACCCACTGTTGAATTTTTTAGTTTTTCCATTGGGTGCTTCAGCTCTAGAATTTTTGTTAGGTTCTTCTCATGACTCCTACTTTTTTTATTTAGTCATCTCATTTTGTCCATGCATTGCTTCCCTAATTAATTTAGTGTCTGTCTATGCTGTCTCACATCCTATTAAGTTTCATTAAAATGATTATTGTGAATTCTCTCTAAGGAAATTCACCAGTGTTTTTTTTTTTGTGTGTTTAGCTGCTGGGCTGTTAGTTTCTTCCAGTAACATGTTTACCTCATTCTTAATTATAGGTATAGACTTATATTGGTATCTGTGCATTTGAAAGAACTTTATATTTATAGACCAGTTTGGACAGAGTCAAGCCTTCTCTTTGTAATCTCTGATCTAATGGGATTCCCATTGCCTTCAGGGCCAGAATCAAATGGCATTGAGACTATGTCATGTAGCTTTTGCTGTGTCTACAATAAAATCTGTGATGTGTGTGTTGTCAGGTATTCTAGTAAGTAAAGATTCTTTCTGGTCCTTGGGGACTATTTTATCTCCTGGACTTTAATTTCTAAGCTGGCTGTAAGATGAGGATCCTCTTCAGAGTCTGACAATGATGTCCTATTGCCAGGCTCATGGATGGCTACGTCTTTAACCGAGTCTCCAGAAGGCTCTTGCTTGATCACTATAGGAGTCCCTGGGTATGTAACACTGCCCCAATTATAGCTAAGAGGGGCTTGATCCAAGTCACAGGTCTATGGTGCACTCTACAACCAAGACCCAAGTCTTTGGCCCTGTGTCTGGGGCTCACAGATGAGTGTGTCTGTTTGTAGGTCCCTGAACAACAGGACAGCACTGCAGTTGATAGTGACTCTAGGTGAATGATAGAACCTTTTCAAAATCTATGCAATGGGACCAAAACTAACAGATCAGCCCAAAAAGGAAACTGAAAGTCATATCTCCTTCCAGGTCTCTATATGAGACAGCTAAGAGGAACTGGCGGTGAGATTTAGGGCCTTTTCATGATCTGCTGTGGAACCTATGTCAATAACATGCCTATGGAGTTATAGCTAGAGTTGTAGATGGGGTTGTAGATGGTTGTGCTTCCTTCTGGGTCCCTAAGTGGGCAGAACTACACTGTGACTGAAGTTTAGGGGGACTGGGGCCAAGATTCAAGATCATTTAAAAACCTACTGCAGGACTAAGTTTCATAAGCTTGATTCAGGGGCTCAGATGGACTTGTCTCCATCTGGATCTAGTGCAAACAGAACTGATCTCAGACCGCTACTGAGAAAGCCTAGAACTAGATTACAGGGTTCATACTCAGAATCAAGGTGGGCAGCCCTGTCTCGAGAGGTATTAGTATGTGTCACCTCTTGCAGACTTATTGGTAGATAATTTTGATAGCAAGAAGAAGCCATAACATGGCTACAGCTGAGCCTGCTGGGATGTGGGACCATTTCTGGAGACAAGGCTAAGGTTGTGATATGCCATATTGGTATGGATTTGCCCTCTCAAGATGAATTTCCTAAGTCTTGGGCTCCACTGGAATTTCACAAGGATATTTTAGGGAAAACAGTATCTTATCTAAAATGGTTAAAACGTGCTTAATAAAATGTAACGTGAATAAGCATATAGAAATATTAGCTTCCCCTAAATGCTGTAATTTTGTTATATATACAAAAAATGTAAGAACCATATGTAGTGATTTCTAGCCAAGACCTACTAGATTAACTGTCTGGAGAAGGTCCCTGACTGCCATCTCCCTGCCGCCCACCCTTCTCAGCTCAAAGCAGGCAGATAGAAACTATACCCTTCTCCTTCAACCACAGTTAGTGTTACCTTTTCTGAGAGGAAGTACTATAGACAGATAAGTTAAGTAAAAATATTATAAACAGTCAGGCAGGGTTGGGCCTTGAGAGAGGCAGGGTAGAAGATGAGAATGCATGGAAACTATGGCTGGAGGTAAATCTGAAGAAGGTTAAAATCACAATGACCAGATTTATATACTTCCCTAAGGGATGAATTGAGGTTTGGGATCATTGGTACCACCACTTTGAGATTTTCCATCATCTCATTAGGGGTGACCATCTTCTCTACCCACTAAAACTAAGATTACAACCACTAGGACTATTAAAACTAAGACTACAAACAAGACTAAAACTATAGATTATCAACCAAGGTCACCTATATGCCCTTGCTACCATAAGATCAATATTATCTAACAACTATACTTGCAGTCTCATTGGTTGATCACAACTTTGACCCATGTTGTACCCACCTTGTGATTTTGTTCTGAAAAATTTCATTTGAAAGGATTGGCTCATTGGTAACCCACTCAGGACCCCTCCTGTTACTCAGGAGCTATTACTATTCCCATTCTTTTTCTCCAATAAATTTTCTTGCTATTAAAAAAAGGAACAATATTAGTATCATTTATAAGGGTATTATTGAATATTTTTGTAAAAAACAACAATAGGAAAGATAAGTTAAGAAAAAGCATTTCATAATAAGATTGTCTCTTTTACACATTTTTCATTGGTGTTATTTCATCCTACTTTTAAAAGTATCTATCTATAGATAATATTCTTCCACACTTTTCCTCTTGCTATTTTCTTTCTCTTGTAGTAAAACCCAGTGGAAAAAGTGAAGTATAAACTTGAAAACTCAAAAACTTTGCTTACCCTACCTCTCCTAAAAAGGAAAGATCAAAGAAATGCAAATCATTAACATCATTGCTAATTAGTCAGAACCATCCCTGGGAAGAGAAGCTATGGCCTTTTCCTCTTTTGCTAAATATTTCAAAGTCAATATTTGGAGATAATTTACTCATATAAACATACCTCTTTCTTATCCCATAAAGTTCTCATGTTTAGCAATGTCATCTTTTAAAAAACAAAATATGAGAATGTTGGCATAATGCAGTATTGAAACTATTCTATAGGCTACAGTGAACAAACTCATTTTCTTATTCACAACCTAAATCCCTTCCGTTTGTTGTCCAATAATGATTATAAGTAATGATGTTCATTACTTATCAATTCTAAATGTAAGTAGTGAAACAATTCTAAATGTAAGATTCCCTAGATGAGGATTTTTGTTTATTTGTTTGGCTTGGTTTTTAAGACAGGGTCTCACTGTGTATTTCAAGATGACTTTGAACTCACTATGTAGCCCAGGCTGGCCTCAAACTCACAGAAATCCTTCTGCCTCAGTCTCCTGAGAGATAAAGTTTTTTAGAAAAATTACTTTGACAGAATCACGGAAACATAATACAATAGTCTCCAAAACAAATTTAGCAAATCTAGAGTTTCCAGAGGATCAAACCAAAGAGATAAATAGTAGACTTTCAACTTGCCATTAATCACTCATCCATTTGCTTTGGAGCACAAAAAAATTTAAATTTTAACAGTTTCTGTGGAAAAAACTTTGTTTACCAAGAGATCTAACAAACCTCTCTCCTTAATCAAAAGACAAGCATGCAGTCAAGTCAACCAGAATACAGACAATGATTTATAAACCCAATGAGAACAATTTACTAGGAGAAGTGACTTTTAAGCACATGTTTGAGCAGTGACAACTATACATTTTAGTGGAAAAGTAAATCCAGGTGGAAATTTAGCACTGACTATGGATGAAGCTGCTTTCAAGCAATTAAATATTAATGAATTGTATTAACTTTGTTCTTTAGAAATGAATGAGATTTTTTCTTTCTTTTTAATCACTGGAGGACAATAGAAACTTAAGGCCAGGGTAATTGCAAAATCACCCTCCTAATGAGAAGAAAACTAAATGTGATCACTAGTGACCCTATTGAGTTGAGTATCTCTATACCTAATAGCTCAGTGAATAGCTCAGTGTTTATGTCTTTGCTCAAATATAAAGTCAAATTGCTAAATAACTTGATCTGTTCTAAAATATCAGAAATCTGGTCTGACTAATACAATCACTGAAAAATAAGGTGACGTCAGCACTGTGGAAGTGGAGGGGGGTAGGGTGATGTCCACAAGAATAGACACACAGCGCCTCCATTGGTGGGCAATGGCCATCGATTACATGTTGACTTCCAATTCATCAGACCTGAGAAGCTGTACACAATGAGAATCAAGGCAAATAAATTAGGAAAATTTTCATAAACTTAACCTTCAACAGATAAGCAAAATTTGGTTGTGATGTTACAAATGGAAACCACCAACCTAAAGAAGAGGCGCTTAACAATAGCAAAAAAGAAGATAGATGAAAAGCAAAGAGAAAACTACCTGGTTAGAAATTAGCCTTTTAGCACTCTTTGACAATCTTAAATATGCCCATCAAATTTATGTTTCTCAACAAAAGTCCTACTTTTAATTTGAGAAGAAAACTCTCTGCTCCTTGTGCATAAATATGTGCTTTGCACTGCAGTAAACTTCCGGGTATGCATTAACTTCTGAATATCTTTGGGAATGAACACATTCCTTGTGGTTTTCCATTCATTGTCAGATACGTGGTGAACACAGAGACCAGGTCTGACAGAAGAAATGCATGTCAAGACTGTCGGAAGTACACCAGTTGACAAATGTCACAGAATTTCATCTCTTTTACAAGCTTCCTTTTTTCCTATAACCAAGCATGAGTTTCTTATACTATTATTAGTCATAATAACTAAATTATAAGAGCTATAATAAATTTTGTTCTTTTCTTTATTCTCCCAGCTTTCTTATTTTATTTCCCTGTACTCTCTCAATCAAAGTTAAACTATCATTCTATTCTTGAAAAGTGACAGATTTTATGAAGCAACAATGTAAATATTCGTTAGCTTCTTATAGCAAACACAATTACGAAATTAGCATGCAGAAAATACAAGAATGACATATTGTAACATTAAGTAAAGTGAATAGGATTTGCCAGATGTTAAAAATTACTTTAAGGACAATAGAGACTGCACTTACACATTGATATGATGATAAAATTGTGTGTTAAAACCATTAAAATACAAATTACAAATGAAGGAACTGTAACAAAGACCAATACTGTGAGATCTTTTTTTTTTTTTTTTTTTTTACATTCTTTTGCCTTACTGCCTATTGGTACCCCTTTGGCATTTGAAATGGAAAAACAAGCATCTTCTTAAATACAGATAAAATGACTGTAATGAACAAAAAAGTAGTCTTCATAGAAAATTAGCCCAATTACTAAGTTATCCTTGACATCCACTAATTAACAATTCTAAAACTCAGTGTGATTTTGCTATGACATACAATGCCAATCACCCTGTCTGCAGTCACTAGGCATGAAGTGGGTAATTTATTGACTTGGAGGATACAATAGAAGGTGAGAGCTCAGACTGAAATATTGTGGGGATGAGTTTCTAATCTTAAAAGATGGTAAAAATGTGATAGAAGATGTTTAAAATTTTTTCCAGACTAAAATTATCTATTGCTATGATCAATAGTATTACTGTTAGAGACCTTAATCCTCCTTTTATCTGTGCATCTGAGTATATCACACAAGTTTCTTCTTATAGTTTTTGGCCAGAATGTCTGTGTATACCTCTAACCAATCTTTATGTAATTGTTTTCTGGCTTTTTATTCAAGTCCAACTTCATGACAGGATTTTTAGTACAAATAAGATACCTACATCAGCATCTAACTCCACACTTCTCTAGAACCACGAATATCCTCATGGAAGCATAGACTGGAAATACATAATTCTAGATTCATTTTAACTCTTTACTAACAATGCTGCCGAAAAGCACAATATTATCTGATTTCTAGCTTTCCCTGCACCACTCTAAAATTGCTTCCAGTATAAAGCCAGATAACAAAGAATATTTTAAATCCAAAAATCATTGTTTTAATTCATGTAACCTAAATCAATCCAGGATGTTTTGCTCATAATTTAAGTCTCGTTTCAATACAAAATTTCATTTAAAGGAAACGCAATCCCAGTCTTTTAATCCCTGCTGAGCTGTATCATGCAGTGGTTTCTTGGGTTGGTCTGTAGATTGGAGCAAGGTGAAGATGAAACTGGAATCAGGCCAAAGAACACACAAAAAGGGTTCCAAAGATATCCTGCCCTTACCTCTATCACTAAGGTCCTCACTTGGGAAACAGCTGCTCATCTTTGTCTCATTCACAAAACTCTGAAAACTGCTTTCATCCCCCTATCAGGCCATCTCTAATCTTCTTCCTTATGAAATCTTGTTCATTTCCTTTACAAACTTTTCTTTTGTAGTGAAACCTATCCAATCTTTCCTTCTTCCTTAAGCCCCGCTGTCTGCCAATCCATATAGTATGACAAAGATTTACTAGATAAGCAGTAAAGATTTTAGAAAAGGGACAATGGTGGAGAGAGCTAATAATATTTTATAATGAACATAACAATATATTTTAAACACATATTTGTTATTTTCCAAAGTCATAATTTTAAAGTAAAAATTCTCCCTTCACAATGAATTTTCCTTTCATATTATACCAGTGGAAAATAATAGAAACACATTGCCATATTCATTATAAAAATCATATTGAAGGTAAATGTTTATCTATGTTCCTTTTAAATTGTCACCCAGAGATAAAAAATTCTCTTTGGTGCTAGGGTACTGAAACTATGCTTCTAATCCTTTGGCTTGTTTTTATTTTCTGGATAGGCAAATCATATAACTGTTTGTATCAGAGATTAGAAACTTAAAGGCAAATTTATGTTGCTATTTTGGCCAGTGTTCTCAAACGTATGGAGCTCATCTTTTCTACTCTTACTGTCTTTGTCTTATTTTCATCTTATATTCATTTTTAATTGTGGTATAATATACCTCACATAAAATTTATTTCAACCAATTTTAGTGCATCGTAAGTATGCATTATTTTAATCAGCTTTTTGGGTCATTAGTGAAATAACTGAGATGCACTAACTCTATATGAAGAAGTATACTCAGCTTGCAGATTTGAACACTGGAAAGGAAGCCAAAGGCCTGGGCAGGCTCTGACTTTGTGGCAGATGGCGGATAGAGTGCTGCATATGGATCAAGGATCATCTCTTGAGCCAGAAAGCAGAGCAGGAAGAGCCAAGCTTGCTGTTTGAGTCACAGTCTTCTAGTTGGACCTATCAAGGGGTTTCATGAGAACTGCCTCATGCTATTAGTGAAAGGACTTCCCACAAACCCCTGCTTCTGAAAGTCTCCACCACTTTCTGGTACCACTGCCCTGGAGACCAAGCCTCCGGTCACAGGGACCCTTAAGATGTACACAACCCATATTCAAAGCATAGCATTCCAGCCCTGTCCCCCAACAGTTCATGTCTATTTCAAATTGTAAAAATAATTCACTGTATTATAAAGAGTCCCAAAGATTTAACTATTCTAGCTCTGCTCAAAGGTCCAAACCCAAAGTCTCTTCTCATTCAACTCAAACTCTTTTATCTAAGAGTTTTTATAGGAATCTATTGAAAGGTACACATTTCTAAGACACAGTGGCATGACAAGCTCAGAGTAAACATTCCTATTCAAAAAGGGAGGAATAGGTAAGTAGAAAGGGGTAATTGGCTCAAAACAAGACCAAAACCCAACAGAGTACACATTGTAAGTCCAAGTCCAGCATTCTGGATATACTAAGAGGGGATCCATTACCCATGGTCCAGGCAAGCCCTTCCCAGTAGCCTTGCTTCTGAGGAGGCAAACTGACATCAATGGCTTTTCAGGGCTAGCAGTGCATGCTGCTGGCTTCTGTTCATTTGGGGGGCTCCTTGGCGTCTCCACTCCCACAGCTCCACTAGACCTTTCAGTGTTTCCAGGCAGGGGCTTGAACCTGCCCCATACTTTTCTTGGAAATCTTAGTGGAAGTTGCCATGACCAAATGACTCTTGCATTCTGCATACCTATAAAACCGTCATACAGACAATGACAAGGTCTGCTACTAGAGAGTTGTACCTGAGCCCTTAAACCGTGGCTGTAGTGGGTCTGGAACAGTGTACCAGCAAGACAAAATATCAGGGTAGCCCAGGGAGTGAGGAGAGCCAGGTAATTTTCCCTAGAAAACTTCCTCTCTGGAAGGTCTCTAAAACAAAAATTTCTACTTCTGTGTCTCTGGGCCTGTCATAGAGGAGTGACCTTGAATATTTCTGAGGTGCCTTCAAGGACTTTACCCAATACTTTTTTGCTGAGTGGCACATACATGCTTTTACCCACACTAATCTCTTTTGCAGTCAATAACTAGTCTACATCTTTTTACCACAGCTTCATCTGACCTTCATGGATTTTTGGTCCTTCTCTGGGCAGGCTATACATTTTCCAAATCTTTCTTTTATTTTGTTTGCTGATTCTCCTTGTAAATGAGAATAAAAGCAGCCTATATCAGTCAAGCCACAGCCCCATGCTTAGCCATTTTGAAAGCTGGTATATCAAATAAACTAGTGGATCCTTTTTAAATTCACCCTTCCACAGTCTTAGGGCATGAATCTGATGCAGCTAGATACTGAAGCTCAGTCTAACAAGGCTTTCCTTCATCTAAATTACAATAGGATCCTCATTCCTATCTGAGAACTTGTCATGTGTCCTTCACTGTCCGCATGTCTATCAGCACTTAGGTCAAAACCACTTATCCAATCTCTTAAACATCCTAATGTTTTTGTAATCTTGGTCTTCTCTGCCCTCTCCAAAATCACCTGACATGCTCTGTTTACAGCATTCCACACAAATGCATCTTCTACAAAGCTGTGGAAATCACTGTAGGGATACATAACATTATCAAAGCCATAGAAACCTGGACTCTTCTCCACAACTTATGGTGTATATGAGCACAAATATATTCTCTTTTCTCCTTTTCCTGCTTTTTTCATATTTTTCCTCTTTTTTTGTTTTGAACTTCTCTCATGTTTTTCCTTTCCAACTTTTTCTCCATTATCAACTTTGCCCTTTTTCTTATCTTTACATTCTATTTTTATCTCTTTTTAACTATTTTTCTCATCCACTTCCAGGTATATTCTGTTTGTCTTACTCTATGGTAGACATTAATGATCTCTCATTTCAAACATGGAGAAATTCTTTGCCTGTATGGCCACTTGTCTGTGCTTCCCCATCACAATCCATTTTGCACACTATTGTTCAATTAAACATTTTGCTCTTATCAAGTTTATTTTGAAAAGAATTAGATTTTTCTAAATAGAACTAGTAAAATCAATAGGCTGCATCTCTTTGAACTATTTAACTCAACGATTTTTTTTTATTAATATCATAGCACAATTCAAGACACAAAACACTGGGCTAGGGATGTAGCTTGGCAGCATAAATGCCTGCCTGGCAAATGCGAGGTCCTGAGTTTGATTGCTGGAAAAAAAATTTTCTATTAATGCTCCAAAATTCTTCAGGCCTTTATGGATTTCATTCCTCTTTCCACCTCTGCCTCCAATAACCACTAGTATTTTTCGTGCAACTGTAGATTATTTTGCATTTTATAAATGGCATTATACCATACCTATTCTTGTGTCTGACTTCTTTCACAATCACTCTAAAATTCATGTATGATATTGCATATGTAAGTTGATGGTTTCTTTTAATAGCTGAATAATATTTCTGTTTCCCGAATATATCCCATTTTTCTTATACATATACTTGCTGATGAATGTTTTGGTTGTCTATGATTTGAGCTCATTGTGAGTAAACCTATCCACAAATATCTGTGTACAAGTAATCATAAGGTAAACATATGACTTAATTTCTTGGGTAAATACATAAAAAAAGAATGACAGATCATATTATAGGTGTATTGAAATTTATATGAAACTTTCACAAGATTTTCCTTTTTATTTTCCTCCAGCATTGCACAAAAGTTCCAATTATTTTGCATCCTTTTCACTTTGATTTTGTCAGGGATTTACTTCTAACCACTCCACTGGGTATGTAGCAGTATGTCATTGTGGATTTAATTTATATTTTGCTGATGATTAATAATTTGAGAAAACTTTTTAGATGCTTATTAAAAATTCATATATCTTTTTAAGCACATGCTCAAGTATTTAGAATGTTTTAATAGGTTGTTTGCTTTTTAATGAGTTAAAGGAGTGTAAGAATTCTTTATTCTAGATACAAGCCCTTTACATATGCATTTTGCATTTCCCCTTTTTCCATTCAAGTCTTTCTGAGAGCAAACATTTTAAATTTTTGCAAAGTCTAATTCATCAACTTTTTAATGGTTTGTGTAATTCAGGTTTCATGTAGCTGATCTTTGCTCACTTGAAGGTCACAATGATTTGCTTTCATATTTTCTTCTAGAAATCTTTTAGTTTTACCATTTGTGTTTAGTTCTCTGTATCATCTCAATTAATTCTAATGTGGGAAGAAAGGGTTCAGTGTTTATTTTCTTCTGTGTGGCTATGCATTTGTTCCAGCACTTTTTGTTTGTTTGTTTGTTTGTCTGTTTTTTTTTGGTATCAGAGATGGAACTCACAACTTTGGACTTGCCAGGCAGGCACTTATACCACTGAGCTAAATCTCCAGCCCCAGCATCATTTTTTTTTAAGTTTTTCTTTCTTCATTCAATTACCTTGGTAGTTTTATAGTAAACTAATTTACCATAATTATATGAGCCAATCTCTGTACTCTTTAATATTTCCCATCGTGGAATTGGTATATATCTTATGGGTTGAGGTATAACTGTAAGTTAAAATTTTTAATTTTATTTTAGTGGGTTATTTTTTTTAAAGTAAAGTTATCATTATTCTTATCTCTTATTCAAAACCCTTCATTGATTGCATATTCGTAGAAAACTATTTAACCCAATATTGATTTTTTAAAACTTTTTTCCTTTTTTGAGACAGGGTTTCACTATATAGTTCAGGCTGAACTTGAACTCATTTTGTAGCCTAGGCTGGCCTCAAACTTGCAGTGATCCTCTTGCCCTAGTTTCCTGAGTGCTAGGATTTACCTCCATGCACCACCATGGCTGAATTAACCCAACACTGAAGGCCCATTTTGTCTAAATTTTTCCTTACATATTTTTCACCTGCTTCCTGTATTTCTGATAATAACTCACTGTACCAAATGTATATTTCAAATTTATATATTTCAAATGTGTGCTCCAAACTTACATAAAGTGGAAAGTAGACCAAATGTGGGATACAAGAACAGTAGTAAATAAGCAGAGAAAGGCGACTATATAGGATAAAAATTTGGACATTAAACAAATTTTGTGTGACTTTAGAAGGCAAAAATAGGACTGGTGCTGGAAAACACAGACAAAAAAGCTTCACTATAATGTTAAGTTGTTACAGTTAGACCACATGAAAAATGCAAAGGACATTCTCAGGAGATGGTAAATTTCCTGCTACTGGCTGAGCAGACACCGGATAACCACGTATGCATAATGAGTGGTATCTTGGGGTAAAAGTTGGGATTAGATCAAGTCACAATGACAAGACTTCTTGAAGACCTAGGAATGCAAAAATACATTTTTCAAATATATTTATTGGTCATTAATATCTTTTCCACAACCAGAAATGTCTTTTAGATCATTTTTGGCTAAATTTCTTTTCCCTAGAACCAGTGTAATATTTCATCTAGTACTTAAATCTTTAACATGCTACTCATCAAATACCTCTGAAATTAATGGAGGTTTTTAAAAAGAGAAAACTTCTGCAGAATTTCCTGTCTGCAGCTTTTGAATCATGCTTCATGGGCTATTATTAATGTATTACTAAATAAAAGAAGTCATTTGTAAATGATTATGCAAGATTATTCCTGTCATATCCATAAATTATATGTCGGGTTCTTCTAGTATAGTGAATCTAAACTGGTTAGGCAGCAGGAGGCAACAGTTTAGAATCTTTTTAAACAATAATTAATTTTCAAAATGCCAAGGCCAATTGGCAATAGTTAACATTGCCCCCAGAGCACCATCATGGTCTAGATGCCACAGAGACAAGTTGCCTTGTGTTCCCCATAAATGGATTCTCAGAAAACCTAATTTGAAATTACTGCCTTTAATTATACTGCTGATATAAATAACTTTGATAAAATTAGTGCAGCTGGCCTCTTGTTTGTTTTTCCCATTTGAATGCACTGTACAATGTAATCATCTGAAATAAACATCCATTACAAAGAATGCTTCATTTCAAAGAACATATTATTCTGCTCATCCAGCCAGTTGTTATTTCCCCCCCCAGCCCCATTTCAATCTTGCATCTATTAAAAGGATGAACAAATTACCAAGCTCTTATAATGTACCAACTTGCAAATTAAAACAATACATTGCTTCTGAATGGGGCCATGCATTTAAAAGATTTTAATTCATTTTTATCCTCAATTACCATGTTTTCTTTTTAAACAGGCCCTGCTAGCTTCAAAATTGTTAAAAGACATGTTCTCTGCATAATATAATTATTTCATTTTGGAAATAGAAACTCCTATTTTTATAAGAAAACAGAAGATCAACATTCATTCAATAGGCTTAATAACTCTCCAAAATCCAAGAAAACCATCTCAAGACTTGAATAAAGCTTTGGCTTCAGTTCATGTATTTTGTTACAGGGCAAAATTGCCACTTTAACTGAGGAGAGTAGAGCCCTTCTTTGTTCACTGCGATGTGATTGTCATCTCTATCTCTACTGCAATCAGGATAGGATTTGCCAAGGTCGATTCAACTTTGTTAAGCTATTACCAATTCAGTCCAACTCAGCCAACAATTATCAAGTTCAGTTCTACCCTACAAATCTTTATTAGCTACCTGTTACATTTAAGACATCATGAAGAGTTGCAAAATGTGTAAGATGCAGTCTTTGGGCTGTATCACCTGGTACAGCAAATAAGAAAATTTAATATAGAATATTGTGGCAGTTTGGAAATGGTTAGTGAAGGATACAGATGATAAAGTAAATGCCAGAGTAAAATCAGTAGCAAAAGAGATGTTTAAAGGAGGCCTTGAAGTTCAGAAAAAATGGTGTAAATAAACAGAAAATTAACAGAGCTGTAGGGGAAATTCCAAGGCTACTTCTTGCTATTTCTTTAAAAAGGCATATTGAAATCGGCATGTTTGAAAGTAGCAAATGGGCATGTTTGAAAGTAGCAAATGAGATAGCCATTGCTGAAACTCAGGACTTTGAAAGAATGGATAGTATTCACACCAGAAAAGCAGATAGATTCCAGAATGCAGAGATCATGAGATTCCTTTGAATGTAATGTACTAGTCGGTGAGTGGCCATTGAAGCCCTTTTGAGACGAGAAAGAATATTATATAGGTTGTATCTTTGGAAGATAATTCCCAATGCTCTGTGGAATGTAGGTCATAAAGCAGGGAAATAGAAGGCAGTGGGAACTGTGAGAATGTTTTCATATTTCTCAATAATTGGTTGCATCAAATTGAGGAGAGAATCCATATTTAGAAGTTGGTCTGTTTGTAGTAGGATGAAATCAAAACCATACCTCAAACTACGACATTCAGGTGATACGGAGTATACAAAAAATAGGACATTAAAGACAGTTCAGACCAGAGGGTACCATAGCATCTATCAGTCAATGTATCCCCCAAATGTACAGCTCAGCCTTGTCCCAGAGACCCAAAAGATTTCCATCTCCTATTACAGTACACATGAATCCTCCAGTGTCCAGGTTTAATCTCTCCAAACAGCAGAGCCTAGGGCAAGTGGCTGTGGCAGGAGCTGTTCTGGAATGCAATCACTAAGCAGCAGAAGTGAGGGAAAAGCAGCAGCAGGACAGAAAAAGAGAAGCCAAAGCAAAGGAGTGATGTAGAAGACACTGATGTGACACCAGTTCGAGTCAACGAGATCTGCCTGCATTTTAGACACTTTCTCACTGCTGAGACACAATATGTAATAACTGCAGTTTAAAGGAGAAGAGATTTATTTTAGTCATATTTCAGTCCGTACTTGGATGACACCAAAGCAGAACAGCATGGCAGAGGAATATAATGAAGAAGAGCTACTTACAGGGTATTGAATAGGAAGCAGAGAGAGATGGGAGGAGCTGGGGAGGCAGGTAAACCTTCTAGGCCACACCCCCCAGTGACCCTTCCCTTCTAAGCAAACCCTTCCCATCAGCAAGCCAGGTATAAGCACCAATAATCCAATCACCTTCAAAAAGGCCTGCTGATGAGCACATGAGACTCTTGGGGGACATCTATATATAAACCATAATAGCCTGTGACAGCAGTTTAGGTACAGATGTAATATTTGAGAAGAGGCCCAAGAATCATAAACGAAGGAGTAAAAAGAGTATGAGACACGGATTAGGAGACAGTTAATTGAAGGGTGCATTTTGAGGCTAGAGTCAGAGAACCAGTTTTATAGGATTCTTGAGAAATAACCAAAACATCTTTCAGAATTTTCTGTCAGTAAGATAAATCACTCATCCACAATCTCCTACTGTCTGTTGATGAAGGTTTTTTTCTGGAGGTGTGAATTTCCTCCCATTCAGGATTGTGTAAGAACAGTGGAATCTCATGGAAAAACAAGTAGAAAGTGAATGCCGTGGTTTGAAGAGAGATACTATCACCATGAGAGTGGTTGACACTCACCAGAACTGTTCACCAGAGCTGCAGTTAGCTTGAGAAAAGCCTGCAGCAGTATGACAACCACTGGAATCTGTTTTCCAATCTAGTTCCCAGAAAGCCTCCGTTTTACAAGGTAGCCTCTGTTCTACCATCAAACTGCAAATTCTTTGCAGAATGTTCTGTACACATCAGGAAGACAATCCTTCCTCTCTTAGGGAGTCTGATCATCTCCTGGTCCAAGTTGGCCTGTCTGAAGTACTGGCAAATCTTGTCATGCATCTGGGCTGTATTAATTGAAATGAATGGCCAGTTGTTTGGAAAATAGGAAGATACATGGGTTTGTACTTGAAATCTCCTAGTCCTTCTTTCTAATAATCATGATAGCGTCTCTGTTTCTAACTCTGTGTTTCAGGAAGAAGTGTATGCTGGCTGAGTTTGTTCTGTAAGAACCCTCATAGCTCCACAATGGGCTTTCTAGGGCCTACCAAGGCCAGGTGGATTCCATCTCACTGGTTGTACATTCTCCTTCTGATGTGCTGGGAGGATCTTTTCTTTTTCTAGCCATTTGTTTAATGGTGTGAATTACCAAAGGCAGGGTTTTTTTTTTTCTGTTTTCAAAATATGTTCAATTTCTTTTGAACTTTGTCATGTAAAAAGGAGAATTAGGACACCCTATCATGCTGCTTTTTTTGACTACTTATGGTCTGACCTGTTTCTTCCTTTATTTTGATTCCATAGGAGAATAGAATTTGCTTCAAGATCATTTTCTTCTACATTTAGGTTTTATCTTCGGCATATAGTGCACATGTTGTCCACAGAGGTTTTTAGGAATCACTCACAACTTTCAGTATGTAATAAGGTAAATTTTGTACAACAAGGGTGAAACAAAGGTAAATTTCTGAAAATAATTTATTTTTATTTTTTCTTGGGCTTTCCTTTCTGTCCATATGGGAAATATTTGTGGTTTTTTTTTTCAACAGGACAATAACAAAAGATCTTAGTGACTACCAGCTTAAAACTTAATCACACTCAGTCTTTCAGGTTTTTTCCCATTTCCCTTCAATTTTCGGAATACCCTCAGAGCAGAGGCCTTTGTGCAGAGACCAGAGCTCCAGGTTTTGCTAGACCTATTGCTAAGGTGCGTCTTGTAGGCAACACAAGCTGGCTCAGGCCTGGGGAATCTTCTCTGTTACAAAATCATATTACCTTTAGCTCCAGTAATCCATAGTTACTCCTGGATGTGAGCAATCTCAGCTATTGTTCACCTGCCCGGGAAAGCACAAGATGTCTCGAGACCCTCTATATAAGGCTGAGGCAAGGAAGAAGTATGCATCTCAGATCCATCTGCCTCAGTCACTTGTGCCAATGGGTACTGCACCATGTAATGCTCGTACAACCTGAAATATTGTATAGAAATACCTACAGCATAGGTTTCCAGGTAAGAGAAGACTAAGATACCTGCTTTTGGTTTTATTCCTAGGAATGCACTGGTGAGACTTCACACAATCTGCCCTACCCCTGCACCCTCTTCTTAAACTATCTTCAAACCAGGACGGATCAATGGTAGATAAAAACAGTGGAATCTACTCTTTGTTCTTCCCTTGTTTTTCAGCAGTGAGTAATAGTAAGCACAGAGTGACATGACTTCCTGCACACTATAAACTTCCCTGTGTCCTGCTTTCTCTCTTGTGACACAACTGCCTCTAGAAAACTCTACCTAGGATTCCGAGGTCTCTTCTAGCTGAATAAAAGCAAGATTTGGAGATTCTAAAAGTGTTTCTTTCTCTCTCAAAAAATCAAGCATTCAATATACTAACACTGTAGTCTCAGAAAAACATCTAATATGAAATGAAAAGTATGATAGTTTCTCCTTCCACCAATCTGAATGGTTCTTAATTGTGGATGCACATTGCAATCATTAGGGCCATTTCTTAGAATACAGATTTCTAAGTCAAGTGCTAGATTTTAGAAAATCTAGCATCCTGAGATTCCAGAATCAGGTCCAGATAAAGGTATTTTTAAATACTTCCTCAGTAACTCTAACTTTTATTTGGGATTCAGAGTCCCTAGTCTAAAGCTGTTGCATGTTTTTCCCTTAAGGAAATACCACTGAGTCCACATGTAGTGAGAAAGCTTAACTTACTGAGAATGAATAAAAAGAATTCTAATATCCCAAGACTGGTGCTGTATTATAACTTTTGAACACTGGACACTCCACAAAGCAGTTCTCAAATCAATGAAGTAATGTTACCATCTTAACAAACATTTCATTGGCTGTGTGATTGAGTATCTGCAACTGAAAGAGGAAGTGAAACTCAAAGGTTCAGTAAGCAATGACTTTATCACTGCAACACTGAAAGGAAAACAACACAAATCTTGATTTTTAATACTATTGGCAGTGATTCACTGCATCATCAACATGATTGAATGATTATTTTTCCTATTCTTAAAATTAGAGTTTTTTAAACCATGAAAACATAGAACCTGAAAAATAAAGATTTTTCACAATCCTACTTTGCAAAGATAATCATGATCAATAATTAAATGCACATGCCATCAGATTTTTCATTAGTATATACAAATAGATGAACAAAGCACTCTTTATCAAGACTGCACAATATATAACTTTGAAATTTAATTTATCCCTTAAAAGTACATCTTAAAAATGTATGTCCATGGGAAGGTGAGTGTGCATGGTATAGTGGAATTGATTTTTTTCAATGGCTTGTACATTTCATTGTAAATTATGAATAAACATTTGGGTTGTTCCCAATTCCTCGCTATTATAAAAAATGCTAAAATGAACATTCTTGTAAAAATACATCTTTGGGCAATTGTAGTACATTGATGAGTAGGTTTTCTGATTTAAATTACATGAACATTTCTATTTTAATAATGTCTACCAAATTGATCTCCAAATAAACTACAATAGTTTCCAGTTATTTCAGGAATATAGGACAATATTTGGTCTCCATACGTCTGCTCCACTGGGTATGGATTAGCAATGATTTTTTGCGAATGTACTCTTCTGATAAGTGAAAGTGGATAGAATAATATCATTAACTGATTTTGCAATTGTTTACTTTGAAACAGATCTTTTTACACATGGCTTTTGACCACTTGTTGGTAATTTCTTTTCTGTGAACTTATTCTTCTGTAAGATCAGTCAAATTGTCCTTCTTATTTATAAGAAGTTTCTGGAAACTAAAGCAATTAGTTATTTGACTCTCATATGTGTTATGAAATATGTCATTATATTTATGAGTTTTGTCTATGGTTGTCTATGGTTGCATGTAAATGTATGTATCTTTTTGTATAAATTTCAAGGTTTTATGTTTGAAATCGCCATGCTTATAGTTTTCTCATGTTAATTTTTGGTTTCATGTCACTGTAAAAATGGAACTTCCATCCACAATATTATAAATATACTCAGTTACATTTCACGTATTTCTGTGGGGGTTTTGATTATATTTAAATATTTGATCCACCTAAATTTAAGGTAAGCAACAAAACAGGAATTCAGCTTTGCCTGTCTAAGTGACCAGTTGCTTCTTTCAATACCATTTATTTGAGAACCTACTTTTTCTCACTGATTCAAAATGCAAATTTGCATGTGCTAAGGGATGAATGGAGAGAGAGAGAGAGAGAGAGAGAGAGAGAGAGAGAGAGAGAGAGAGATGGAGGTATTACTTTAGGCTCTTAGTTCTATTCTAATAATATGACTTTTCCTATGGGTCACTGACATATTCTTTTAATTGCTGAGGAATCATTTGTATCTGCTATTTTTCTTCTCTGTACCCCTGCACACTTTCCTCCCTGTCTGAACTGCTCTCCCTGCTGTACCCGTCCTCACCACCTCCAGATTAGTTGCTAGCTTCTCTGGGACTCTTACTTTAGCTCCCTGCTCTATACCAGGCACCATGTCTTCCTCAGCAGGCCCACTCCTGGATTCTGTCAGGGTATACAAAACCATATGGGCATTGCCTGTTCATTTACACACCTGTCTACTAAACAAGAAGTCCTTTAGGGTGCCA
This sequence comes from Hydrochoerus hydrochaeris, assembly GCA_004027455.1. NCBI lineage: Eukaryota > Metazoa > Chordata > Mammalia > Rodentia > Hydrochaeridae > Hydrochoerus > Hydrochoerus hydrochaeris. The sequence continues at coordinate 189,203 of PVLA01000162.1, read as the reverse complement.
TCTGTCTTCCCCATTGTATCTAAAGCATCACAGACTTTAATTAGTGATTTCTGAGAAAATGAACCAAAAGCAAAACAAGCTAGGGTGCATTTTATCTCCACTGGGTTCCGCAAGGGGCCATTCTCATTCTTAACCTCACTCTTAATTTAGATGTTTTGTAGTCTTGGTTACAAGTAGTTTTCCGAGCAGATGATCCCTCAAAAAATAGCAGTACTTGGAAAAATTAGAAGAGAGAAAAGGGAACCACTGGTAAAAGATGAGTTAATGAACTGGAGGAAGCTGGACCTTGCTTCAGCTGGGGACCTGTTGAGAAATTCTGGAAATTACTGTGGAACTACCCACAACTGCTCCCTCTGTGGAGTGGAGAAACAGGGGTGCTTATACACAGACTGCACTAAGGCCAGGGTTACAAACTTTAAGGTTGCATCTGTGTGCAAAAGCCAAGCAAGCACACATGGAAGCAGAAAAGATGTGGGGCAGAGAAGCAGGCAGGAGGAGACCCTAACTGGGGAGAGTGAGTGTACACACAGGCCAGGAGCACAGATGCAGCATCTGCTACAGCTGCCCGCTGGAACCTGAATGTGTACAAACCAAGACTGGGTATGAGCTATTTAAACATTCCTTCTGGGCTACAAGGACTGTTCTCTAGTCCTTTCGGTGTACTAAAGGGCCATTGATGTCAACACTATTTTGGTCCATACTACTGGCATAGACCAAAGCGCCTGCAAAGGAAAGCTGCATGCTTTGCATTCTGTTCTCAATAATAAATAATTTTCTCATTCTAAAATGTACCTTGGTTCCCACATGTCAGATGATAAATTTGTTCTATTGTGGTGATTTCTAGTCCACATCTTTGCCTGTGTAATCTCATGGCCATGGCCATGCATTATGGGGCTCACTATAGTATGGAGCGTATTCCTAACTGCATCATCGGTGATTTGAAGACACTTTGAGGATGACTTGATTTTTAGGAGTGAAATACCAACATATATATGATCTTTATTCAGTGCTTGCCCTGTGTAGAATTCTTGACCTTGAAAAAAGTAGATTTTGAGGGCCGGGAATTTAAAGCTCAGTGGCTCAAGCACTTGCCTGGTAGGTGCAAGGTCATGATTTTGAGCCCTAGTACAAAAAAAAAAAGAGTAGGTTTTGACACAGATGTTCAAGATCATTGAAAATGGTTTGGTGTTCAAAGTGATATTTAAATATTTAAAAGTACACAATATTCAAGAATCAATAGACAGGGTCAGAGAATTGAAAGTCTGCAAGTATATATACGTGTAATAGAGTGTGCTGAAAATGCTTGGCTTCATCACAACACACTACCTAAAAAATGTTTAATCTCTTCTTTACTAATTCCTGTTTTCCTTTGAAGATCAGCTAAAGTGTCTTCAGTTTCACCTATCAATGACCGGTGTGAATGATCACCACTAATTTGTTGACTTCAAACAACATAAATGTATCATCTTCTAGTTTTGGAGGCCCAGTGCCACACATGGATTCCACCAGGCTAAAATCAGGGTGTCAGCAGAGTTGCATTCCTCTTGGAGGGCTAGGGAGGAGTCCCTTTCCCAACCTTTCTCACCATCTAGAGGCTGCCTGCACCCCTTGGCTGAGAGCCCTCTCTATTGGCTTTCAAAGTATAGAATCTTTGCTCTTTCTGATCTCTACTACTACCCATGTCTCTATCTGGCTCTAACCCCATTTCCTCCCTCTTATCAAGGTCTTCATGACTGCACTCAGTCTTCCAAAATCATCTCCCTATTTGAAAATCTCTAATCACCTTTGTTAAGTCCCTTTTGCCATGTAGGGAAACATATCCAAAAGGTCCACAGATTAAGATGTGGGCCTCCTTCGAAGACCATCATTCAGCCTCCTATACCTCCTCTTCTGATTTCTTTCTTTTTTTTTAACCTGTTGTTAGAACTAGTTTCTCTTTCTCTCATTCTGTGTGAGATGATTCCCATAACTCTGAAATGGTAATTTTTAAATTTGGTTAATGTTTCTATTTTTACTATTGTTTTCTTGGTGACAAAATTGTGTGTTTTGTCTATGTAGTTTTACAGCCCTGAATCTGGACCCCTAAATCCACTGCTGTTGCTGGTGGGTAAGAGGAGAGCAGAGCCAGATTACTGTTCCAAATCTCTGCTCTACCACCAATTAGCGAGAAGCTGGCCCAATCTCTCAGTTTCCACAGTTGTGACACAGAAATAATTATGGCATTTGCCACATACACTTATGGTATTAATTAAATATATAGAAATTATTTAAAATAATGACTAGCATATAATAGCCACTCAAAGCCATAAATGTATTATTTCTTTTTGTGAAATTATTATGAAGATTACAGATGGTAGATAAAACCACAGCACAATCACTCAGTAAATTATTCATTCATTTGATCTTTATCTTCATGATCTGTATTAAATGCAACATTTTAAAGAAATCAGAGTGAAGAAAATGTCACAAAGGTAGGAACCTGGTGAAGAGTGTTGCCTTTGTGCTAATAAACTGAGGTGTTGCAGGCTTTGATGTAAAACCAGCATGTCAGAGAATGAAAATATATAAAGTCAATAGTGTTTCAATGGATGCACATCATTGGTTATGATGATGATATAATAATATTAATGATTTCAGGCTTTTTAATATTTCAAATATATTATGATGTTGACTTGAGGCAGTATCTGGCAATCTGCTAGCTGTTTGATTACTTAGGCTTCCTGGATTATTACCACGCTTGTCATGCAATGACGCCTTAGTCTTTTATTTCCTAACACCTTCAAGTGTTACCCCATTGTTTCCCAGGTAAATTGAGCTTTTGCCATTCAAAAGAGTATAGCAAATAGAATAGAAACTTGTGGAATCATCTTCCTCTCCCATAAATGAAGCAACAGCAGAGTGGTACAGCATATCAGCTATTCTAAGTTCCTCAAACAAGTTTTAGTTTTGCAAAGCGCACTCTTTAACTTCCTATATTCTGTAAGCTGCATTATGAACAACATGACCGGCAGCCACGTTTGCTGCAATTTTTTAAATATGTGGAAAAAAAGCAAGATATCAACCATGTATTACCTTAACCAAGATGCCAAATTGTCTAACTTGTTTCTCCAGGCCAGCAGCCCCACAACAGGGACAGCTCCCAGGAGCCAGTCAAGGTTGTCTGTCTGTCCATCCACTCAGGACATCTGCAGGTAAGTGCTGAGCAAATCCTATTCAATATTCTGTAGACCAGTGTTTGGATTTTGGTGTTATATTTCGAGACTGTGTGGTTCACGCTTTTGTTTTTCATTGCCCGTGGACAATTTGTACTGGGCTCAATTGTTTTCCACTTTAGATCATTTTCTTCAGTTGTTCTTTGTTTACCAACTTTGTTTACCAACTTCTGGCCATGCTATCATTTTCATCATTCTCTCTCTCCCCGTCCTTCCATGACTTTCCTCTCCATTCCCGCTTCCCATCCTTTGCCTGCTGCTTTGTCTAGATCTTCCATCTTGCATGACATGTCAGAAGATGCGTTTGAGCATTGTACCCCTCTCATGGTGCTGAGTCCTGCTAAGGATTCTGGTAAGAAACCAGTAAAACAGAAGCCTAGGAGGAGAAGGAGGGCTTCTGAGAGGTATGAGCATTCAGAAAAGCAGATAAAAGGAAGAAAAAATGACTTCCACCTCCAGATCTCAAGCCCCAGATGGAGGGAACTTTACACAGATTCTTCAGATTCATCTTCCACAGATGACAGTCACTGGAGTCAGGCCAGAAGAAGAGCCCAGGTTAAACTCAGACTGTCACGGAGAAGGAGAAACAATAATAAATCATGTGGAAATTTGGCTGGGTCTTCTACTCCTAAAGGAATTGAGCTTATTGATTTGGAATCCAATGGTGAGCAGCAACAGGAGACGATGGAATGTGAGACTTGCTCTTTAAATCTCTGCAGAGGAAAAGTCCTAAATTACCACAAATGCAGCGCTTCCCTGCCAAGGGGATCCTTTGAGAGGAAGACACCCTCAAGGAATCAAGAGGGAAACAAAGGCAGATTCTGCTCCCAAGATCCTAAGCTCTTGCACAGTCTCAGACAAAATGAAATAGTCAAGAAAAGACTTTCAGAGATGGATTCCAGCACTGAAACACTGGCGGTCACAGAGGGTGGCAAACATGTGGATGATTCAGGGCTCCAGGTGCATAGCTCGGGTCCACAACCTCCTACTGCCTATGATGATGGGTCTGATCATGTAGAAGTCTGCAGGTCAGTTGCTACAGGGAAGGGCCTCATGTCAGATGTGTTTCTTCCTGCTGTGAGTTATATGTGTGTTTGTGGCCTACCCTCAAAGCATAACAGTTATTCACAATTCTGTTTTTCTGATGGGGATTTGAGAAACATAATACAGAATTGTTCATGAGTTTCATGGCTCTGTCTGTTGAGCTGAATAATGTCTTATCCTGACAAGGGGACTGACAAGACAGTTGAGTGTTATACACATCCTACTTCTGAAAATAGTTGTGGAGGAAACACGAGTGAGAGTGTATGAAACCATTGGTTGTTTAATGCAAATTTGGTGAACGGTTAACACCCTGACAGAAAGATAATCAAAGCTAATGGGACTCTTTAAGGTCAGATTTTTGTATCATAAAAAAGTCTCCTCTGCGTTTGGCTGTAATTTGTTCTCCAGTTGTCTGACTCAGCAAGGTAATTCAAGGCTGAAAGGACACAGAAACAGGTCATGGATATGTCAATGGGATTCCTGGAGTCTTTAGAGATAGAGACCCATTAGCCATACTGACCATCATACACTCAAAAGTTTCAGCATGTAATAATTTCATAATGATGGGATCACTTTCTTGTAATTTTTACACAAAATTATATACTTTCAAAATAATTTAATGTTTAAAAGACTTGTAGACTACCCATACTAATAGGAATAAATGGTACAATTTTAAACAAAACATGTAATTAGAATTTTTCATGCAATATAAGCTGTTTGAAGCCTAGTTGAGAACAACTGGAGATTTTTGTGTGATGCTCAATTGTTTGGATTTGTTTTTATACAAATTGAAGCTACTTGATGAAGCATATCTGTTTCATGTGAGTCACATAACCTAGAGAAAGCACTCTTGGCCTTTGAAGGCAGGAGCAGGAAGAAGAATTAAGGTCTGGATATGATGACATTAGAATGGTTTGTTTCTCTAGAAGTTTTAAAAGATACTCATGCATAAAATTATTATCCATTTATTCTGTCAAGCATCTATCATGCATCAGGCATTGAGACTATTATAGTGTATAATATTTGGATCATTTCAGACATGAGAGAGCTTGTAGTCTGGTGGGGAATGCAAACACCAAATAAACAAATTTACAGTTAATATATATGTTTATAATCATGGCGTTTGCAGTTTGGGAGCATATCTCAAGGAAACTTAACTCATTCTAGAAATCAGAGAACAATTCCCGAGGAGGTAACAAGTAGACTGATGCGTACAGGATGACAGGAATTGATCAAGGAAAGAGGTAGGAAAACTTTCCAGGCACACGGTGCCACTAGCAGGAAGGAAGTAGGAGGGAAGGAGTTGGTGGTCCAGGAAATTGAGAAGCTGCTGTGTAGCCAGGAAGCGGTGGGGGAGGGGACTGCAGAGCTAAGGATGGAATAGTGAGTGAGCCAGTGTGCATGCTAGGGGATCTAAACGAGATCTAATAGCAAAGAGACACCATTTAATTTTACACTAGTGTAAATGTTTTAGAATCTTTTGAATATGATTTATGTGTAGATTTGTGGAAGCACGAAACATTTTTTTCTAGTTTAAACTGAACGCCCCACTTGCAAGTATCTATTGTCATTTCCTAACCTACTTGTAACATTATTTAACAAAAGACTACCAAGGGTGCAGCTTTATATTTAATGGTAATTGGAGCAAGAAGGAATGCTTATAATTAAAACCATCATAAGCAGTTCTCCTAACTTACAAGCACTACTCAGGAGGAACATTTCCAACAACAAGATATTTAATTTAGATTTCTATTAATGCAAGTGGGATCAATGGTCTCATGGCTTTCATTTTCTGCTGTGAATTGTAATCAAAATATACCAGCTAAGTGAATGCTATTGAAAACTTATATTAGATGCGAAATATAAAAAATGGCAAAATACTTAATTTTTTCTTTAAGTGGCCTATTATCTAAGTGGGAGAAATTAGATATAGGGCAGAAAAGACATTTTAAGATGGGAATATAAGCAGAAGAATAAAGCAGAAGAATCTCAAAACAAGAAAATTGCTGAGGATCCAATGTGATACAAGGACCCCTTAGGAAGAAATGAAACTGCAGCTGAGAAAAAAAAGTTATTTATATTGGCAGAGATACATGGATGGCGTTCCTGATATTGAACTCAGTATCTGGAACTAAAATACTATTTTAGTTGAGACAGGTGGAGGACACTGCACATTTGGCAACTGTTTATGAATTTGTGTGGCTAGGTTGGAAGGTTTACATTTGCCAATAAAAATTTTTTGAGGCATTAGGAAGAAAACATTATATCATTTCAAGTTGGTTAATTCTAATCTATAAGTTTATGTTTCCTTATAGTCTCAGTGAACTTCTGGGGTTCCAAACTTTTGCCAGAAAAGCTGAGGGCAAGTTGGAAAAATTGTGCTCTTTTTAGCCCATATCCAATCAGGGAATACACATGATTGTCTCTCTTGCACACCAAGGTCCTGCATAATATTCCTTTAAGAGTGCACTGGGCTCCCCTGCAAAAATAAATAAATAAATAATACCTTCGAAAAGTCTTTACTAAATAAAGTAAGCTTGACCAAGAGTTACATATACAGAGTAGTCACTGGGTGTCAGGGGATGTGCTAAGAAAGGAACCTAAAGGGAGGACTTGTGGGTGGAAGCATCTTTTCCTCCCAGGCATTAAGCAGGTCACATGACAACAGGCAACAAAAGAAAGGAACAAAAGGCAGATTGGCCTTCCACCAAGTGAGCAGCGCAGTCTTTGGGGCCTGATTGGCTCCAAGCATAAGCCAAGGGTGTCAGGACAAGACTCCAAGCCTTGAAACTTCGGAGGCAGGAATGCTGATGTTATGGACAGACAGGAGAGAGGTCAGTGGCCAGCTGCTGGAGGAGAGATGACAAGTTTAATTATAAGCGGCTGTTTGTGGTTACCATGGCACTGTGTCAGTTGTCCACAGGTAATATGACACACGTTATTAAAACACAAGAGAGCGCTCAGAGCCAAGCATGTATAATTCTTAGTGAATTTTGCACAGTGTGACACTGAACACTTGCATGTGTATCATTGTTTATGCTAACATGACACATTAACACAGAACAGGGCTGGTAAGCATGGGAAATCCTCTCAAGGTCAGGAAGAACAGAGAGATTTGGTCATCATTCTCAGAGAGGCAACAGTGATATGTGACGTGTAAATTAAATCTCTGAAAGAGATCATAAGTAAGAGAAAAGCCACCTAATAACTACAGTGCAGCACCAGAGTCCCCAACACAGGGAGGAAGATGACCGTGAGACAAACAACAATTGCCTGTGAACTTGCACTCCTGATGCTTCAGACGCGCAGAGGCAGGGCCGGTCTCAGCCACAACCACAAAGCAGAAGAAGCTCCTAGGCCCTTCCTCCTTTTCTGTTCCTGGCATTTGTCCCCACATGAGCACTATATCCTCTTTCACACCCTCATCTCAGCCTGATGCAGAAAACAGGTCTGTATTAGTCAGTTATAACTTGGGTTTTAAATCATCATCCATTATACGCAAGGTACAGTGAGAAAGTCTTTACTTCTTTTACCTTAAAAATTATACTCAAAAAGAAAACTTGAATCACCTCGTGTTAGCCCTTCATTGAAACTTTTCAGTAAGCTCTCAATGGCCCTCAGTGGAAAGTTTGCAATCTTTACTGTGATTTGGAAATTCTGCATGATCTCTCCATCAGATCTGGTTCTCTAGCTTCAACATACTTTGTTAACTATGACCTATTTACGCTGGTCTGCTTCTGATACCCTGAAAGTGTCCAGGTCTCTTCCTTTCATGACCTAGATTGACATCACACTGTCACATGTCACATTCAAACCCTTACCAGACTAATCCCTAGCTGCTCTTTCTCAATTCAAATGCCATTCCTTCTGGTACACTTTCCTAAGCTCCTAACCAACACTCAGGCCCCATGGCAGTCACTTTCTTAGCACAATTTTTAATTGCTAAAATATAACTTTTTTTCTTATTAACTGTCATATTTGTTCATTGCCATATCTGAAATGACTGGAACATTACATGCACAAACTATAGTTACTGAATGTATTACAGGAAAAGGATATTTTTCTAATCTGTTCATGCTAACTATGTTAACCAGCACTGTGTATTGAATTACTTCACCCACTTGTAGAAGCACCTGGTAAAGGATATTTCAATTCTATGGTTCTAAAATCTTAGTCAACATCATCAAGAGGGCTTGTTAAATTATAGGTCACTGGTCAGTCCTAGAGTTTTCCTTACACTGTAGTTGGACTCATGAATTATTATTTTTGAAATGTTCCCAGGTGACACTGATGTGTTTATTGTAAGGACAATACCTTTAAAAAAAACTGTTCTGTGCTACCATTTCTTTCCATGCTTTAGGTGGAAAGAAAAAATGAGAAAAAGGAACCAAAAGGATGAGTTTGGAAGCCAAGTTATGGATCTCCAGAGTTTTCTATTCCCTGGAATGCTGACATAGAAAGTGACTAGGTTACTTTCCTGTATTTTATACCAATATAGTGTGCATTGTGTCATAAAAACTGTACCGTTTTTACCAGGAACCCAGTTGTCATGGTTTGGCTCTTGCTTCCACCCAAACCCACTTCCTCCTCCCAACTACCCCCATTTCTATTGGTGAGAACACAAATTCCCTGAATTTTCAGTTTTTGATTCTTGTTCCTTCTACATTGGATGTGGCCAGTCTCCAGCATAGTCCTGTCATTTCACCTTCAAGAAGCTGCCTCTGATTTGTTACTTCTCATTTTTACCATTCCACTGTGGCCCTTCTTGAAACTCTGTGTTTGTCTCAACGTCTACCATTAACCTGCTACTTGTTTCGGTCAGGGTTTCTCTGTCAGAAACCCATTCACATGAGCTTTCACAAGAAAGGGATTATTTACTGCAGAAACAGTAAATCCAGGGATATGGATGACCTCAGGAACTCCAGAAACCCAAACAATGTGGTCCTCTCACTCTTTCTTCTTTGTATTACCATTTTCCTCAACTGCAGACAAGATTTCTCTACATAAAAGTAGGAAGAAATAGTGCGGGCAGAGATAGCTTCAGGCTTACATTTTATGAGCACTGGCTTAAAAGAAATGAGAAACTTCTCTCCAAGCACTTACCCATAAAATGCTGTGGAAGGAATATAAATAGCCTGCCCTGGGTCATACTCATCCTTGAATGGTCACCCTGTTGCTCACCCAGGGCATGAACATTATGTGTGGGGCAATACTTGTGTTACACTTAAAATGCAGCCATCAGCAGCTTCTCTAGAATCTTATGAATTAGAGAAAGTACACTTCAGCAAAAAGGTAACTTCAGTGCCAGAAGAAGTGAAAAAGAATTATGAATAGGACGGGGAAAGAAAACAGTCATGATGAACCATACCACAGTCAAATACAAATCTTCCTCCTGAGTGTTTTTCCTCTTCCAAAGCTCATACCTAAACATGCTTCAATACTCATCTTATTTTCAACCTCCTATATGAAGCTTTTCCAAGCTATTATTGCTCACATTTTCTTTTTTATCTTGGAATTGTTATAATGCTTACAGTGACTATCATATATCTAGTAATCAACTATTCCTTAAGTCATACGTCTCCATTCTCTTTTTCCTATGGAATAGTCACTTTTTGAAGATAAGGACCATGTCTTACACCTTGTCTTGCATCTTCTGAAATACTCAGAATAGTTCTTGTGTTGCTCACACAGGACTTTTGAAATGAATTTCATAATCAGTGAGTCCCAAGAGAGGAGGCCTGAGTAAACCATGGGGACAATAATGAAAACTGTCTGGTACACTGTAAACAAATAAGGAATATTGAACTTTTCAATAGTTTCTTTAAAACAGGAAGAGTCCAAAGGTAAATGGTAACTTATGGCAATATTCTAGTTCTACCATAGGTTGGATGATGAGTTTGAGGACATACTTTTTAATATTATGCTATAGCATTTGCATGTGTTATGTATATGCTCATTTATAAAAAAATCTTTGAGATGAAATCGGATAAGAGTAAAAATAGTCTATATTTTTTACTTATTCCACTCTTGTAAGTTATAATATCCTTAACCTGGGTATGGAAAAATTTCTTAAAGTTCAGAATGTTCATAGTAGAATACTAGTTTTCAAAAGCAACAAGATCGTGTTTTTTGACAAAATATTGGCATTTGTAAGATTGATTTAGAAAGCTTTTTGTTAATAAGCCTGAGCATACAAGAGAATATAAAATGGACTGTAAAATGTATAGAAAGAAGAAAAACCTTCTTATCCCACCATCAAATTTATTCATTGATTTTTTTTTTATTCACTCATATGTCAAACATGTTTTTGTTGAGAATTTCCTTTGTGTCCAGGCAATGTCTTAGAAAATGGAAATTTAATGGAAAAATCATAATGCCAAACATTTTATTAACTTACAGTCTAATATGTAAGACAAATAATTAGACATGTAAATGTTAAAAAAAAATAAATACATGAACAAAGCTAAAGGAACATACTGCCCCTAGCAGAGTAAGGTAAATTTTCTTGCAGAAGTAATAACCAGGCAGAAATCCAAAAGAGAAGTAGAAGCCAGCTGAAAAAGAGATGGGATAACTTCTTTCACCAAAAGAATATGGCTTGTAAAAATGCCCGGAGATGATGAGGAAGATTGTGAGCAGATTTTTTCAATGTTTCTTAGCAAAGTAGATTGGGGTAGGCAGCCACTGAGTGCTCTATTATCTGTAGTTAAGAGTTTAGGCAGAGAAAGCTTCTGCAAGCTTTGAAATAAAAGGGTGACATTTCCTACTTTGTGTTGTGGAAGCTCACTCAGTCTGCTGTTGGAAAACAACTGGGCAGGGCTGGGGATTTAGCTCACCACAAAAAAAAGGAAAAAAAAAAAGAAAACAACTGGGCAACGGGAGATGTTTGACATAACTCACATATTTGCCTCCCACTGACAATAAAATTGAAAATAAAAAGAGAAAGATGGATTTTTAAAAATATTTTAGAAGCAAGGAAGGCTGAATGATAAATAATATACATATCTGTCCTAAAGTTTCCAATTTAAAAAACTACATTATGGTAACATTTGCTTTTGAAAGAAAACTCTGCTTGAGAGGAAGAAATAAAAGAAGAAGATGAGTGCAATTTTGAAAGTGATAGTTTTAGGTACTAAATAAGTATCCAAAGGGGGCTATCCAACAGGCAGGACCATGTAAGAGTCCAGAGTTCCAACTCTGAATCAGTAGAGAGTCTTAAAGTATATAGCTAGTAAGTATCCCATTCTCCGAGGGAAAGAGAATAAACTGAGAAGAGGACTTAAGAAGTCAAAAGAGCAACATTCAATAGCCCAAAGTGAGGAAAAGAAGCAGAAAGGGGAATTGACTTAAAAAGATGACAATTGGAAAGCTTGAATAAGAAAGGAGACAGTTTAGTAGGTGGAGAGTGAGAACTTGGGAACCATTTTTTTGTTTATGATTCAGTTTAGAGGATCCTTCAGCTCAGAAAGAGAGGAAGTTAGTAATGCTGTAAAACCATGAGGATGTATTCTCACAAAGAAAGTTCTCACAAAGAAAGTGTGAAAGGAAACAATGTGAAGTAGAAGAAATGTCCACAGCAATGGAAACAGACATGTCCACTTACAGAAGTAAGAAGGAAAATGATAGACACAGATACAGGTTTATCTATGGATTTCAAAAATTTACTTCAATGGTCTCCTCTGCTCAGAGTAAGGACATTGATTGTGAGATCAAACATTCAGCAAAATTTGAATTCCAGATACAAAGCAAAAAACAAAAAAAATTAACTGGATGTGATACCAGATATTATTCATTTGTTTCTTTGAACCTCAAATTTTAATGAGCATCCCCATATTTTTGCTAAGCCTAGCTATGGTAAACATAATAAGATGGCCAAACACTGTTAAAAACTCTGTCAAGGTTCATACCTATGAATATAGAGGCCACAAACTACAGAAAGTGTAATTTACCTCTGCAGTAAATTATATTCAAAAGCAGATACAGCCAAGGAAGTTATCTGAACAGAGCCAAAGGGAAAAATGCCTTGTGAAATATCTAGTTCCCTATTTACCATGAGCTCATGTATGCATTCTTTTTTTTACATTTAGATATAATTTTTATATTTCTCCAGAACTCAGTGATATTCTTTTTTTTAATTTACAGAAAGAGGATAGAAATAATACAAAATTTCAAAACAAAAACAAAAACCAGTAAGAAATCACTAGTTGACAATTACATATTTTCCTCCTAGAAGTAGTTGTTCAAGTTACAAAAGTAAAGCATACAAAGTAGACATTTAAACAGTGAGACTGCAATCAGCTCTGTTCATTGATCCAAAAAAACTTAGTAATATGGTCATCAGTCCTACACACTCAAACATACATGTAGTTATATCCTTTAGAATACTTTCCTTTCCTCTCTCTTTTTTTACAATAACTATAATCAATTCTTGTAAACTGTTTACAAGTTCTACACATGTATAAATCTCTACATGCATACCTAGCCTTTCTCTATTAGAGGGAAAAACAAACCAAAACAAGTCAACAATACAAATTCCTAAAGAAACACAAAATGAGAAGGACATATAAAACCACAATACTAGGTGATCTATGGTTGTCACCGTGATGTCTCCTGTTTTTTCAATAAAATTGTCTATATCATCAGATGTAGTATAATTAAACTTAGTGCTACATAGCACTATTAATAAAAACCAAACATTGGAGACATTATAGGACTTCAAAGGCAGTTAATAATCAAACCAGAATGGGTATCCTATTGAATCTTGTCATCCCCAGAGTAGTTGCCCCTACTCCCAGACTTGATACCTCAAGTACACCAGATTCAAATAAAATCAGTCAAGACAAAACAGCAATATAGCCAATCTTCTCTGCCTCATCTCTGCTATGCTATTTTTCTGTCATTGTTGTTTAACTTTCTCCTTCATTCCACTGTCTGCCCCTTTCATTGAGGCCTTTCTGCCATTGTTCTGGGAATCCTGGTGATTTTCTTCTCTCTCTCTAAAATGTCCTTCAATATTCTTTGCAGCATTGGATTGGTGGTCACAAACTCCCCCAGTTCCTCTTTGTCATGGAAATATCTTGTCTATCCATTAATTTTGAGAGACAGTTTTGCAGGGTACATCAATCTGGGTTGGAAGTTATTTTCTTTCAGGGCTTGGAATATTTCACTCCAAGCTCTTCTTGATTTGATAGCTTGCATCAAGAAGTCTGCTGTGATTTTGATGAATTTTCCTTTATAGGTAATCTGTTTCTTTTCTCTGATGGCTTTCAATATTATGTTCTTGTGATGGATTTCTGGGATCTTGACTATTATATGTCTGGGTGTAGATCTCTTTTGGTTGTAGCTGGCTGGAGTTCTGTATGCCTCATATATCTGAACATCACTCCCTATGCTTGGAAGTTTGCCTTAATTATTTCTGTGAATAGCCTTTTTATTTCATTTGTATTTGTCCCTGCTTCTTCATTCACATTTTTTATTCTTAAGTTAGAAGTCCTCTTGTCATCTTCTAGCCTTTGTATCATTACTTCCTGGTTCCTTGTTATTTTTAAAGGATCCTTCCTTTCACAGTCATACATTGCAAACCTATCTTCAAGTTTTAAAAGTCTGTCTTTAGTTTCTTTTAAGAAGTTTTGCCAGATTTCAATGGAGTTTTTAATTTCCTGATATTCCCTTTGGATCTGTTTCATGTATTCTAGATTTTGTTTATATTCTTCATCAAAGGCTTCTCTCTTTTCTCTGAGTTCCTCCATTCTTCCATTTGTGTCTTCTTGAGGAGTACCCAGCATTTCTTTTATTAATCTTCTTATATCTTGCTTTTATTAATCTTCTTATATCTGAGTTAGAATTTCAGGTTTAAATTCGTTGATGAGGTCAAGGAAGTATTTCTTTATTTCTGATAAGGCCATGTCTGATACTGCATGTCCACTGCCCTCAATCTCCTTTGTACTCACCCTCCTGGGCTTATTTTCCCTGGGTTGGTGGTTGAAAGCCTTTTGCTGTTTCTCTGTCTTGTCATGCTTCTGGTTTCCCTCAGACAGATGAATGGTAGAAGTGTCTGGACCTTTACATACTGCCTTAAGTCCCTCTGCAGCTTACTGGCTAGGACAGTGCTGCCCTCCCCTATCTGCTGTTGATCTGCGAGGTGCACACAGGGGCTGCAGTGTGGGCTGGCCCTTCCCCTCTCAACCAGTGAGTGATTTCAGCATGTTAGACTGTGCCCTGAGGATGTCATAGGTTCAGGACAGCCTATCCCTGGCTAATGGGTCTCGATCAGGGCATGGCCCAGCCCAAGCAGATCTCACCAATCCACTTTGGGCCAGGAGCTGCCAACTGTAGCTGCCTCAGCAGTTGATTCAAGTCTGACTTGCCCAAATCCAATATGTCATCCTACCGGTGATCTCACTCTGGGGAATCCAGTTCCCAGCACTCACCAAAGTCTGTGCAGCTCCACCTGTGGTCTCTACTCCCCGTTGTAGTGCCTTCTTCCACCAATGGTCTTGAGCTTAGCAACCCCCTGCTCTTGTTAGGGCTGCGACCACAGCTTGATCGTGAGTTGCTGGACTCCAAGATGCAGCACAGCTACCGGAGAGTGCCCAGTTCCAGCCCTCCATCCACACTTCTTTTTTTTTCTTTTTTTTTTCTTTTTCCTCAGTTTCTTCCTGGGCTGCAAGAGTTCCTCTCCTTTTTTCCGGTCCTCTCCATGGTGTCAGATTTCAGCATTTGAGTTGTTTTTCTCAGAGAGGCTCTCTATCATGATACATCTAAATCGGCCATCGTGGATCCCTCTATGTATGCATTCTTGAACTTTAATTAAAAGTTAAAGGAAGTTATGCATTATAAATATGATTTTAAAAGAAAATAAATAACATTAATTCAAGTCATTTTATACTCAATATTTATTTAAAGAAAAAAATTTGCACTTATTTTTATCTTAACCTTGCAGGCAATTATTAGTCATTAGAAAGTTTCATTCTGCGATGTACCCACTGTCTTGGTTACCCTTCTACCTGTTCACTGGAGATCCTTGAAACATCAGCACACATTATCACCCTTCATTTCCATGGACATATTATTTTTGGAGACAACATTTTTTTCTTTCCTAGTTCCTAACTGCAACAGTTCTTTCATTCTGATTCTGTATTGCCCACCTGTTGGTCCTGGATTTCTATTCATTCAGTAATAGAGTTTTTTCAGCTTCTGTTACTTATTCTGTTGTTTCTCTGTATTACTTTTGGGATACAAAAATGAGACTGACATTCTGTTGTGAAAGTTCTTCTCATGGATAAAAGATGAGCTGTTCAATCTTCAATATTCAGATGGGAAAGTTTACCCTATGTGACCTGGTGGGACATTTTCATTTCTGGGAGGCAAAAGACACTTCAGAAATTTCACAAGTTGATATTGTTCCATAGGCTTTTCCCTTTGTATTGCTGAGGGTTGTAGGAATTAATAGCACTCTGTCTCCTGTTCATTTTACTAACAGCTGAGTTGGTAGGAAATGCAGGATATTGGTAACCTGCCAAAGATGAGACAAAGGAAAGATTATTCAATACAAAATCGTCAGGTATTGTTTTCAACCCTTGCAGTAGTTTGAGTGGTTAAAGTTGGAAAAGGTAAAATGGCCCTCTCTTCACCTATGTGATCATAAAATGGGGAAAAGAGTGAGATGTGCATTGCAAATGAACACATGCCTAGCAGACAATGTCTTAGAGCTAATTTCTTTCCTGAAATGAAAACTTTTATTCATTGTAGTCCTTACTAAAAATTCAGACACACCATGTTTATTTATTTTACAGAATAAAGATTACTAACAAAGAAAAAATAACATGTATGACATTGTATTTTAATGTTTTAAGTGCTTAGCATGATTTTAGACAATATTTATCTTAGTAATTTTTATTTCAAATGAACAAAAACAATGAAGATACACACATACATGAGACATGAAAAATAACTTGAATTATAAAAATGACATTTCATATCTTTTATTTATAAATTTTAAAGACATGCCTTGTTCTTAGAAGGAATTTTTTTCCTAATTTTTCCCAATTTGAAAGGTTATCACTCAGGAATAGAATGATAGTGTCATGAATAATACTGATTATCTAGATCTGTAAATTATTTTACATGACTCAAATCAAGTGAATTGATTAATTACTTTCTAATTTGGGTAAAAAGTCATTCTGATTTCTGGAAATATTGTGGAACTGGGGGCCATTATTTCAGTTGTGCTTTTAGAAGAGATCAAAATGTATGTATTTCCTTGTGTATAAAACCATATTGAGGTAGATTTGAATATCAGAAATTTTACAATCTCAGAAAATTT
Organism: Hydrochoerus hydrochaeris; assembly: GCA_004027455.1. Taxonomy (NCBI): domain Eukaryota; kingdom Metazoa; phylum Chordata; class Mammalia; order Rodentia; family Hydrochaeridae; genus Hydrochoerus; species Hydrochoerus hydrochaeris. Next base: position 172,622 of record PVLA01000162.1, on the reverse strand, counting down.
TAGGCAAAAGTAGAAGTATGATGTTCTTTTAGACATATAAGCTAGTATTTATATATATCTGGAGAAGCCAGGTGTGGGGGCACACACTTGTAATTCCAGTGCTCGCAGAGCTGAGGCAAGAGGATTGCAATGCATTTGAGGTCAGCCTAAACTACACAGTGAGACCTTGTCCCAAAAAAGTAGATAGATAGATAGATAGATAGATAGATAGATAGATAGATAGATAGATGATAGATCATAATATTTATCTTTTCTTTGGTAAAAATAATCATGTCAATTTATAAAATAATAAGAAAAGATAATTAGAATTTATCTACTTCTTAAGAACACTATTCAGAAGTACAGGCATTTTGAACTATATGCTTGCTTTAATGTACTTATTTCTGTTTGGCAATATAAAATTTATCCTCTCTCTTTAAAAAAGAACCTCTGCTCTCATGCAAATTCATTTTAAAACTACTGTATGTGTTAAATTTAGTTTTCTATATATTTATGCAAACAGAAACCGAACACTGTGTCTATAAACTGATGAATATTGGGTACAGTACTCACTGGTACAAGTCATGATTTATGCCTAAGAATTTATTTATAGCTTGAACATTTTCTCTATTTCTAATTACCATATTTAGGGTTTATTTTCCTTATAAGTGTCGCAGAGTAGATAAGCATTTCAAATCTTCTGCAGTTGTCCTCAGACATAGGTAAATTTAAACACCAAGATCTAGTTTGGTTCAGAAATTAAAGTGGTTCTGTAGCAGCCTCAGTGAGCTGTCTTTTGTTCACTTGATCCTGGCAGTACTGAACACAGTACTATATTGACTTTCCCGCCTGTCGGATGCAAGGGGTCTTCAGGAGTCTATTAATTCTCTTTCATTCACTTCCAGGGATGCACAGGAGTGCAGCCAGGAGAAAGTTCCTATGTTTGGAGAAATTTTACTTAAGATGTCAAACTGAGCACTTGCTTCTTTCTGAATATGAGTTTTTGTTGTTTTGTTTGTTTTGTTGGTGTTCAGGGTTAAATCCAGGAACTCACATATGCTGTCCATGCTCTGCCACTGAGTTATATCCATGGCCTCTTAAAGAGGAATCCTACTTGAGACATTATTACACTGTGAACCTTCTTCTTCCCCTTAAGGTTGTCCAACAAGTGATGATAAAAGTATTTGCATGTTCTGCCTGATCTTCACTACCTTGGCCTTATTTGGCTCCACCTTAACAAATTCTTGCCTGTCCTTCTTCCTCCCTCCCTTCCTTCCTTCTTTCCTTCCTTCCTTTCTCTCTCCCTTTTTCTTTTTCTGTATTCCTTTCTTTGTTTCTTTTGTGTGAGTGTGTGTGTCTGTGTCTGTGTGTGTGTGAGAATGTGTGTGTGTGTGTGTGTGTGTGTGTATCTGAGAATTGAACTCAGGCCTTGTGAATGCTATGCATGTTCTATCACTGAGCTCCACCCACAGGCCTTGCTGTCTTTATTCTGGAAGCTCTTTGATCAAAGATAAGTTAACAGCTTTTTGTGTGTATAGTCAAGTTAAAATGTTTGACACATCCTAATAGACCATCAATGGAGAAAATAAAGGAAGAATAAGGAAAAAAGGGGAAGAATCAGAAAGAAATATAATTTGCTGACCAAATGTTACATGCATTCAATATTCCATAGACCTGGCTGCAATCTGAATTCCAAAGTCTCAAAATTCCACCAGTTGGTGTCAGAAAGGACCTTAGGAAGATCATTTTACCCAGAGATACCCTGGTGGCATGTTAGGATCACTTGGAAAGTTTAAATATATATACACATACATGTGTTTTCCAGATATATTTGGAAATGAGGTCTCACAACATATGTGCATTTTTAGGAACCCTTTGGAAGATGTTTTGGAGTAGTCAGGGATGAAGACTTCCAGGTTTTAACACATCAGCTGAACAAACTGATGCTCAGAAGAGACATAGATACAGATGTGGATATAGACATAGATGTAGCAAACCTCAGAAGCCCTTGTATAATCCAGCCACTAGCATGGAACCTGTGAGTGAGTAATCAGTACAAATTATTTTCCCTCAGCTCCTGGAACCAGCTCAATTTTAGAATAGTTGTTCTCAAAATGAACAGATTTATTGGTGGAAATAGAAAATGCAGTTACTTTTAACAGCTTTCACCTTGTATTAAACCTTAAATTTCTCATCGAGTTTATATAGAGAATTCTTATTTACTTGCAAATGAAACAATAGGAGTAAGAAGTAGCCTTAAATCAAAAGATTGTCCCCACATCAGTGGTATCAAAATCATCCAGGAACTTGTTAAACACGTAAGTTATTGAACCCCAACATGGACTGTGGAATCAGAAACTCTGGCAATTAGATCCAACCATCTAAGTTTTAACTGTCTGTGTGTGAAAGTCAGATGTGTGTTAAAGTCTGAAAATCACTGAAGTGTAGAGTGCAGCTGAACAACGAGACAATTGTAATAGTGTTGAAGAAACGGTGAAGAGCCAACTGCAGTGTTTTAGAGCTTAGGGAAAATGAGGTTAACACAAGCTTGTGCATGAGGAGCATCAACATGCAAGTTAATATAAATAAGAAAGAATGTACTTTCTTATTTTCTACTTCCTTTTTAAATTATTTGACATATGCTGTGTACATGCACAATCAGAGAAACAAAAGGAAAATTGAAAAAATAAGGGCACTTAAAAATAAGGGCCTAGCAATACTAAATCTATAAAATTTTTACGTTGAGATGTCTACCAGTTTAAATTTTAGAGACACAGTGGCCAAAGACAAAAATAAGGCTAACACAAAAGTAGACTAAGTATGCAGAACACACAGCTTTTCCTAAAACTGTAATGTAGACTGAGTAGAATGGCTCATGGAACCTTGCAAAGAGGACGTTCTCTTAGCGAACGACAGCCTTGGCTGTGTGCATGACTTAAGCAGGTCCCTAAGTGGCCCAGCAGTTTTAACCATTAAGAAATGCAGAGGACAGGATGAAAACTGTAGCGCCACACCAAGATCAATAAGTAGAAAAATGGTCCCGGCACCAAAGCTCCCAACACATTCACTATTTTTGGGAAAAAGAATGTCAAAGAAGCAAATATTTGTATCTACTGGCAGCCTGCACTTTTTCTTAATCTGTAAATACTTCAAAATCAGTCCCTTCTTGGGCAATCACTTAATTTCCCATGATGATATATAAAATCTTATATTCTTGCAAGAATGATTTTTAAAAGTGTATCATGTTTGATGTGGTTTGGTTTCATTTCCATCTGAGTCTTAAATAAAGTGTGCTCTTGCAAGAGCTTATTAATTTCTGAAGAAACACAAATATGTAGCATAAAAAGTTGTGACACATTTTAATTATCATTTGTAATTTATTACATACAATATAATATTGTTTGTGAAGACGCAAAAAAGTAAAATTATCCTAAGTTTTCCTAGGAAGAGCCTAAGAAGAATAGGGAAAAAATGAAATATGCTTTTTCCTCCTCACTCCTCCCATTTACCTCCCCAAATTCCGAACAAGAGCGACAAAAAAATACAAATTATACGGAGTTGCTCTGATTTCCCACACAAACTTATAGTCATGTTCTCCACCATTCCCGGGGCAGCATGTAGCCCCTGGAGGCTATTTTATGCAAGAAAAAGCCTCATCAGTTTCTTTAGCTTCCGCAGCCCCTTTATACTTGTGCCAGTGCTGAGTGAATCTGCAGAGTGATTTAGCATATCCCACAAGGACCTGCTTTGCCTTCCATTTGTGCCTCACTCCTTCCCCTCATTTGTGCCTCATTCATTTCATTCCATCAAATGATTTCAGGAGACCAAACAGGTAAAGTAGTAAATAGCACACCAGTGTAATTCACTAATGCAATGCAGAGATTCATTATGGTAAGAAATACAAATATTTATGTTTAAAACACATACATATATGTGCGTATGCATAACATACACGCTTTATAACAATTAAAACTATCTTAATTAGTCTAACTTAAAATGCTATTTGTAAAAGGCTGTACTTTCAGGAATCATTTCTATGGTATGTTACTAGAGAAGCTTCTCTGATTGTGTAGAGCACCAGAAACCACGAGGAGGAGGCGTAGTGTTCCTTTCTGAGCATGAAGCTGGCTCCTGGTGTTGCTTCAGTGCAACTGCTATTTGCCTTTGATGATCGTTCTTGCTGTCTCCTTGAAGGGAGCAAGAGGGGAGGAACACAGTCTGAGTGGCTTCTGTTTTGTGCTAGTGATGCAAAAAAAAAAAAAGCTATTTATGAATATGAAATCAAACTATCAGTTTATAATCTTACTATTTTAGTTAGCATCTATATAAAAGATGTTGTCACCAGGCATGGTGGCACATGCCTGTAATTCCAGTCCTGAGGAGGCTGAGGCAGCAAGATAAATCGCTATGAGTAGGAGACCAGCCTGGGCTACACAGAGCACTTACAGCAAGCCCGGGATGCATAGCAACACTCTGTCTCAAAAAACCCCAAACAAACAAACAAATAAATAAATATCTTTAAAATGATGTTAATATGTAATTTAACATAAAACCAGCTTTTGTCACAAGCATGAAGCCAATAATTTTACCTTCTTTTATGCTTCATACATTTAAAAACAGATCAATCTACACATTATCGGCTAGACCAGTGTCATACTTGAGATAAAATACAATAGTAGTTGTAAGCCGGGTTGAATTTTTTTTTCACTGTTGTAGTTTTGTGGGAAGAAGTCTAGCTTTCTTTAGTGTTCATATTCATGTTTTATATTTTATATTTTTTACTGTTTCTATCTTCAAGTAAAGATAGCTGCATGATGGGAAGGCAAAGACAACAGTGAAAATATACCAAATTATTGCCTGATGTATATAAACAGTGCAATTAATTTATATTTGGTATGGAAAAAAGATATCATTTTATCACTCAAATTATTCCATAAGGAAAGGTGTGGACAAGAAGGAGAAAGATAAAGTGAGGAGACTTAAGAAGGAGGCAAAATGAAGCATGGGCATCATGCGCGGCTCGGTAGGCAGTGAGGAGCTGAGAGGCTTCAAACAATCCCACAGGTCTGGCCGGTTGAAAACGCTGGTCATGCAGTTGAAGATACCCATTGCAACTAGAAAATAATAGAGTAAACTGGGTTTAGCTTCTGAAAAGCTTAAGTCTTATATACCTAAATGGAATGTCTAAATACACACTCACAGAAATATCGACATATGCAGTAGCTGACATGAATATGTTAATCTACTTAAAATTCAGATATTACAAGATATTTCTGACCTGAGTAAATATTGGGAGAGTAGGGAAACAGACTCTTCTAAATACTCTTCTCTCCTACAAAAGAAAGTCTTCTGTTTTATTAACCTGAATATTTTGTCTATGAAAATACAAATAACATTAGACAGAAATCTCCCATTACCAGGTACCATGTTACTAAAGTTGTTCTTCAATCTGGACAGGAAAGGAACAGGACAGTAGTATACCAGTTACTAATAATAAAGCATTATAGCTGGCCGTGGTGGCACACTCCTGTAATCCCAGCACTTGGGAGACTAAGGCAGGCAGAGGGTTGCAAGTTCGAGACTAGCAAGTGACCCCAAGGCCAGCCTGAACCACGTAGTGAGATCCTGTCTCAAAAAGATGAAAATAAAAAATAAAATAAAGCATTACATTTGTCTAAATTGTTCAGATATGTAAATCTATCAAAATTACTCATAAATTTGTTAGCTTATGACAGAACAAGAGAAAAGAAAATGAAATAGAATTTTTAAATGTCTTTATATATATTTATTTAATATGTTACTATCATATGTTTGTGTTTGTCAGAAGAAAATTAAAAATAGAAAAAACTACTATTTCAATTTGAATTTAATAACCTAAGTAATCACTCTATAGAGTTTATATATTTTCTTGTAATCTTTTTTTCTATGAATTTAATTTTTATTTAGTATTATGCAGTAGTTTGGTTGTCCTTCCCAATGAGAAAGTGTAAACTCAGGCACTCAACTTTTAAAGAATGAAACCTCTCAGAAAAAATATCTTACTGCTTTTGTCTATGTGCAAATTCTATTCTAGCAAGAATCTGACTAAGCTTTTATGACCTTATACTTTGTTGTTCTTTTTGAAAACAAACAATAGACATAATCAAGTCATATTAGAATCATTCTGGATTCCCTACCACCAGGAAATGTGGAACAGAGGGAACAGAAAAAATCACATTATTAATTGTATATTTATTATTCTACAATTATTTTGAAAAGTATTTTTCAGTTATGAGAATTTATTGAAATATCTCAAATCCAACATAGAAACTTCCCTGAGAGAGTTTGAAGTTCTTTTTTCTTTTCTTTTTTTATTTAGGTTTTAAAAATTTCATAATAAAAAGATAAGAGAATAACAATAGGTAGTAGGCTATGTATCATTATCTCCGAAGCATTTATTCATAGTGCGAGACAGACCAAAAAGGCCTTTATAACTGTCTTCATTCGCTTCGTCTGCTTTTGAGATATCTGTCTCAGTATTGTGTGACTGCGTTAAAACCACACTGGGTAATCCTTGTCACACAGTGACTGCGGTGGCTCACAGAGCTCAGAGCAGCTGTCCCAGAGAGCTTTAATTAACACCACCAAGTCAGCTTGACTATGTGCCCCATGGCACTGCCCCCTCCTTACCCAAAGCGAAGCCGGTGTGCCACTGACTTGGCTTCTACAGTGTCTTTGCTTGCTGTCCATTCCCGTGTCGTTACACCGGCTTTGGCCCACGTTACCACTGACTCTGACTACTGTAATATTTTCTTCTTTTTCTTTCTAATCTATCTGAGCTGACACTACCAGACTAATCTGCTTCATTGTCCCCCTTTTTACTAAACCAAGACTGTATTCACTTTTTTATGGAGGTGAAAACACAACGTGAGTGTAGCCTCTTAAATTTTTAAGTGTACAGCGTGGTATTTGTTGTTAGCTATAGACACAAATACTGTACAGCAGATCCCTAAGATAGAATCATTTGGTGAAACTGAAAATTATACCCACTGAATAGCAATTTCCCACCTCTCCCACCTCCCAGCTCTTGGCAACTGCCATTTTCTCTTCTTCTTCTTTGTGCTCTACTATTTTGTAAACTTCACGTGAATGCATTATGCAACATTCATCCTTCTGTGACTGGCTGCCTTCACTTAGCGTAATTTCCTCAAAGTTCATCCAAAGGACACCCAATCCTGTTGAAAACAAAGGAATTTCCTTCTTTTTAAAACTAAATTATATTTAATTGCTTGTGTATTCCACATCTTTATTCATAAAGCCATTTAGGTTGTTTCCACATATTGACTATTATAATGCTGCAGCAAACACGGGACTTCAAATACCTAATTGAGGTTCTGACTTCAATGCTTCTGGATAATTTTTCAGAAGTACTATTGTTGGATCATACAGTATCTATTTTCAGGGTTTTTTTTTTTTTAGGAACTTCATCACTGTTTCTAGTAGCAACTTTGCATTCACTAAGGTATATAGTGGTTCTCTTGTGTTGAGTTCTAAAATGTCCCTCAAAAGTCACATGCTCAGAAGTGGCACTTTTGTAAAGGAATTAGATCACAGGAGCACTCTACTTATCAATAGATTAATCCATTGGCAAGTTCATGGCTGAATATGCTAGTAGGAGCTGGGGGCTGATTGGAAGTGGGTCCCTGGGGGCATTACCTGGAAGGCTTACTGCTGGCTCCTTCCTTCTCTCCCTGTTTCCTTTCCACCATGAAGTGAGTAGGTTTCTCCTGCCAGTCCCTTTCACAATGCCATTTCTGACTTGGAACCAAATGACCATGGGCAGAACCTATAAAACTGTGAGCCAAAATAAACCTTTCAAGTGTCTGATTTTACTTTTCCTCAGTGACACAAAAGTAACTAATACATGCTCCAGTTTCTCCATATCATCGTGCTTGCTCACATTTCTTTTTCGTCATAGTCATTCAAATGGGTGTGAGGTAATACCTATTTCCCTGATGATTAACGAGATTGAATTCCTTCTCAGTTACCTGTTGACTATTTGTGCATCTTCTTTAGAGAAACATCGGTTTAATCCTATTTTTAAATGCAATCTTAATTTTTAACTCGAATTCATTAGTATAACTCCTAAGTACTCCAAATGACCACAGTTACAGCTAATATCTGTGTACATGCATGTTTTGGTACTGAGTTAAAGAAATACACAGCCCTCTGTGATCTTATGTAATTTTTCAGGATTATGTCCTATTACAATCTTATTCAAACTTATATATTACCTTTGAATTGACCATATACTGTCACCCAATTAGCTGATGAATCCTGCTTCTAAGTATTCACTGGAAAGTATTTTCTACCCCTAGAAAATCCTATCAGTATCCATCTCTGTCTACCAAATTGTACCGAGGCTTCAATTCCAGACCTATAAATCATCTTCCATTAGGTCTCAACCACTTTCCCTGAACACCAAAGCGATCTTTTGCTTGCTTTTCTATTCTTGACATGGTACATCCCAGGTTAACTTGTATTCTGACCAGTTGTGCAAGGTGCCCAATATGTCAGCTACCATAGTGTAAGCTGTCTAAAGATCAAGACCAGGATTCATGCATCTTCCTATTTATCACAACACCTTGTAAGGTCTGGCACATAGTCATCTGCAAGAAGTTATCTGTTGAAAAAATGGCCACATAGGTGAATGAATGAATAAATGAAAAAATAAGACCAAGCAGTCTTCACCAAAAGTGGATCAAACTGCTTTAAAATGTCTATATTTTGCGAAGACACCTACTTGTCTGTGTTAAAGAATTCATAGACAAAGTATTATTTCTAAGTCAAAGCATTCTTAGTTATCTGTAAATAAAGTGCTGGCTTTGTCAGTTATCCATGGCCATGTGAGAGTCTGAGATAACTTCAGCCATATAGGATTAATAAACAGACCAAATTTAAAGGAAGTTGAAGATGAGTTTGTAAGAATTTTGATGCTTAAAATAACAAACAAAAAATTATCACAAAATCAATTTGAATTAAAAAATTCTATCATGTGCCAAAAAGAAAAAGACTGAAAATTATAACTGGATAATTATTCTGGTAGCTCTGCTGTTAGTATGTACAAAAGCCTTATATGTAGACGTACATATTTGGTTGTATCTGCTGAGGAAAGTCAGATAAGCTTGCATTATCTTTCCTTTTTTTCTTATTTTTTACCTCAATGCATGCAAGTAATAAAAAATTTGCCTAATAACATTGAGAATACCCAGTTAGAAATTTCTCTAGTACAATTTTTGCAGTCCTTCAAATACTATATATTCAAAAAGGTCTTAAAGCTGATATAAAGTAAATATTTATGATATGTAGAAAGATAGAGAAAATCGTGACATTAGGAGGTTCATTCAATATTAATTAACAATGTTCTCATCTATATTTCACCAAAACTATAAAGTAGGATCTAAAAAGGAAAGTGCCACCTGGAAAAGTATTTCTTTGTCTAGAGATAGATTGTGTTCTGGGACTACAATAGAGTATGGATAGGGCAGAAAAGCAATGCTTAACAGGAAGGGTTCTCCTAAAAGGCTCAACCTGGTTTAAATTCTCAAAGATTTAGACAGTTTCAGTTAACCCTAAAATTAACCCAGAAGATCTAGTCTAGTGTAGAAATCCAACATATATTTCAAGGTACACTCAGGACAGGACTCCGGAGTGAGGGGGGGGGCTACGCCTGCCAACATCAGAGTTTGGGACAGGATCTATTTATCCTACACCAAGCCATGGAGGCTTCTAAGAAAGTCCTCAAAGAAGGTTGCTATGAAAATGAAGTGGGCTAGATAAGAATGGAGGAGTGATGTCAGTAAGAATCCTCAAGGCTGATTAGAAGCTAATCTCCTAGGACCAATGACATCAGGCAATCTCCAGATGTGGTGAGGGACCCAAAAGGAGCAGAAACAATGGAATTCAGAATTCAGTGTCTATGAATTCAAGTGAGATTTGGACTCCTTCCCTTCCACTGTTGGCAAGTCAAAGATCACTGTTGCCCTCATTGCTTCCCATCAGTGTGATACGTGGTGGGAAGAAAATTCAGCTGATTAGCTGAGACTTTGGATTGGCTCCAGGAATAGAGCCAGAGCCAGGAACATTACTATGTCGTTGCCTTTGTGGCTGATCATTCCCTACAGCTCTGTACAGATGGTCTGAGGCTTTTTACCAAGTCAATGGTAACTAATTATGGCATGAAATCACTCAGGAAGTCAGGTTATGCAGCAGCTTTCTTGAGTTGAAAATATTATTTTGAGAAAACAAAACATTTTTTCAAATTTACTTAACTGCAAGATCATCACTCATCTGTAGATGTTTTTAAGATGTAGGCTTGGCATGACCAAATTTATGATTATAAAATGTTATTGGTGATTTATAAAATATGTTTATTCTTATGCCATAATTATATCTTTAATGTGACTTTTCAAAATATTTATAATCTCAGGCTGCATGGTAGTTTAGAATACTTATCTTCATATCTGACCCAGAAAACTTAGAAACTTAGTTTTATAAGAATTGATTTTTGTTCTAGAAATGTGTACTAGTTGCACGTCAATAAGAACAGTTGGAAATGGCTATTAGTAAGAATGATATTAAATAGGGCCCATTCTCTTCTCTGTTTATTAAACAAGGGTTACTTCTCCTTTTCACTCCAAATTGCTTTGCTTGACTTCATGTGCTGCTCAGACAGGGTTATAAAATTGACACACCTCAGTTTAGTTCCTTAAATGCAAATTAAAGAGCATGTGGTATATAAAAGGATTACACATTTCTCACTTTCACTATAGGTGAGTTTTCCCAAAAGTTAAACACACTGGTAATGGGTAACCACTTGCGAGAACTACTAAATCATCTCACTAAACCACCTCTTTTGAACTGTGCTCTGAATGTTTAAATAAAATCTTAAAATGTAGCATTTCCAGTCCATTGAGGTCTAGCAATCAGTTATCTGTACCCAGACTTTCAGCACTCTCATCATTTACATGAATCATAATATCAAAATACTCCCTTAAAAGCCCTTCACAATTAATAAACATGAATTTCTTCAGCTCACAGCATTAGAACCTGTACAGATAAGATGATTAATAAAAACCAAAGATTGGATCTGGGTGACAGAGACCTGAAGGAAAAGGAGAACTCAAGACAGAAAATGAGCATCACAGGGGAGGAAAGAGTAGAGGCTGTTTCACTAAGAATCCATCTTTAGATGAATCTTAGACTTAGGTGAGGCTTACATTTAGATGAGGTGTTATTAAGAAAGCGAAGGTATCATGGGTATGAGATCATATCTGAGGCCATTCTGGGAAGCAGACACTAATATAGTGAATGCAATAGACTGAAAAAGTAACTGTCTGCCAGTAACTGAAAAAATACTGTTTAATGTTTATTGGTCACTTAATTAATTGAATCCTTATTACTCAATGAGAAACTTGAAACACAGAGATGAATTTACCATACATAGGTAAGCATACCTCTGAATTTAATGCTGGTGGTGTTTTCAACAATAACTAGTACTAACCACTATTTTTCACATCATGATAGATCCAGAACATAAAGTCTGTAGTCAGTTAAGGTCAATGGCCAGTACACCCAGGACTTCAAGGCTTTGAGGCTGAGACAAGTCAAGATTTTTTGACCCAGCAGTAGATTATTTGTGGCAAAATCTACAGCTTATTTTTTTACCATGTTTCTGGTGTGAAGGTTAGGGGTTAGTGAGACATATGCAGAGTATATAAGGTCCACCCAGATTATGGACAGTCATGTGAAAACCAGGTAAGACAGCTTGGATCTTATTTGATTGGTGATAGAGTTCTTGAAGAGAGGCAGTGCTTTATGAGGCTCTGAGTAACTATATGTGTCAAGAATAACTTCTTAATGGAGGAATCAAAATCTTAAAAACAAGTTGTACATCTGTTGACAATTCAAAACTACCAGAGAGATGGCAGCAAGGATAAAAAGGAAATGAGGGGCCGGGGATTTAGCTCAGTGGCATAAGCACCTGCCTGGCAAGTGCAAGGTCATGAGTTTGATCCCCGGTACAAAAAAAAAAAAAAAAATTAAAAAGGAAAAGATATTAAAACATGGAGGGAGACAAATACTGGCATATTGATGACAATGTTAATACAGGGTCTGAAATGCATGGAAGGTTCAAAGATAAAGGCAAGGTTTACTCTGAGACAGTGAGACACTTACGGGATTTTTAAAAAGAGCTATATAGAAATTGGGGAGACCCTATTTTCAGAGTTATAGGCTGGCTGAAGTTCTTTGTTGCTAGAAAGGTAGACGTTTCAAGGACATGTTTTAGAGTTATAATTCCAATTCACTACTTCAAGTCATGAGTCTAGACTAGTTCGCTGAGGTGGTATAGAGAGAGAGGAAAAATCAAAGGGATGTGCCGGAGTCCAGCTGCGGCAGGGCTAGGGTTTCCCAAAGGTGGACAGGGAGTCGGCGAGTGAGAGACAGAAGACACTGCACACCAGTCTGTGAGTGAATCTGAATCTGCTTTATTTTTTAGAAGCTGGAATATATATTTGCTAACATTGGCAGCAACCCCCAGCCCCAAGCAGGAAGCGCCCCAGGCTTAGGGCCAGGCAGGGACAATCCTAAACAATAGGTTTTAATTAACTCTTTTCACCTTTGTAACATCTCAATCTTGTTACTTAGTTAGCTTGGGAAATGTAAGCCATGCACCTGGATGCCTGCAGGAGGAAGAGATGCGTGAGGCTATTATGCCACTCCCTACATTGTTTCCTTTATCACTTATGGGAGTATGGCAGTCCCTGTGAGGACAGCGCCTGTCTTAGGTCAAGGACTCTTCATATGAACCCAACCAGGCCTTACCCGTCATGGGCCTGCAGGACAGCAATTGGTCCTGTGCCTGTCTTAGGTGGCTGGTGGTGTAACATATGTGTCCCAGTTGCCCATCTTTGGCTGCCTGTAGGACAGCACCTGTCTTGGGTCAAGGACTCTTCATATGAACCCAACCAGGCCTTACCCGTCATGGGCCTGCAGGACAGCAATAGGTCCTGTGCCTGTCTTAGGTGGCTGGTGGTGTAACATATGTGTCCTAGTTGCCCGTCTTTGGTTGCCTGTCCAGTGTCTCAGGGCAGTTGTCTCACAGGAACCCCGCAAATCCTCCTCCATGAGCTCTCCCACCCAAAGCTCCCACATAAACTCTCTCACACTACTCACAGAAGGCAAAACCCCACAACCAGTCCTCACAAAGGGGTTATCTAGAGGGCCCCCAGAAACCCCCCTGGAGTCTCCACCCTTGACTCCATATTGAGCATTACATAAAAACATACACATGTGAACTACACAAATTACAATTATCAGTACAAAACATTCCAAGATCCTCGCGCCCAAATCCCACATGCGGTGTTCTTTTCCTGGAGAAGCGATTGTCACAAGGCGTGGATGGACTAGGACGTGGCATGGACAGAAAAGGGCGCCGCAGGGATGAGTACAAAACTCCAACGATAAGCAGCAATGAAACACTGACAAAGAATTTAAAAGGTCAGAGAAGTGAGAATCAGAATATGGGAAAGAGAAAATAGTGGAATGACATCATTGGAAAAGGGATTGCAAGTCAGAGTGATCTTCTACTGTATGCCAAAAACTCACTCTACCCATGATTATGTATGTCCAGAGGGGATCAATTCACACTTTCCTGCCACAACTATTCCATCTCTGAAAACTTCTATTTCTTTCATTTTTTTATGCTTCATCAAAATTTGTTTCTTTTGTCTCTACTCATTGGGTCTAGTTGTGGGACTTGCAAGACAGCTGCTCCATCATACAATAGGCTGCTACATATTCTAAGATGTTGTTATATAATTTCCTCTTACCTTCCTTCTTCTCCTGAGATAGTACGCTTAGGAATTAGCATTTATGTTTATCCCAAAGTGACTATATCATAGCCACTTTGGCCTAGAATTTGAAACATGATAGAAGAGCTGTAGTCATATATTTAGTTCTATGGTTTTGCTCTACCATCTCTTAATCTCTCAAACTCCAGAATCATTACAGTTTTGGTCTATCTTCTGTAAGTACACTGTTTCTATTGCTATCATCATTTTATATGTCCTCCAATTCCAATTTTCTCAACATTATATGTTGTAATGCAAAAGCAGTGTCAATAAGCCAAAAAGGATGTTTTAAGAAAAGAGTTAGTCAATAATGCAAAGATACTAGAACTAGAAAAGATCATTTGGCTTGACTATAAGGTGAATGAAGGCACCTTAGTAGAAAACTAATCTCAATAGTAAGGTAAGGGAGACAATATCTCCCTTCCCTACACCTCAGTCCTTTGAGATAAAACAGAAATGAGCTGAAATTCAGACTTGGAACAATTAAATGGCTTCGATTAAAAATAGGTAATGCCTTGAATCTATAGTACCTAGCAACATTTTCTATTGAATTTATTTATGTATCATATTGGTGGTTATGCCCTACTTTTGTGAAAGCTTTTATATCTTGCAATCTTTTCCAAAATATCTTGTTTGAGCTTTATAATAGCCACATAACATTTTATAGATGAGGAAAAAAACCCAACTTTTTGAATTTTCCTGGGGCCATCTACCATGAAGAAGAATGAAATTGAATTCATTCTCAGAATTACCCTACATAGACCCAGATGTGCTCTTTGGTCTAGCTTTCATTTGAGATGTGTCTTTGGCATGAATGATCCTGAAACTCAGATATGTCAGTAACTAACCCACTTGGATGGAGCCATGACCTTGACCTTCAGACCATGTGAGCTAATGAACAAACTAACAGATAAAACTATGCAGTCCCACTGCTCTGAATCCCATGATTCCATGACTGGTCATAATAAAATTAATCATTCAAAGTCAGTTAGACTTCTGTGTGTTTCAAATACATAAGTAAAATGATCAAAGTTGTGATTCTCTAGCATGGGCCAGGTACTGTACTGTTTCATCCCATTTAATCTTCATGACTCCCTAGGATGTATTTTTTACCTTATTTTGCATGTGCTTAAACTGAGAATTAGGGATATGTTTTTTAAACATCTAGAGCAAAGAGTAAGAAGGCAAGTCAGGATTTGATTTATTTTTGAATCTCAAGTACCAAATAATTATTCAAAAAGGACAACAAATAGAGTTTACACTGGAGACTACACATACAGCTTTGTTTACTTCCGTCTTCAACATCAGTTCTTCACAAGCATTATGTCTTCCAGTACTCCAAATATAGTCTTTGCTCATAATACATAAGCCACAAGGCAGTTTCTCTTGTGTCTCTGCTCAGAAGCTAGAGCTGTGACCAGTATGTTCATGTGTTCTCCAAGGCCTCAGTATGTCTCTCTGTGCTCTTCCTATCTCTCTCCTAGGGATCTCAGGACACTACTAGCTGTGTTGCTGAGATGCAACACAGAGTTAATAGAATTTACTATAAATTTGTGCTGTCTAATCTCACCAGAGACCTCAAGGCTGCTCCACAATTCTTCTATTCATGCTTGATTAATTTTCCATCACATTCTCCAAGCAGCTTTCTTTAATTAATTACAGCCTCTATGTGACCTTAACCCTATTCCTTCCTGCCTCCTGTTCATGTACATGTTGCCCCTCTATCATAGAAGATAGACCATTCGCACCCAGCTGCTGCAGTTTCCTCCACTTCCAGTACCTTCTATCACTTTTATGTTTTGTTCCAGGAAAAGGTGTCTGTGTCCCTTTTCCAGTTATCCAAAGATATTCTTCTATCATACTTACTTTCCTTATACTTACTTGACTTCTCAATGACCTTCATTTAGCAACTGATTATTCTCTTGTGTGGATATGTTTTTTAAACATCTAGTTCTCTGCAGCACCTTCACTTCCATTGGTAAGTTCATATGTTCTCTGACACTGAATGTTAAAGGGGATGATTACTGTTTATAGAGGTTTCAGTTCATAATTGGCTGTCTCCAAATCAGCATGTTTGGCTGAAAGGCATCACAGAGGAAAATAGTTTATGATGCCCACAAGGCAGCAAAAGCAACTAGGTTCCTTACCAGTGCCTTGCTTCCCCTTTGACCTAATTCAGACTACTCAGGGCAGGTGGCATTCACACCCTTAATCCTAGTTCTCTTGAGTCAATTTTAGCATGACATACTGTAGATCCAGTCATCTCTGAAAAAGCCCCACCTGTGACCACATGAGGCTTTGGGGACACATCTAAACACAAGCCATAACAGTCTGCTATCCTTCGTGTATAATGCTATACTGAGAGAGACACAGAGGGAGATTATATCTCTTTACTTATTTCTCTGAGCACTAATTTCTGACTTTGCTTAATACCTTTCAATACAGGTTCTGCCAAAAATATCCATAAGAGAATTTCAAGAATGACTTCCAAATTCTGAACCATAATGATTAATTTTGAATGATTAACATCCAAATTAAACCAATACAAACACAGTAGTATCCATATTACTGTGCCTAAAGACTGTTTAGCGAGAGAAGGGAAGTTAGGGAATGGAGGGAATAACCTTAGGGCACTATGCCAAAGAGCAGGGGTAAAACTGGCATGAAGAATAGGCAGAGCAGGTTGGGATGCCTGTGCTTGTGATGCTTCTGGAAGATTACAAGGACAGTAGTCATTAGAAATCAGATCATATTGTGAAAGTGCTTTGCCCTCACAGTTAATGAGTACCAAGATGTCTCTGCAGACTCAACAGACAAAGTCACCTGTCTCCTCCTCAGTGGTACCACGCTGGTCCAGATTTGTATTACCCAGCTGATTGCACAGGTTTTGCAACATGGTCCCTGCCTCTGCATTCTTTTCTTGCTTTCTCAGTTTGCCCTCCACACTGAGTCTATTGTCGTCTAATTCTCTTTGTATGCAGTGAGAACTAAGAAAACAATATTTCAACTACATAAATGAATTTTAAAATTTCCAAAGGTTTCTGACCACCACGGCCTTCACAAAACTTTATTTATTTGTTTATTTGTTTATTCATTTATTTTGACAGTAGGTCTCAATATGTGGTCCAGCCTGGTCTTGAACTCCTAGCAATCATCATGCCTCAGCCTTCCAAGCTCTGGGATTACAGGCATGTGTCACCACACCTGCCTGCAAAACTTATTTTTAAAGAGATGAATTATTTTTTAAAACCAAACCAAAAAATATTGTTCTGGGAGATCCAAGAATCTTTTTTAGGGATGAGAATGGGGAGCTAGTAAAAACCACTTTAAGATACATAAGACTGAAACAAAGGAAGTTGCTTTTCCTTAAACTCAAATATTAAGGCAGAAATCTTTAACTATACACACTTACCACAAAAAGGCTAAAAGTTAATCTTCTATATATCACTTGTGGTCTTCTTTTTTGCAGAAAGGTGGAAAATTATGTTGGGGTACATAATTCAAGTTCTAAATGTGAAAATTTCAACAAATTGCTGACTAGATTATTAGTAGACTGTGAAGATATTAAAAAGCCAATAAAATCTGTGAGTTCAGCTGGCTCCTGTCCCTGGGTGTCAGGCACTAATGTGGATCACTATTAATGAACAGGAATCAGTGAACTCCCAAGCCTCAATTTCCCATCAGGTAAAAATGCATTAAAATTAAGAACATTTCACAATATAATTTTATTATAGCATTAACATGATTTTCTCTACACAATTATTCTGTTGGGAAAAGCATGCTTATGTTTTCATTACTGTGTTTTCATCTATAATTCAGCAATCATGATTTGTGTGAAACAACAATTTAGGAATTGTTTAATTTTCTTTAATGGCACTATCACATTATTTTTTATTTTTAGTAGATTTTTGAAGTTGATATCTAGCTCTTAATTCATTTAGAACAATCTAAATATGGTTTTTAAAAAGAGACACTTAGGGTCCAACTTGAGCTGCATAATTTAGAAAAAGTTCAAAATGCTAAAACTTTCAAAAATAAATCAAGTGCAAATGAAGATGAACCAAGCTTTTGATTTTCTGTATAGGAAATAACTTTAATCTTATGAGAAATAATATTGCTACTGATGATTCACATTGTGTTTTACCAAAAATTTTTAATAAGATATTTTAAGAAACAGGAGGTTGGACTCTAATCAGTAAGCTGATCAGGTCAGTTTGAACTCAGAGAGGTCTTTGTTTAAAGCTGCTTGTGAATAAATTACTTTTCTATGTCATTAAAAAGAGATTCAAAATCTTTTTGGCAGCTGTAATCATTTGACACAGGTTTTTTTAGTGATGATTTATCATATGATATTAACTGCAAATTTTTCTTTTCCAATGAGAAATTTTATCTACAGAAGAAGTGAACTTCAATGCTAGGCCAAGAAGGTCTTTCATGTATATTGTGAATATTTTATTGCTTTCCCTATGTAATATTTATTTTAATTATTTTGTTACTTGCAGGGGTGACTTATTTTATATGATTTGTTTTCATTGTTGTCAGTAATAGTCACAAACTATACTGAACTGAGAATTACTCTGTATGCTTTAAGACAGGAATCTATAAACATATATCTGAAATACATCAGATAGCAAATATTTCAGTCAGATGGTCTTGGAGAAACTTTACAGTCAGATGGTCTTGGAGAAACTATTGGACTACGATGTCATACTGCAAACATAGCTCTAAAAATTTTACAAACCAAAAGGTGAGCAGGCCTTGCTCCAGTGAAGCCATATGTAAACACATTCAATGGACAGAAATGGGATGTGGTTTGCTCACCCTAGTTGGAAAGACCTTTGTGCAAGCAGCGAGATAAGAGGTTCAGGGACTTAGGAAATACTACTTCTTCTCTACAACTCACTGAATTTCAGTAGCTCCAAAAGTAAATATCATGGTCAAATTCAGTGCTATAGCAGCTCAGGTTTCCTTCAGTGGCTTCACTTGTAATAAATCATATTCTGTTGACTGAATTTAATTCTGCCCAACTAACATCGACTGAGAAGCAACACTGTGACATGGTCGTGGCATCAAATGTGGTACGTGGTATAACAGGCAGTGTTTCTGATGACTGGGTTTGGAGCAAGGAGGTATTTCAGTTTTGATACTAATGAATAAGCACTCAGATATGCTTCTAATTTCCCTCTGTCACATTGGCCTCTAACGTGGTGCTGCAGTATGAGAGTCCTCCCCTTCCTAACTCAGTCTAGGCGGGGAGATATTGACTTTGAACTTGCACCCCAGGACTGTAATGATCACTGGTTCCTTTCTGATTACTTTGTTTTTTACTTAAGAAGCTAATACGAAATGCTAGGGTACACTGTCATACTTCTTTATTTTGAGGGTGAAGGAGCACTGGGTTTCAATTCCTGTATGTTACTGCACCAGTGAGCTGAACTACCATTAAGAGTAAAATGCACTCTCTAAAACTCATGCTCCTGGAGAAAAGAGTGCGTGTACCCCTAAGGAAAGAACAGCAGCGGCAATTATTATTCTTCCAGCTGCTGCTATGACTCAGTTCAAAACAAAGTAATTATGTAGATTTAAAAAAATTTTTCAACATTACATTCAACGGTCACATTTCTAACAGGTATAAAGCAGTGTCTCTAATTATATTTATTAGAAGCTTCAAACAGCTGTTCAAATCATTAAGGTTTCTGAAGGGCTACTTTTTTAGTTCACTAACTAGAGTTATGAAAGCCTTATCTCATCCAATGAGCAAAATAAATGATTCCTAAAACTCTTCATATGAAAATAATGACGATTTCATAGACTTTAACTATATGAAATTAGAATTCATAGTAATTCAGAAACTAGTTGAACTCCCAATTCATGGCAGAAGTAGTAATTAGCACTTTCAAACAATATGGTTTACTAAATTTAAATTTTATGTGACAATTTTTTGTGGTTTTTATATAATAATGACTATTGATAGTTTGGAAATTCATTGTGACCTAATAGATATTCATTTCCCTAGAAAAACCTTGAATCTTTGTAAGATTTTTAGGCTAAAACTTTCAGCACTGACTTTAATGACTACATGGTGTTAAAATTTTTTAGAACTCTTCTGCCCTAGTAAGGTACCATATTTACTAAATAATAGACCATAGCCCTGTAAAGCTATCATCAAAATAACACAATGAAGTTATTGACTACAACATTCCTTAGAGTACTTACAAGTTGTAACTTTTATATTTAAAAACTCACAGAGATTGACTCAGTAAATTAAACTGGGACACAGCTTAATAGCTATGTGCTTAAAACTGGCTTCAGTTAGAAGCAAGAGCATACAGGACTTTTTTTTTTTTTTTTTTAATGGGCCGGTGTCTAATGTCTTGTAACATGACTTCAGTCTAGCAATGACCAAACAAGTGAAAATAACTAATATTGACACTAGGTCCAGTTCTAGCATCCAAGCCGGAGTGAATGTCTTTGTATCCTAAGTAGAACCCTAGCGGTGAATGACGTTCCTGGGAGAACTCATAGAGGCTGTTTTGTCCTTCCCCAGGATTTGTCACTGCGAAGGGGATGAAGAGAGTCCCCTCATCACACCCTGCCGCTGCACGGGGACCCTGCGCTTTGTGCACCAGTCCTGTCTCCATCAGTGGATCAAGAGCTCAGATACGCGTTGCTGCGAGCTCTGCAAGTATGACTTCATAATGGAGACCAAGCTCAAGCCCCTTCGGAAGGTACCGTATCTGCAAAGATTGGTTTGAGAGAGAACTTGCAAAGCAGGCTGGGTTTAAAAATCCACTTTCTTCCCCAGTGAGACTCTTAGAGCTCTCTGATAATCATGAAGGATACATGTCCTGCTTCAGGTTCAGTGTTCAAAGTGGGGCCAAGTCTTTGCAGGTAGCCATTCTTTTCTCTGCTGTTTTATATGCTGGGACCTCTAGTTTACATATCACTCTCAACAGTTAAAAATAACTATGTGCACTTCCAAGCATGAGGTCGCGAGTTCGATTCCTGGTACCAATAAAAAAATATGTTCATATACATACAGAGAGAAACATAAATGGACATGGATATATAATATACAAATTCAATGCATTGTATGGGTGAGAACTTGAGAACATTGTATTTATTGAGGATAATTCCCGAGGAGGTTAGAAGACAGATTACATGAAACAATATGAATTCATCTAATTTCTTGATTTCTTCTATAAGGTGTGAACTGTTTTACATGTTTGCTTTTATTTTGGGATAGGTTTGATGCTTTACATCTAATCAGAGTAGGTAAAATGAAAACATATTAGTTTGTGTATTATGAATCAAGCTGTAAGAGAGATATAATCTGTCAAGCTGGCGTTGCAATGCTTTGTTTATGTCATTTTTTCCCTGAAGAATGAAGGTCAGACTATGAGCTAAGTATGAAGTTAACATCTTACTCTAAGCTACCGAAGGACTGCTTGAAAGGGTGCAAACGAGGGCAATGAACTTTATATAATTCGCGCTTAAGAGCCATGTCCCTGGATACCAGTATGTAACTTATTCACCCTCTTGCCTAACTACAGCTTTACATATATATGGACGCCTCAGTCTCCTAAGGGGAGTGTGGAGACTGCAATTTAAATAATGAATCAGCCCAGAGCTGCTTTTTCATTTAAATTAAATGCAAAGCTAAAGTGAACAGAGAGAACATTACTTGAGAATAAACATGTTGGGCTCCAGAATGAGCAAAGATGAAAAGCAAACAAGAATATTCCAGTAGGCATCAGACTGGTGGCTAGACATTGTAATTCTTCATTAATTTTGTAAATTATGGAGACAGAGAATAACATTTGCTGGTTCTGTGACAGTGTTGATTTAAAGTGATCTGCAAATGGTATATAGATGTCAAAAATTATGTACAAGGTGCCTTTGGGATATGCATTATCTTTTTTTGACTTAAGTGGTGACCTGAATGGCAAAAGGTGACATCTTGTTCCTCTAGGTCCAGAGCAATCAATGCCAGAAATAGGAATGGATGCCTTTTCCTTGTCCTTTGCTTTATCCACTAAGCAGACACTGTGTGCTGTTTGGAGCAGCTAAATGACACGTGGACTCCATGAGTCTCTCAATTTCTTGTCTTATGCCCAGGGAATCATGAGTTGTTTCATTTCAATTGTATAATTCTTCATTTATTCCCACCCTCTCTGTATACAAAATTTTCATTTCAACTTTGTCAAACATAATATTTCAATTTGATGGCAACAGTCTAGGATAATAACATATCCATAATGTCTCTTGCATTACCAACCTTCTCTTGTTTTGATATAATGATTCAAATATGACACTTGAAAGGAACTTTAAAAGGTTATTTTACCCTCAACTTCTGTAGAATCATCCCTTAAATACAACATTGACCCTCTCTTTATATCCATACCAGTAATAATTTACAAACCTATCAGGGAATCTTTTTCTTTTCCCCACTAACTTGTTTATAAATCAAATAGAAAGGAAGCAAGTACAGCTATCTTTTAATATATTCATTATTCACAGTAATAAATAGATTGCTGCTACATAATGGATACCAGCTATCTGTTAATTAGTGAAATACCCTAATATTTTTTAAATTCTTTTGGTTGATCATGAATATTGAGCCATAATGCTGTATTTCAACATCCTTCATCTTTAATAGCACTTATATATTAACAGGGAGTGTTAGATTCCAAGTCAGAGGTAGCTTCCTGGCAGCCAATGGATGTGTTTTATTTAACCCATGTGGTTATAACTTAAAATTAGTTACCAACATTTAAATGCATGATTATTTCATGTAAAATCTTGCACATTTAAATTTGTTTAGCAAACCTAGTACATGGGTTCTCATTTAACAGTCACCCCTAGAGCTCAGTGGTGACTGCCAATTAAAACACAATTAGCATTCCAGTTCTTCCCATTTTTCATCCCCTGCTCTCTTTTGGATCCCGAGAGCTCATGCCGTCTTCATTTATCTACAGCCTGTTAAAGGGATCTTATATTGAGTCCTACATGTGTAGCACATTCTCTTCCTCCTTCCATGATTTATGGACTTTGAAAAAAGAAACATTATTTTATATTCTCGTTTCCTCTTTAAAAGCATAGGGAACTGAAATAACACTTAAGAAGTGGTATCTGGAATGCTTTTGCTGATTGTAAGGTGATGCAACCTATGCAGATGTGGGACATTTTTAAACTGTTCTAGGTGGTTTGTTTTGATGGCACCAGGATTCATCAACAATTTTCTTTGGGTAGTTTTTAAGTGACTATAAAGAGTACCAGGTGCAGCATTAGGTTAGAATATATTTGAAGTACATCCAATTAATCACTCTCAATTCAGTAATTCCATTACAGTTTATAACATTCTAAGACCAAGCCCATGAAACAATTTAGCTAATGATTCTGAATTTCTACATTAGCCAATGGAGTCAGGAATTTCTGTTTAAACAAAATAACTTTGGTAGTAGAAAAGTGCAGATCTTCAGAGTCTGACGAAGCTTTGTGGTTAACAGTCTCTAAAGATACCAGTAAAGACTTACTTCATTAATTGCTGTTACTACATCAAAATATGCAGTTAGCAAATTCATCAAGGTATCCTATGATTTTCAGAAGAAAATCTTTAAAATCCAAGTAAGATCAAGGGCTTATTCAAGGAAAAACAACTTTCATCATCTTTAAGTCAGTAGTTCAGCTATTTTTGCAGCATTCAGTGAAAGTCTCATTAATTTACTCAGGATCAGAAGTAAATCTCAGAGCTCAGAAAAGTTGAAAAGTCACAAATAAAGAAAGTGACTATTCAGTGAAATTTGGTAAAGTACACAATATTAATTAGGAAGCATGAATTAACCTCTTAATCTGAAGGTGAAGAATTTCATGAGTTATTTGAATCATTCTGGAAGGAGAGCAACCAGGTATCAGTACAAAACTGAGTTAATAAGGACAGAAAGTATGATTGACAACTTTATATCTTTTCCTAAAATATTTCTTTATATAACTATATATATAGAAATGATTTGACAAATTTGTAATACAAAATGTGCAACCCCGTGCATCATTTTATTCTTTATCTCCATTAACTAATTCAGTCTTCATTAAACCTCATTTTATGTAGGGATATGTCCAGCCCATTTGATGAGAAAAATGAGACAGCGTCACAAATTTTCTTGATACCACGCACACCAGAGAGCCTTGATTCTGACCTTGCTTATTGGCACATTATACCTTGCTGTTGATCAGTGACAAGCTTTCTTTAAGCACCAAAACATTAGTTTTTACTTAACCCATTTCTGGTGGAAATCTTTCAAAAGAAATCTTTGTAAAAACACTTCTCTGAATCTCCCTTCTTGAACATGAATATTTTACCCAATATCATTTCCTAACAAAACTTATAATAATGTATAGACATCATGTATTTTGCAAGCTGAAAACATTAACTTCAGTTGTTTAAAGAACACCTAAAGCTTTTGTCTTCATTCTGGTTTTCCCAGACTTCTGCATTTTGAAACCCTTTCCATGTGTCTGCATTTTGTTGTTTCTCCTTTTTCCCTTTTGTCACAACACCAGCAACATACTTCTCTTCCTCCAAGAACCTAATCCAATAAAACTTAACCTTAAACAATGAGATCAGAGATTACAGAATTGGGACTACAGCAGATTGGAGGTCATTCCAGATGTGCTTCTGCAAGGGTCTATTTTGATCATGGGCAGCAATAGTTTCAATGAACAACGGACATTGTGACCTTATCCTAGTGTTCTTTTTTGCATTCTCCTTAATTCTCAATTTTACTCATGGAACTTGGGGTTATACAATAAAAAAACTCTCAACATATGAAATTTTGAAATCTCCTGGCTGTTCCTCTATCAGTGGAACTCAGTTCTGGGTAATAGCTTTATTGTTCTGTTTCTTCTTAAATACTGTATACAAACCTGCAGGCAATGAACACCCCTGTATAATCCAGATAAAACTTTCCTTAAACTTTTTGGAAAAAGACTCAGCCATACTCATATATACACATTCTTTTGTTTTCTTGTGCTAGGCTTAGTTCTACTATATTATTATAGTTCTATTATTATAGGAGCCCTATAGAAAGTATACATGATTTAGAATATTTTAGGAAATAATTTTGTTTTCCAGCTGGCACTCTTCAGATGAGTCAGACAAGTCTTTTGCAATAATTTTTCACTGTCCACCTGGCATTATCTACACTTACATAATGTTCCTCTCACTTTCTTTGTGCTTCCTTCATTGAGAAGCTACTTGACTGATTCCATGAGAAGTGGGAACACATTGGTACTCTGAGAACTAAAATTGATACATCAATTAAAAATAATGTTACAGCATATCTGGGTCAAATCATTATGAGGTGGAAACCGTTGGTGTCTCATGTTTAATTCTAATAGATACTTGGGATTTTTCACATGGATGTTATCTTTGTCTTTAAATGAAATACTACTAGGTCAATTGGTCTTTTGATATTTCAAAGACATATTTATTCATCTAGAATCAGTGTTCTAGAACTGCTTGCTCAAAACAGAAGTATCATTTTCTGAGAAACCAAAAAGCTCATTCTTTTCTCAAGCTTCCATTCATAAATACAGTAGCCTTTGAGATAGATGTGATTTCACACCACCAGCAAATTACCTTCTTAATAATTGTCCTGGGAGGACTCCAGTGATACCCGTCTCATTCGCTGACTCAACTTACCACAATAAATATCTGCCATATGCCAGTCACATTTAGCAATGAACAAAATAAAACAAAATTCTTGCTTTCAAAGAGAATATAGTGAATTGTGGAAGGACTTTTAAAGGATGCATGAATGTAACTCAAGAGGGAATGGTACAAGGAATTCCAAGAGTGAACTGGCCACCAAGATCTTTCAACTTTGTAAGAGGAAACCTAACTAAAGATATGTAAACAAAGCAATCCAAAAATATCTATAAACCATAGGAAAAGGACCACATAGAAAGTGTTCTCTTTTGTTCCCCCATGCTAATCTAGAAGGCATTTCTCAACAGTTGGAAATAACTGGGAATATGGAACAGGATTTGATCAAGACTGTCACAAAGTAATTTTAAATAAACAATGCCTGAATGATTATTGTTGGCTGAAATTGCTAAATGGAACATTTCTCTGTGCGTTTTATTTTTACTAAATTCAATTATATACTACTTTAGCTGTGTTTCTCTCTTTGAAACTAGTACTTGAAGAATGTAACCTCACTTGATAGTAAGAATGTAACCTTGTGCTTCTATTCTGGATATGAAAACAAACACTTAACCTGCATTTGCCTTGCTGTTGAAGCCTGTAACCAGCTAAAGAACCACCCTTGAGCAAATTCATTTTTATTTTAGTAAGGACCAGGTACATACACAATGAGGTGCTTTTATGTATTATATACTCTGATTTTTTGAAACATAAACTTTGTTGAAGTTTATGTTATCAATATTCCAATGATCGCTGTGAAAAGCACAAAAGCATCCAATTAGGCTGCACAGAAGCACACGCACCAGGTACACATAAAGATTTCCCCAAAGCATTATCTTACGATTGAGTTTTAAATTACTTTCATATCTAAATTTTCTTCCAGATAAGTATTTTTCTCTCTTGGTTGTAGGAATGTTTTTCTTAATTTGTTATTTCAGTTTCTTAAGTCTTGGCATCAAATACAAGAGGGCGTTCTCAATTTCTGGTTGAGCTTTTTTTAAGACTCTGGGAATCAGCATGACTTTTTAAAAGCAAATATTTTATATTTTATATCTAATCAAATTCCTTTTCTATAGAGGTGACGAGCAAAAGAGACACAGAGGACGCTTTCAGATGATCTGTCTGAACTGGTGGTCTTTAGCCTCTTTGACTATGTATCGATATGCTAGCATAACATTATTAACATTATAGAACAGTAAACGAGTAAAAGATTTTACTCCGAAAGTCAATTAATCTTTCACACATCAGCTTCCTTCTGGCCTCCTATTTCTTTCTAAGTGATACCAACAATAGCTCCTTTTCCCTTGTGTACCACACCGATATACTGTACCACTCCTCACATCATTGGACTAATGCCACTACCTTGCCCAAGAATATTTAGGCCAAATCAACCTACTAGAGCTGCCACAGATAGAGCCAAACCCACCCTTGTCAAATATTCAGTACGTTAGATGGTGAAAGATGTGGAGAAAGGGACAGCAGGAGGAGAGATGCTAAGTGATGTAAGCTCAATTCTTTCCTCCTTCTAACCGGGGAAAGGCTGGGAGAGCTATTACTTCCCTCCACACAGAAGCGGGAAGAGGAGGAAAAAGAGGTTAGCTGGGAACAAGACAGTGTCCCTATTATAAGGATCTCCCTACAGGGGACTCTCTACTCTACCCTGCAATGGCAGACAGCCCTAGACTCAGGCTGCAATAAATACTTTTAAAATCATCTTTCATCTGAAATGTGAGGAACACAGCTAAATAATAAAAAGAAACAATTCTTTGAACCATAAAGTAATGAGTGCTGGTATAAGAGTCAGAAAACCAAGTTTTAATTCTGGTTCTTTTACCTGTAAAAGAAGGAGTCTGCATAGGTTTATTGATAAAGTCTCTTCTAACTTAAAACTGACTTAATGAAAAAGAAAAATAAGAAATTCACTGAAAGAAAGAAAAAGAGAAAGAGAAAGGAAGAAAAGAAAAGGAAAGGAAAAAAAAGAGAAGATGCTATCTAATGTATTTTAAATGTTCAGAAGTAAAATAATAAGAGTGTGGAAGGAACCCTGCGTGCCTGCCCTGGGTCAAACTGCGCCAGACAGTATGCTAGGTCAGCAGGGGCTGAGGTCTGAGTTCTAAAGAGACCATGTGTCTGCTTGCTTAACTTAACTTTTCTCATTCCTGCCAGGCATGACAGTACAGGTGGGAAATTCCAGCACTCCATTTGGAAGGTAGGATTGCCACAAGGGTGAGGCCAGCCTGGGCTACTTGGTGAGTTCAAAGCCAGCGGAACTACAAAGCCAGACTCTGTCTCAAAAAAACAAAAATAAGAAACTTCCTCATTACTCTCCAGAAAAAAGCATGGTGAGAAAACCCAAGTACCATCTCTGTATTTAACAAAGAAAGGAAAATGAAGAATCTAGTCCAAAAGCATTAAATTCTAATATGGAAAAAAAAAAAGAGAGAGAAAAGAGAGAAAGAAGGAAGAGAAAGGAGAAAAGAAAGACAAGAAAGGAGAGTGCCTGAGGTCAGGTATTTGGAAGGTGACAGAAAGCCAGTGCAAGCCATCCGGTTAAAGGCTAAGGTAGAGCGAATTCCAGTGATTCTTGACAGCAGAGCTGCACTGCAGCCCCAAGGCATAAATGAAAGACTTGACCCTAAGAAAAGATGAGCAGAAAGCCAGTTTCTGCTTGGCAGTCACAGATTTAAAAGCTAAGCAAGTCAGGTTGAGCCCCAAAAATATGTTCCATTTTCTTTAAGACCAGGGTGTCTGGAAATGTAGAACTGGTTGATACAAAAGTTGATACTTTGATGAAGTAATAACAAATAAACAAAGCTAACAAGTTTTGGAGCCAAATGCTTCTCGGCTCCTGAGAAATGGCTTATTCCTTGAGATACTGATGAGCTGGTACTTGGTTCTGTTCATATGCAAAACAGTGTAAACACCCAGCTCTGTCTGAAGGGTCACACCAAAATGTCCAAGAAATGCTTTTACCATTCACCTTCTTCACTCAATCAACAAATATTTACTAATTATTCCCTAAATGGAACATCTGCTATGAGTGTCTACTGTGTTCTAGTCACCAGCACAGGCACTGACATTAGAATAGTGAATAAGACAAGAATCTTCTGACCTCAGAGAATTTGCATGCTGGCCAGATAGGGAAGGAGGTAGGGAGCTTGAAAATGAGTTGGTTGTAGTTACTTGAAATAGAGTTAAAAATGGTACGGAGGATAATTCTAATGACTGCAGGCAGGGCTAACATAATTCCACTATTAAATTATAATTCAAGGCAAATTTGTAGGAACTCTTAGGTGAAGAAAACTTGAATTTCCTAGCTGCCTCTGTGTTCCATTAGGGGAATAGCTTAGTGAAGAAAATTAAGATGAAAAGGTTGTTGAATGAGTGTAGGGAATCAGGGCTAGAAAGATGCACAAAGATAACTTGTTCAAATTGGCTGAGAAAAATTATTGTGTCTATGAAGAGCTGCTCAGTCCCATAGGCAATTTACTTTAGCAAATAGATAAGAAATGTAAGTGAATAAAGCCATCTAGTTTCATGATGATAAATAGCCAGTAACAGTACTGGGATATGGCAAGGCCTGGTAAGGACTATGGCCTTCTGACACAGACATGCCCACTAGTCTAACGGGAGTCATAGCCACTCAGTAGGTCCATGATGGCCAGATCGATGACTTTTTCAAAGGAAGGCCAAATTTTATATTTACTGTAATCTCATTGAATTTTTAAAATACTAGTATTATATTCAAACACAAGTAGTATTCAGGCCAAACAAAAAAAGGTTGAAGGCTAGAGGAGCCCACAAGTCAGGAGAACATAATCGCTAGAGGGTGGAGGTGTCCGAATCTCTCTGCCAGTGGTTGCCTAATGGAATACAGTGTAATGCGGTGGGAAGAACTGAATTTAAACCCCTCACGTACTTGCTCTGTGGTGCTAGGTGAATCCTGCAGCCTGAGACAGTCCCCTTTCCTATCAGTAAGGAGGAAGAATGTGGAAAGATGACACGAGTCACTACTCTGCCAACTTTTGAGATCGTATCGAAAAATAAAATGATGGAGATAAAACTACTTTGTAAACTGTGAAGTCTTATAATAGCATTGATACCTGGCCCTCTGGTATCCATGCTGCGACAAGTTCACATTTCTGTTCTTAGTAAATCAGTATCTAATAGTGGTCTATTAACTTACTGGTGGTGTTTTCTTAGCTTTAGCAAATGTATTGTGATAATATAAAATGTTTACATTAGAAGAAACTGGTTGACAGGCATATATGGTCTTTATTTTCTTTAGAAATGTTCTATAAACATAAAATTATTTAAAAATTAAAAGTTTATTTCAAACATGTTGGGCTGTGGATATAGGTCAGTAATAAAACATGCCCAGTGCCCTATGTTTGATCCCCCCCAAAAATGTTCTGACCAAAAAAATGATCAAAATGTTAAATAACAAAATAAGGGGAAAAAAAGAGAGAGAAATGCTGACACACACTGAAAAGTGTTTAATGAGGGGTAAATAAAGGCTGATCCAGCGACTAGACTTTTCTGTTCCTGTTCCACTCCTGTGAGCCTTTGAAACTCCGAGGTCCTTGACCTAAAGAGAAAAAATGTTAGAGACTGCAAAATCTAACTTTTTATTTTATAAGTAGCTAGAGAATCTAAGACTCAAAAACTATCACTGCCTTGTTTAAATTTGTACACTGCACAAAACCCAAGATTTCTTTTGTATTTTGTTTGTTGCTTCTAACTAGCTGCACATTTTATTTAAATAATGCCTTCTTTATTCTCCAAAATAGATTGTTAATATCAGTACACAGCATGATTTCACTCAAATACCTCCACAGTATGATTGACCCATATGTGGAAGCACAAAGTAGACAGAAAGTCCACTTGCTCTGAGAAAGAGTCACCGCATCCGGGTTAGTTCTAACTTCTTAAAGGTCTGTTTTCTAAGACTTTAAAAGGTGTTTTTATGGAAATGTGGTATGTTGGTGAGAGTGTCAATTTATAAGTCAAAAGATTTAGCTCAAATTATAGCTTTATGTTCTACATTCTTGTCTTGATTCTATGAGAAACGCTGTTCTTTAGGATTAAATCAGAAATAGTTGGTGATTCCTTTGTAGGCACCCTTCTCAAATAAGTGCTTCTTTTCCTGCTTGTCTTCAGTCGGTGAGTCACTGTTGATACTATATGTCTTAGCTTTCCCATTGCTGGATACAGTGGCTGACACCCACAACTCAAAAGAGAGGTTTAATTTGGCTCAAATTTTAAGGGAATTCAGTCCATGGCTTCAAGGCAAAAACAGCATAGCAAAAGGGCATGATAACCCAAAGCTGCTTAGTTAATGGCAACCAAGAAAAAGAAGGTAAGTGCCAGAGAGGAAACAGGCAGAGACTGTACCTAAACTCCTCAGGCCAAGATTCCGTGAACCAGGGAGACACGCCCAGAAGTGTCCTCCACCAATCTCCAGGACACATTGCAAAGCCAGTCAAGCTAACACTCTGCTGTCACCTCCACAATGCATTGTCACTCTTCGAATTATTTGAAGATTTTAAATGATGGTTTCTGCCTCCGCCAGACATAAAACCCCGAAAAAATCTCTGGTTTTTAATGGAGCTGGCGGGTCCATCCATTAGGTATTAATGAACCAGACTAAAGAATATAAATGCCAGTTGAAACAAAAATTTTGTTTGTTGTGAGCTTTCACAATCAGCCGCACAGAGTGCTGAGTTACTTTGGGTTGCATAGACTGGAGCCATCACCGTCTGCAGATTTGTGTTGTCTGCACTCACAGAAGCTTGCCCTCAAAGTGCTTCTCAACTGTGTTATTCCAGAGGCAGTTCCTTTGCCCCTGATATGTGTCCCTCTGGTCCCAATTCATTTCCACAATCTTAAAGCCATGAAATTAAAAAAAAAGCAAAGGGCAGCCCTGTCACACAATATGTCTCCTTCTCTCAGGGTTCATCTCTGATGAATCACAGTATGAAACTGTTGCATACAAAACTCCTATGTAGTTTAAGCCACAGAAAAACTTAGCTCTATTTACCTTTTAAAACTTTTTTTACAAAAAGAAAACCCAAACTCCCATTCAGAACTGCTTTATGGTGATTTTTCAGAAGCAGAACATCACATTGTAAATGTTGAGCCATATCCCATAGAGGGGCTTGCTGGGAGAAGGAAGCAAACCTGTTCAATAATGTAGGTTTTCAATAGCAGGCTTTGTCTTTGAGGCTTGTTACTTTATGAATAAATCTGTCCTCTGTCCTGCCAGGATAATTGCAGTTGCGGGCACATGTGCTAACATGTTTTGTTTTCTATGTAACTAATAACTAGCTTTGTTATGGTTAATCCTTATTTAGCCTTATTATTTAAGAGTATGCAGTAGTGGTATTCCTCAGAGAGAAACTATGTGTGAGACTGCTAGGAAAATCAACAGAATCAGGGCAAGGTACTTTTTTCTTAGCAGAATAAATGCTCTGAGAGGAGGCAAGAACTCCTGGACGCCTTTTAGGCATATGTGGGTTTAGAAGAGGAAGGTGAAGACTCAAATAAAACCCATATTTCCCTTCCTTTCCCCACCATGTTGTCCACCTAGATTTTCCCATCTCTTTTCTAACAAGGTCAAAAAGTGTAAACTAATTTTCAGGCTAATGTAACACTGCCTTGCTTTTAGTTTTCTTTTAGCCTAACTTGGTAAATAGTTTGCAATCTTGACATACTAGAAGAAAGTCCTTCATTGCCTGGAATTTCTTCATGCAACTGTCCCGCGTTGTCAAGGCAACCAACTACAGTGTTTTCTTCCCTCTAGAAAACCATATTCAATGTTGCAAACCCGCAATCACTGTCATCTCTTATAACACTCAGGGTCAAATGCATCCATCATATGCACAAAGCAGTTACTTTTTATGAGATATTGTGTCTGACACTGAAAGCATTTGACTTGAGCGATAATGTGTATATTAAAGCATTAAATGTAAAATAATCCCATAGCATTTATGTCCTGCCACTGTATTCCCAGGCATTGCCAGGCTGTCTACTAGAGGCAGTTATATTTTTTGAAGCTGCAGTAACAATTTTGACACATTTCTATGTAAATTAATTGCAATCAATAGTTTTCTCATAGCTTGTGAAATTAAATCTCTGAAAATACAAAATATCTTCTGGGATTAATGTCACCCACCAGTTGTGTATTTTTAGAGTCCAGGCCCTGTGCTGAGAGTTCTTCCCATATAAGTGAGGTCACTTTACAAATCTCTGAGATGCTAAAATACATGCTTGAACTCAGTAGCTGACGTCATGGGAAGAAAGGGTTTCCCAGAGGTCTGAGGCTGCAGAGTGGTTGTTTTAATGGAAAATCCTGATGAAAGGATATTAAGAAACATACTGAGATTTTTGCTGGATCACTATTAACAGAAACTCTGTTTTTTTGTTAAGATTCTCATTGAGGTTTGACAATTTAATGATTTTTGTTTTTAGAACTAAATCTGAGCAGAATGCCCCCCAGGCTTCACTTACCCAGCATAGTAATTTCAAATAATTCTTAGTCATTCACTGAAGGATGTTGGTTTGAGTTTCCAGTTAGTTTTTCAAATTTTTATAACACTTCTTTCCCTTTACATTTTTGCTTGGAATCTGAATGCATAAAAGTTAATGAAGTTTCATTTCACAATTTCCAAAGGTATCAATGCAAATATGTGGCTTTAAATGAAGTTTCTTTTGAGACTTAATGATTCAGATTATTTTCTTGTTACACATTTATTAGATAAAATGTATCTCAGCTCCTACCAGCTGCCATTCTTATTTAAATAAACCAAAAAAATTTTATCCACATAAAATGGCACAAATTATTATATCAACTTTTGAAAAATTGGCATTATTGTCTTTCCATTATTAAGATTTGATAGATCAGGCATTTGAATGTCAGGAGTCTAAAGAAGCTTTCTCAGCCCTCTCTTGTTAAACCCTTCAAAACTTATTAGCTCTCCATCACAAGGCACAAAAGATTTAACCCTGTTTACCAAAGAAATGCATGCTAAAAAGTTAGGGTTAAGAAGGTTGGAGTAAAATAAAAATAATTAATTTAAAAGGCAAGCATAACTAAGATACATACCCTAGGTCCTGTGCACAGAGTTAAATGGCTTCTAAAACTTTTAGTAAATCAAAGAGGGAAACATGGCCAATTAAATGATTTATACTATATAAATAGAAATGCCTTTAAAAAAAATACCCAGAATATCAGGTCTAGGTCCTAAGGAAATAGTCCTCCTGGGATAGCATGAAGTACATTCAGTGGGTGGTACAGATATCCTGCAGGAACTGTATGTCAAGATGCACTGTGTCAATGGCCACAGTAATCAGCCAGAAGTTATTGATTGATTGCTAGCACCACTCACTGTGCTGCTGTGTACTACACATAATCCCACTTAATCCACCCAAGAATTTCTTTTCAGAGTGTCAAAAATGAGAAAACTGGGACTTAGAAAGGTTACAAAAATGTCTAAGGTTTCCTTGCTTTTGACATGATGAATTCAAACTCAAGCTGAAGGTCATGCTGTGTCCAAGGTGACCACTGTAAGCACCATTGGACACTGTGTGCGGTCCATGAATTGTCCAGGTGATTGAGTCAGGTGCAAAATTCAAACATAGAACAAACTTAGCTAATGTGGTAGCTGAGGGGACAGGGAGAAAAGCAATGTGCAGAGGTGAGTTACTAAGCTGCTACTAGGCCCACAAAGCAGGGGTGAGGTGAGGGAAGTGCAGTAACCTCTCCGGAGGAAAACGAGAGGAAACCTGTATGACTTTGAGGTAGGCAAGGAATATTTAGATATTATGGAGAAAAAAATTCTAATAGTGTCTGGTAAGATAGATTCACTTCCACCGTATAGCAATGCAAATGCAGCCCTTAAGAATGAAATACAGCACTGAGTGTATGGCACACACCTTTAGGGCCAGCTACTGGGAAGACTGGGGCAGGAGGATTGCAAGTTTGAATCCAGCCTGGATAACTAAGTGAGACCCTGAAATAAATAAATAAGCAAATGGCTGGGGCTCTGGCTCAGTAGTAAAGCACCCTTAGGTTTGATTACCTAAGGATAATCAAAAAATGAAATACCGTGATGCTCTAGATAAACTGCTAAATTCAAAAAACTGTTAAAATTGACCTATGCTAGTGCAGTGTCTTTTTTAATTTAAAAAATTCTGTAATTCAACGTGGTACTGAAGGTTCTAGATAGTGCAATAAAGCGAGAAGAAAGGGGCCTGGGATTTAGCTCAGCAACATTAAGTGTCTGCTTGGCAAACGCGGTCATGAGTTTGATCCCTGGTGCCCAAAAAATAAATAAATAAAGCAAGAAGAAAGTAAAATAAAAATTCAGATCAGAAAGAATTAAGTAAAATGGTATTTATTCATAGTACATGATTGTGGAGAAAATTTGATAGACCCTACCAAAAATTTCCTAGGACTAATAAGGAAATTAGCAAGAGTGCAGGACACAAGCTCAACTTACAAAATGAGATGCATTTCTATATACAAGAATCAAACTATTGTAAAGTAAAATTTTAAAATACCATTTTCAGTAGCACTCAAATTATTAAATATTTAGGGATAAATATGACAAGAGATGTATAGAACCTGTATATTTAAACTACCAAAATGTTACTGATAGAAAATAAAGAACAAAACTGAAAGAATAAAAATGATCAATTGAAATATATAGAGCTACAAGAATAAAGTTTATAGTAGAATTGTCAAATAATGGATCCAAAAAGAGAGTATAAAGTCAATTTATTTTTGATAAAGAATTAAAAATGATTTAATAAAGAGGATTTTTTCAATAAATGTAGTATTACAAATTATGATCTCTATTTCATTCTACATACAAAACTTAATTCCAAAAGTAGCCTATGAATATAAAGGCTA
Organism: Hydrochoerus hydrochaeris; assembly: GCA_004027455.1. Taxonomy (NCBI): domain Eukaryota; kingdom Metazoa; phylum Chordata; class Mammalia; order Rodentia; family Hydrochaeridae; genus Hydrochoerus; species Hydrochoerus hydrochaeris. Next base: position 137,134 of record PVLA01000162.1, on the reverse strand, counting down.
AAATTATACCAATTTCACAAGAAAACATGAGAGAAACAATCTATGATTTTGGACTATGCAATGATCATTAGAAGGGACACCAAAAGCAATGTCCACAAGACAACAGATTCACATTCTGGACTTTGTCAAAATCAAAAACATCTGTTCACCAAATACTAAGATAATGAAAAAGCAGGCTATATTTTGAAAAAAATAATATTTCCAAATTATATAACTGGTGAAGTGCTTGTATCCCACACAAAGAAAAAAAATCTGAAATTTCAACATAGGAAAATGAACAACCACTTAAAAAGTATTGACAAGAAACTTTAACAGAATAGTCAATAACTATTAATAAAACAAACAAATAGTAAATAAACAAGACATTATAACCAATAAAGAAATTATTTCACACTAAAAGAAATCTGAAAGTTTAACAGTAAGCAAACAAACAAGCAATAAACAAGTATTGGCAGGAAACTTTAACTAGACATGTTACCTAATAGATACAGATGGTAAGTAATCACATAAAAAGACGTCAACATAATTAGCCATCAGAGAAAAGCAAATTAAGCCACGATGATTTACCATTGCACATTAAAGTAGGATGGTCAGTAAAATAGCATGACTGTCATTAAAAAGTATGACCCCACCAAGAGCTGGGGAGAAACTAGAACTGGAACTCTCACATGGTATTGATAGAAATACAAAATCATGCAACAACTCTGGAAAGCTGTGTGACAGTTCCTCAAAAAGTTAAACATGTACTTTGTGTAAACTCCAAACCTTCTACTCATAGATACTTAATCAACAGAAATAAAACCATACCTTCTTATTAAGAACTGTACATGAAGGTTCATAGTAGCTGTATTTTTAATATGCTCAAACTAGGGAAAAACACATATTTATAAGCGGATGAATAAATAAACAAATTGGGGCATAGTCATACAGTGGAATGCTATTTAAAATTTTGGAAATAAAACAAGGGGACATGGATACATAATACAATATAAATGAACCTCAAAATAATGTTGCTGAGGGAAGGAACCCAGAGCTATAAAATGCATTCTAATCTACAGTGACAGCGTAGCACCTACAGATGGGTGAGAAAGACTGGCTGGGAAGGATTTCAAAGTGTATGACCATGGGGAGGGGCGGGTTCATACCTCTGATTGTGGCAACTGTCTCTCAGGTATATAACATATGTCAAAATTGACAAACCCCTTCACTTCAAATATGACCAGTATGATAATGCGTGCAGCAAATATGACAATTATGTCTCAATACAGTTGTTTTTGACAACTATGTACACAGAAAACTGGGGTTAGTCGGTTCACAATTTTTCAGTTCTGCTTTCTAGCTTCTACTCTACTGTACAGTAGAAGTCCTTCTCTGTTAGGAAACACTGTCCTTGATGTACACATTTGGAGAACTTTCCTGTTGGTACAGATGCTCTGAAAAAGGGACATGGAAAGGACACTCCCACTTGGTAGGATCAAACAATGGATAGAGATAAATTCAAGTCCTCCTGGGCTCCACTGATGGGAGGAATGGAAGGCGCAGGACACAAATGCAGATGGTGAGTCGGTCCTAAAAAAAAGGATAGATGGTCTTTGGGAGATGACCCAGGCCCTGTGTGACTCCTGGTTTTGTTTTGGTCCTTGTAGATTTTGGCAGTTGAGGACTTAACCCGGACACTCACACATGCTAGGCAAGTGCTGCATCTCCAACCCTGACCCTGTCTTTAAGCAGTGCCTCTCAACTGGCCGCTGATAGATCTATTTTCCAAGTTCTTCCTGAGCAATGAAGTAATGATCGCACTCTGCTAGGGCACCCGCTCCTTATTCTGAAGCAGGCTGCCACCTCGTGTAGGTTTGGTCTTCTCCCTCCCTTGTCTGCCCTCTTTTTAGTTCAAAGGAGCTGCCTTTCTACTTCACTAATCATCAGCCACTCCCCCATCTCTCTACTCCATTCTGCAAGGGCTCATAGAAATACAAATGCAAAAGAATTAAAACGACCTGGATGTTTACATTCCAATATATCATTTGTACATATAAAGGAACATTAAAGATCTACTTTGCAAATAAGATTATGAGGATTTTATCAGTCTTACTTTTGCATATTTTATAAATTTTCAGCAATGAACAAGCAGTTAAAAAAAAACCCTTCAAAATAAAAGCTGGGAGAGACATAGAAACAAGTTTTCATATTGAAGGGGAAAAGGTTATATAGAGAGAAAAATATATGGAAAGATGTATTTGAAGGGCCAAGGATTACGGGAATTATTAATGTGGATGGTAACGGGGTGTTTTGCCCTCTTAAATAAGAAGAAAGGAAGTGAGAAGGGTGTGATGCAGCTATAAATATGTGTTTTGTCTAAGGACAGGAAGTTAAAGGAGTTTACCCATGTGAGTACCACTGTTCTCCAAAGTCGAAGTCGTATTTAATATACTAGCAGTGCTGTTAAGGCATCGGGTTCATTTCCTCCCTGTGCTCTTGTGGGGGTAGTGAGCTGGTCACTCTCTCGCTAGTTTCCTTCTCACAGCTATTAAGAACTCTTTTTCCACAATCTTCACATTTCAATGCCTCTTTAGCTCGCTGCCAGGAGATGTGGTTAAACTTAGCCCACTTCACAGCCACCGTCAGGGACTTCTGCTTCAGTCATCTGCCTTGGGCAATCCCTGCAGCTTATTTTCCGTGTTCCTACATAGTCTGTTCCTAATCGTTGCCCTTCATCTATTCTTGTGAATCTGAGTCAAAGGTTAGTCACTTTGTAGATTTTACCCCCAAATCCATGCACCCCATCATGTGCTGAGTTCAGTAGCTGAGGGAAATCTGTGGAAGTCGGCACCTCCAACCTTCTCTCCAATTCCTCCCCACAGCTTTGAATTCCTCATCAGTCTTTTTCTCAGAGTGACAGACACACTTCCCAGGACTCATCCAGAAAAGTCAGCTTACGTTCATGTCCCTTCCAGCCATACTTTCTACCACAAATGGTCATAGAGAAATTTTTTTGAACAAATTTTTTTCTCTTTTCTTTTCTTTCTTTTCATTTTCTTTCTTTCTTTCTTTCTTTCTTTCTTTCTTTCTTCTTTGTTTCTTCTTTCTTTCTTTCTTTCTTTCTTTCTTTCTTTCCTTCTTCTTTCTTTCTCTTGGCATCTTTTACTGAACTATGACCCTTGATGACAATGGGGCAGGCATGTTTATGTCAGCCAAGAAGGGAGTAACAAAGGACACCAACACAGAAACAATAAGATTCAGAAAAAGCAATGGCTTTGCATGGGATAGATGACCCCTCAGGTGTAGAACAAACACTGGTACTTAATCTACATAAACTGTCCCTGCCCCCCACCTTAAAAATCTACTAACTTCCAAATAATGTAATGCGCTGTTACAGAAACACCATTGGCATCAACAACTCCTCCTCCCGCAAGGCCAGAGCTGCAGGTGTAGATGGCCCCAGCTTCTTCTCTCTGGGGCCTGCTACTGACAGCAGCACCTTCAGGGTGGCTGGGGCTGAACAAATTTCAGTAAGAAATTCTGGGGAGAACATTCTCTGCATCTCTCCCTGCACCTTAAACCATCCGTGTCAGCCCCCGAGCCCACATTCTTGCGGTTTAGCTGTCACCCCAAGGGGTTCATAGCCAGGCTCTACCTACTCTGCCTTGTCACACTGTACCCTTCTGCCTCCAGCTGACACAACCAGTCTTCTCAGGCTCCCTGGACCATCTGCCCTACACACGGCTCATATACCTCCGTAAAAGCCCAAGACCTCATTGGCCCTTCCCCATTATCACACTCAGCTCAAGTATTGGAAAGTTTTATGATCTTAAATACAAAGGAGATAATGAAGTGGGAACATTAAAGACTCCTGCTTCATTTCCACTGTGGATAACTCAGCCAGGTGTGGTAGTGCGTGCCTGTAATCTCGGCACCCTAAAGGCTGAGGCAGGAGGATCGCCTTGAGTTTGAGGCCAGTCTGGGCTACCTGAGTTCAAGGTCAGCCACCACTAAATGGTGAGATCCTGTTTCAAAAACAACTAAAACAAAAAACAATGTGGGTGACTCAACTTTACCTGTTTTATTTTTGGTAAGAACAATTTATTAGAATAATATTTAGATTGGCTTAGCATTTAGTTTCTGTGCTTTCACTAAAACTGACAACTAAATTTGCAGTGATGTTCATTATCAAAATTAATAAACAATAATTGTGAAAATAGATAACTAGGAATCTAAAAGAAAAAGAGACTAAGCCACTTTTATGAGATTTCCAAAGGGAGAAGAAAAGAAAAATAACCAGTTGTTACACAGTAACTTTGGAACAGGAGTTTGTCCCAGAGTCACTGCTCACTCTTAAACTTTAGGAAGAAAACTAGAATCTGTTCTAGAATGGGAAAGCTGTCACCTGTGTCTGATTCCACACAGGGAGCACGCAGACCTAGGGTCTGCCACGAGGAATGAAACCAAAGGTCCACACAGATCACGCTGCAGTCCTCAGAACTTCAGTGACACCTGACCACCATTCCACTTCCGGTTTTATTTTTTTTTTCTTTTTGTCCAAATCAACTTCCTCCTATTTGATTTGTGGGTGGTGGATGAAACAGAATCACTGTCCTTACACAATCAAATACTGGAACAAGGTTGAACAGTAGCGTGTAGATGAGAAGGAATATTTCACCACCCCTCATTGGCCTGGGAATCAGCATTTGGGATGCACCTTCCACCCTAACTACTGTCAGCCGGGAAATCATTCTACTTGTGGTTGGTTGCAAAGTCATCCACTGGTTTCCAAACACACTGAGTCTCTGAACCACAAGTTTCATTTCCAGCTGGTGAAGATTATGTGTAACTCCAACCATGCCTTGACCCAGAGCTTCTCTATTAGTGAGTTTGATCTATCACTATTATATCAGTTCAAGAGAGAAAAGGTTAAAGCAAGAGCACTTATTCTTGAAAATATCTCTGATCTCTGAGAGTCCAGTGAAAATCATGGCCTTTCCCCAGAAAAAAGTAAATATACACAATGTTCTGCATACAACTTGAAGAATTTACACAGTACTAAAAACCCTAAAGGAATCTGATCTTTAGAGAGAAATTTTTAAAAAAGGAAAAGAAAAACACATCTTCTGTTGAGGAAAAAGTTGTTAACAAAGGCTGAGTCTATAAATGTCAAGTGCAAATTCAAATGTAATATATTGAACTACTTTATCATGCTCTTCAAAGTATGGATAAGCCTGATTTTACATATATAAACTAGAACACCATGTCTGAAAGGATTATTGCATCCTAAACATGAAAAGATATTTAGATAAAGTTATATTGGCAGCCTTTTTTGCTGGAGTAGTATGTCAATTTAAGAGATTTATTTCCAATTTTTGTGTGGCTAAAAAACTGAGAGTTAAAAATAAGCATAACTATAAATCAGACTGCATCAGTCTTCAGATTGTTAAACCTGGGTGGACACAGGATGCGAGAATGTTTTTTGGTCATTGGAGATAAGCACTGCTGAGGTGTTGCCCATAGACTGGCTCTTGCTGTGGGCTGGCACAATAGGGAATTTCAAGGAGAAATTTCTCTTTTTCTTTGCTGCCACCCACAGGAATATTCTAGAAAAATATTTCTACATATATACATAGAATAAAAGGCAACTGGGAGGAGAGTGGAAGCAATTATGAAATTAAAGCTTATTATCTCTTATTGATGGGCAATTATAGTCTCCTGTTCTAAAAAACATACACAAAACTCTACAACTGTGACCCTAAAATAAAACTCATGCAAGCAAGAATCTTGGCCAACTTGCTTCCCATCACCTGGAATGTTTGTGATGCTTCAGGAATGAGCTGCTGGGGAAAAATAGCTAATAACTTAGTATCTTACCCTGAACAAATCAATTCAGCATTCTGGACCTCAGTTTCTTTAACTGGAAAAGAAGGTAGTAAAACTAGGTCTTTTAAAATGTTTTTCTTCTAACATTGTCAGGCTGTGTGATTCTGCTTGTTGCACAGACATTTTTGCTAAACTGCCAGGCTGCATTCATTTTAGGCACAGTTACCCCTGGTCCCAGGGGACCCTGTGTGCTGTGGGGATTCTCTGGAGAGGAAGGAAGGGAGGCCCATGGCCCAGAAATGGGCCTGAGCAAAGGGAAGCCAGGGAAGGACAGGCAGAGGGCAGTGCTGATTCCAAGAGTCGGAGCCAAGGGCTTAACTCTGTGGGAAAGAGGGGTTTGTCACTGAATGAAATAGAATCCAATTATTCTCTTTGTTTTCTCTGGTAAGCAACAGTCCATAACTATGCATCCTCACGCACAGCACCACAGATTTTCTGCTGTTTCCACTGAAGTTCTAACACACTGACTTTTCTCTTTCAGAGCATCTATAGTATTTCCCACCAGAACCTTCAAGGAAATAGAAAAAAATCAAATACTGGTTAAATATTTTTAAAGAGACTTCATTTAAATGCATATGCTAATTAAATATTTAATAAATTTGTGTTCTTTAATGATAACAGTAATCACAGATAAAAATCACTTGTAGCAGGTTTTAATAAGGCAGATTTCTGCCAGGCATGGTGACACACATCTGTAATCCCAGCTACTGGGGAGACTGGGGCAGGAGGACTGCAAGTTTGAAGCAGGCCATGGCAACATAGCTATACATTCTATCAAAACAAAATTTTTTTAAAGGGCTGGAAACATAGCTCAGCACTGCCTAAATGCAATCCAGAGAGAAAGAAACAGTGAGAGAAAGAGGGAGACAGAGAGACAGACAGACAGACACAAAAACAGAAACAGAGATACAGACAGACAAGAGTCAGGGACAGAGACAAAGACACAGAAACAGAAACAGAGAAACAGATTCAAAGATTTCCAAGGCTCCTGCCCCCGGGTATGTGTCTAAGCCAGAGCCTAGGAATTTGCCATCTTAACTGTTGTGTGAACAGTGTGGACACCCTTAAGTACTATGTGTATTTTTTCAACACAGATATGTAAAAGCAGGCTTTTTTTTGCATTTTTTCCTTCCTCACAAATCTTCATGTGTGATATCATTGCGCCCTCTAGTGGATGCATTTACTTTTTTAACACGTTACAAATATCTTGTTCCAAACTTTCAGAAAGTCCTGTCATTAAAAACTTTGACATGAAACAATAGGAGGTGAAGAAAAAAAATATAAGAAAAATTATTGCGTTGTCTACTACAAAAGTCTGCATTTTACATCTACAGTACATATATGTGTTATATGTATATATATATATATATATATATATATATAGAGAGAGAGAGAGAGAGAGAGAGAGAGAATTTTTAATACTGATAAGAAAGTCGACTTAATGAGAAGAAATTCCACCTCCATACTCTTAGTTTCTACATCAGGAGAGTCATCCAACTCTGAATCTAAAGTGTACAAAAAACGATCATCTGTGTTGAACACACAAAGACTTCTTTTTCTTGTATTCCCTAAACGGTACAGCATTGCAGGTGTTACACAGCATTTGCACAAGCATCACAGCCCACACATGCAGAGCTATTCAAACTGCACACACTACGCATGTACACTGTATGCAAACACTGTGCTGTTTTTTTCTAACGGGCATAAGTATCTGTGGACTTTGATGTTGGAGTATCTGGGGGCCAACCTCTCAGATACCAAGGAATAACTTTACAGCTGATATATTTTTAAAAAATAATCCAAAAACTTTGGATTTTCTGGTCATGATGCTTTAGAATACTTACACTAGCAAGATTGTTATTTTCACCCCATTTTTCTGATAAATTCCAGCACAATGACACAACAGCTTCAAGGAGCCTGACGGCTTCCATCTGAGCAGCTTGTCAGTACGAGGTGGCCCTGATTACCCTTCTTTGTGCTGGATCCTAAGATCCACAAATCTTTTCAACATCACAGTTTTGGGAGCTTGTTTTTCATTTTATGGCTTCTACATCTCTGAGGAACTTTGCTTACTGATGCTGAAGACTTCAAGGTTCACAAACACAAGTGTCCTACAGCACCAAGCAGGTGATATAAATGAATGAAGCAGGCTGGGTATAAACCAAAGATAATAATAGCGACTTAGGCAAAGTGAGTTTGTTAATTTTAAAGAAACTCAAAGAATAATATTTTTTAGTTTAAAGTAATTAAAAGAAAACAAAATAATAAAAATGTTACAGAATATCAAAGCAAGATGATAAGAAATTAACAATAGTCACTATATTGTATATTGTCATCTTCAAAATAGTTGCTCAGATTACAAGATACAGGCATGCAAAACAGATCAATAATACAAGCACTCAGTTTCTTTTCACTAATAGAATTTTAGTAGTGCAATTATCTTAGCGCATAATATTTCTTAAAGTCCACTTTGAACTTAGGATCAATGAACTACAGGAAACTGTGCTTCATAAACTAGCTAGGGAACCTTGATTTCCTCACCAGCTCACTGCATGCTAACTATGTATAATGCCTTCTATAATTCTAACAATCCCATAGAAGAAGTTATTGTTTCCTGATTTTACCAATAAGGAAAACCAAGCAATCCAAAGGTGTCTGCTTACCCCAAGGCAGACAAGGCTCTTTCCAGGCCTGCCTAACCCTAGAGTCTGAATTCTGTCATTAGCTCCAGCACCTTTTGGAACATGTGACTTTTTGGCTAGCTGAGCTAACCATGCATGTATTCCTCACCCCCACCCAGACCTCCTGCTTCCACTGCAGTCTTCTCTGCTCCCTTCTGCTCTTTGCAGTGTTGCCCTCTGACTTGGCTGGCATCTTTGCATTTTAGACATTTCTCACCTGCCAGTTGACACTTCTCTGCATCAGCACCATACACTGTGTATCTAACACACAGCTACTGAGTCACAACTCTTAGGAACACGTTCTCCACACTGCCAATCAGTGTGACAAGCATATCAATAAATTTTTGCTACAACTGATTTAACTAAGTGCATCTTTTCCTTTATCTTGAAAAAGGCATTTCCACAAAGCTGGGTTTTTGTCACATGCTGTATTTCCCTTTTTTGTTTAGTTGGGGAGTTCCAAGTTCAGCAGGATTGCAAATACTATCAAGTAAGGTGATCTCTTCTTTGTACTTTTACGTCAGCTTCAAACACTTTTGAACGGTTGGTAGTAAGCATACTCACGAGTACAGATCCAAATTAGTTACATTTTGACAGAAAGAGGCGTTTCTTTCACATATCCACTCTCAGGTATCTTTATGGGTTTTGCAAGAGCTGAGATGGTTGGGATGGCATCCCTGCTTCTATTTGGGATCAAGCAGTCTGCTGTTATGTTCCACATCTCATGGAAGACATAAGGAAATGGCCATTCACGTTAATGCTTTCAGTTTATCCAGTTTTTAACATTTTGTAAAGTCTGCCACCAGAGCAGGATTTTTTGGGATACATGAATCTTAACATTTTGAATTATACCAAAAGAATAAGAAATTCCTGTGTCATTTGTTATAACATGATACATTTTTCTTTCCTAACAGTAAAAGAAATCATCTTTGCACAATCTTTTAGATTCTGCCAAGTATATGCAAAGTAATTCACTCACCTACCCTTCATATCTTTATTCCCAGTTAAAACCAGAACCTATTATCCTGATATGAGATTCAATATTCATAGAAAGTCTATTTCTCATTTAAAAATAGATGGGTGGGGGAAGGGAGCTTTGGCTGACTTAATTCTGCATCAGCAAATCTTATTTTCATCCCTCAGAGATGTCACAAACATGATACAGTAAGCCAAAAGGTAAGGACAACCAAAGCCAAGTTGGATGTGGTGCGTTAAATGTCTTAAGCTTTACACTAAAACATCCGTGGTATTTTTATCTCCACTTTCAGATAAGGAAATGCAAGGACAGAGATTTAAAGTGTAATGTCCTTTCTCATTAGACCATGCACAAAAGACACTAAAACCATCATCCATGGACCCAAAGTGGAAGAGAATTGGAGGTGGGATATTCCAGGAAATTACAGAATACTCACATTGTTCATTCATAAATAGAACATCTGAGGTTTGACCTTTAGTAAAAACAGGGAATCTGTATCCACAAATATTTGTAATTCTGGTAGAGACAAGTTTGTTTCATATTTTCTGCTCATTTAATAGCGAGTAAATTAAACCAGCTGCCTGTGTCTGTATCTCAACTTGACTTTTGTGTTTCCTAATTATCAAGTTTGTAGCCATTTCATTAAAGATCTACTCTGCGGCATAAGGTTTTCAACTTTTTTTAAATACATATATAGGAGGGAAATTATTATGGGCATATCTATGAATTTGGTAATTCTTTAACAAATCAATAGTTATTTCTCATAAACATAGAGTCTGTGGCTTTGTTGTCTCCCAATGTATTTGAAATTGTAACTAATACAATTAGATTTTAATCAGTATTCACGGTATCTAAACACTAGTGTAAAAAGGAATGTTAAAATGGAATTTGTTTTAGTGACCAATGAACTAACTCCAAACAGTTTTATTCTGAGCACATTCAATGATATTGTGATTTTTTTTTTAAAGCAGATGTGCAGAAGAATAACCTGTGGGCTTTGTTCAGATGTGAATTACGGGGGCACTACCACCAGAATTTCTCATTCAAAATCTGATGTGGGGCCCAAAATGTTACTAAATTTGCCACAAGACTGGGTCCTTTCTCCCTCCAGGACTGCAAATTCTAGGACAAAACCTGGCACCAGTGTAGCAGCAATCAAATTTTTTTTTTTTCTTGGTCAAGGAGTAGAAAAAGTGGGAGAAACCACCATAGTCAGCTTCTGAAACAGAACAAAGCCTGTGGCTTCGATTAAGAATTTGTCCTCTGAAAGATGAGGGTGTAAAGAAAAATTTTAAAAAGGATTATTCATTAAAAGGGGGGACATTTCTTATCCCTTTGTTTTCTCCTTACATGGGCTGGTTTGGGTTTGGGTCAGACCAAGATGGCTCCAGTGGACAGGCGTGTCTTGGGGGTGAGTGCAAGGTCGGTGTGTATCCTCTCTATCTAAACTGGTTTTGCCTGGCTCCATCCGGCACCCTATTTTTGCAGCATTGGCTGGGCCTGGGATATCTTGTCAAGTAAGCCTTTCTTTATCTGAAATAGAACACTGGTTTTTCTCAGCATTGCAGAATATCTATGCCTAGGAACAGAAACCATGGAATTTCTAACAAGTCCCTGGACTGGTATTTGGAAATACTCTTTGAGATCTACTGCTCCATAGGAATGGATCTTCTAGCGACTTTTCTAAAATGGAAATTTCCAGAACTTTTGAAGACTTTACTTACTGTTTTCTAGTATGAAATATCTTAGGAAAGCATGTAGGTAATGTAATACATTTCAGACTGCTGTTATAGATATTTTTTTTTTGCACAAATGCAGCAAAACTCCAGCATAATATGAAAAGCTATGTCAGAAAAAAAAAATAAACTGTTAAAAGGTAGCCCTGCAGGACTGATAAAATGACAGGCAAAGCCCGTATCACTGGAACTGGCTAGGGTTGAGACTTGATGCCACCAAGTGCTAGGTCTTTGCTCTGTCATTCTGCAGATTCCCTGATGCTGCTGGAAAGCTAACAAATGTAGTGGAACAGTGTCAAGAAGAAAAGAAATGCCTTTGCCTCTCGCGTGTATTTTAATATTGTGCAAATAAACTGCCTTCGTTCCTCAAATAACTTTAAAATATTTTCATTAGGCATTGCCTTGGGATTTATATTTTAAGAGAGACTACATATGCAAGTAATTTAAATCAGAAACCCTGACACTGTGTTGTAAAGTTTGGTTTAGTGAGAGCAAATGGAAAATTCAGCAGAAACATTATTTGCATCACTTTATACTATAATTCAGAAATCTGCTCAGAAAAAATCTAGTAGTATATTTCTGAGTAAATAATACAGTTCTATTCAATGCCTTCTGTTCTTTAGAATAGTGGTAGAAAACCTATGGCACAAATACTGTTTTTCTCTTAAGACAAAAGATAGATTTGTCTTTTTCTAAACTAGAACTTTAGCATTTAGGTTTCATTGCAGTGTTAGCCTTTTGCAACAGCCAAGTGGGTTTGGGGTTGTAGTCCAAAAACAATAAAACAGGTGTTAAACCCCCCCAGCCTCCACCTCCCCTGTCCCCAGACTATAAAGCCTAAAGCAAGTTTCAAGGTCTTTCATGTAGAGGGTGTTAGGATTCTGTGAAGCTGGTTTCTCTTACTTTAGCTGACACCCCATTTTCAAAGTATGACAGAGAACTTGAAGGTTTCTGGAGGTCAGACAGGGCACTTGGCAGGACCCAGAGTTATAAAAAGCTACAGTCCACTCCTACCTTGATCCTTGAGGTGAGAAGGAGCCACTTTCTGATCATTTCCACCAACTTCCTGTGACCACATGGCCACTTGGAGAGAGATGTGTCTCCTTAAAAGTGAGAATTGGAAGACTGAGTATTTGGTATGGACCTAAAGGGGAAAAGCAGGGGACGCTCGCTGGTCCTCTGCTAACAAGGCAGAGGCGAGATGGTTCCATTGGCAGAGGCTGCATCTCATTAGTGAAGAGGTGGACAGGTTGTATTTTCTGTGTTCCCTGTGGGAAAAGGCAATATAGGAATCTCAGAAGTGGAGATCAAGAATTTGCATGTGTAATAAATGCTCCAAGATGCTACTGTAGATTAGGGGTACAGACTTTGAGAACCCGCAGAGAGTCTCCTGGCAGCCCCAGGAAAGCTGAAACAATAATGACATCTTTGGTGGCACCTGGTATGCCCAGCATGAGATCACACCCTTTATAAAGCTAGGCAAGAAAGTCAGATGTTATGTGAATCTCCACGGATTATCACTTTCCTATTACAACTTTTGCAAACTGCTACTGAATTTCAACATCACGAATATTAAATTATAGCACTCTCATGGCAGCTTTGTTAAAATAAGGTTTTTAGCCTTTCCTTCAACTGTTTTTCACTCTGAAATGTGCAAAATGTATTTGAACTTTGCATAGAACCTGAACAAACAGTATGAATGAACAGTTAGTTCGAATGTCCCTTGATTCCCCAGTGCCACCTACGGAACATCAGGTGCGCTAACGCGATTCCTAGGAACAGGGTGCTGTGGCACCAGGTTTATCTGCCTGCTGGCCTGTGAACTTCTCAGTGGTTCCTTTAAGGCATTATAAACTCATGGTCGCCTTACACTGCACTTCCCTCTTAAAATAGCACTTACAATGTTATTGTTTGCAATTAGAAGGGATCTCTGCAAATTATTTCATCCATCTCTTCAGCTCCACTGATATTCTTCCACCTGAAGCTCATTAAGTATTAAGTTATGGGCCCAGTCATTTCATCAAATGGATTCTTAAAACAAAAGTAGCTCCAATTTTTAAGGGGATTTTAAAGCCAGTTTTACAACTGAGGTTTATTTGGTATGACTTTTTGTTAGCGAAGGTGTTCTCATACCCTGGAGCATTTGGGAAACTAAACATGTTAATCTGCTCTTTGAATCATCTTGCACCTTTTCTTTCTTTGGTCAAATTGAATATTGAAGTGACTCAAGCTGTACTTATTAACTCCCAAAATGCTACTGCCAAACTATATTTTATAATTATACAGGTTACTTAGATAAACATTACAATAAATCGGTGCCAAATCAAGATTTTAAAAATCAATCTTTCACAGACAGAATATGGACTTCTGATAAATGTCAGAGTAACATTAAAATCTTTTTAATTAAATATTAATTCAAAATAATGTCTAGCGTGAAATATCTAAGTATTCCCTAGTCACATTATTAAGATTTCTCCCTTACTATACTTGGAAGATGACATTTGATGAGAAAAAAATTGAACAGTAGAGGAAAAAATATAAATTGTTAATTAGCTCAAGTAGATCTTTACAAGGAAAGTTATGTGATGGTTTGCCAGTAAGAGGAATGGAAGGGTAATGTTTAGAAATAAAATTGCTTACTCCAAAAAGTTCAAAAACTTCTCTGGATCATCAAGCTTAGACTTTTAAGTATTATGTTCTACACATCAAATTACAGGATATTAATCCTAAAATTAAGAAGGAGGCTAGAAAGTATCTTTTTTATTTATTTATATTTCTTACTAGGAATTGCATTGTTCTCCAAGTAGCAAAGACCTTGGAAATCACAGCTTAATGATATAAACTTTCTTTTCCTCACATTCAACAGGAAGGCAAAGATTACCTGTTGTTAACTGGGCTGAGGTTCTTCTAATTCATAAGTCTTTTACTCTGAGGGTGCGAAATGACTATTGCTACTTGAACTGTTTATTATGACTTCCAATCATGGCAATGATGAAAAAATAAAGGAAAACAATAATGGGCAATTTTTTTTAAATGTCTTAGTGCATATCTATTGGTATCTTATGGATGGAAAGTAGCCAGTATTCACCTCTATGATAAAGTTGACAAAACAAAACAAACAAACAAAAAAAGCTTTTAGTTAGGCACAGTGTCAACTCTGACAGAATTAGCCTGTCGATAAAGGAAGAAGTGAAAAATGGTTCTCTGTCTACTCATCTCAAATACAATCATGGTGATTTGATTTTTCTATGGAAACACAGTGGGCCAAAGAAAAATAAAGACATAACACCTAATGTAGAAATGAAGTGACACTGTGGCTGTAAAGACATTAAAATTGATTTTGAGGTCTACTCTTTCGAAGTGTGGAAAACAGTGCCTTATGTAAACCTTCCATCCACAGCTTTCTTCCTCTCCCACACTGAGAAGGCAGCCCTCTGCTTCCTGAGGGGGTGTAGTACGGGAACAATGATCCTCTGTACATTTGCAGCTCTCTCTGCAGCAATAAATCAAGGCCACTATTGAAGAGGTTTTGACAGATTTTCTTCCATTTCCAAGATTTTAAAATGTTTTTCTAAAAGAGTGGAGAACAGAAAATGTTGACTCCCTTGCAGATATCAATCAAACAATTCAAACACTTGCTAAACTTACATATTTAACAGTGCAACCATATGTCATTATTATGTGAGAATCCAAGAACTAGATGATACCCATTATTACAGATAACCAAGTAACAAAAGAATGATAGGCAAAAACCGAAAAGAAACATTTTCTAAAATCCTAAAACATTACAACTATCTCACTCAGTGTTACAGAATGAGACAAAGACTAGCAAAACACAAATGACTGGATTGCATTCCTTTGCAGAAAAAGAAATTATTTTTGTTGTATTTTAAGTCTGTAGGCTATGACTTCCTATCTTTTCAACTTTCATAAAGATTTATTTGACTATTACAGTGTCATCTAAACTTGCAAAACCACAGTGCTCTCCTTCCATTTGTAATCTGTTTGGGAAGTAAAATCCAAGTACAATGTTCTAGTTACTGATTTAGTTTTCTGTGACTCATTTCTGACTGCAGTGGGAAAAACTACAGATGACTACGAGTGAAAGGAGGAAAATATTCTGCTCCGTCACATTCCATGTCATCGCCATTACCTGTGTGGTTTGGTCTTTGTATGTACTGATAGATCGGACAGCAGAGGAAATCAAGCAAGGCAATGACAATGGTGAGAAAATGTCTTTCGTCTTCTCTCCTTTTTTTGATTATAATGGGGGTGGTTTGTGCTCACGTATGTGATACCTGAACAACAGCCAGTGCTTGCAGTGGAGTCTTCCTCACTTCCGCTCTTGATTACCTCTGACTGGCACAGGGGTCCACGCCAACATGGAGACATAGCAAGTCCATGTAAAGCTTCACAGGAGGAAACACACAGATGGCCTTCACCACCACCTTAGGCTTTTCAGGAGCTGAATAAGGACCAGGTTTTGCCTGATATAAAAAGACAAACAGGTGCAAAGATGGAAGGTTTTAAATTGTATTACATTCACCTTACTTGTTGCTTCCTTTAATGCATGGAGAGGATGCACCAGGGGAGAACATGGTATAGCTTGACAGACTGGGTTAGCACCACGGTTTAAAAGTTAAGCCATGCCCGGTTTGATTGTAAAGATGATGTTAAATTTGCAAAGAAAGATGTTTCAGAATATCTTCTTCTATTTCAAATGAGTAGATCATTTAAAACAGAAGCAAAATAGGAAGCACAGTGGCTAAAAAAATGTCGCCAATACTCATTTCTGAAGGTACCAATTCTCTTTCCTGTTAGACACTATGGGCGTCAACCGCTAGCCTGACACCCAGCTGGTGAAACAGGAAGCAGTATTTCCACACATGCCTAGAAACGGGTGAATTTGAAAGGAGAAGTTTTTCAGATGGTCACATTGTAAGTCTGTAGTGTCATGAAAAGCATTTATATGACCTATTTGCCCCCAAGATGGAAATTAAAACAGGAAAAAGATGGGGTAAAATGAAAGGGAAAGAAAAAGACAGAATTTTAAAAGGCTTGTTGCTTCTGTGTTTGTATGGGTTCATCTGCAGAAAGAAGCTGGTCCACTCAGACTGGCCCTCCGCATGGCACACCTGTGGAGCTTTGCCTCTAGCATCTCAGAAGCAGGAGGGGCTGGGAGAGTACGAGGAAGTGTGTGGTCCACCATATGCACTGCAGTTATGGTTAATGTAGTTTAAAGAAGGGGAGAGAGTTAGAAGACCTGGTGCAGAGTTGCGGGACCTACTGTCCTATTCTGAAAGCGTGAAAACTACCAAGTCTAAACAATGGAAAGCCCACAGGGTGGGGGTATGTTTTGCTTTTCATTCAGTAATGACTCATTTGTGGGCTCATTCATATCAAACTACATTGTTCTCAACATTATGCACTGTTTCAGAAATTCTTGAATTTAAAATGTTGTATTGCATCTTCATCAAACACATTCCGTGAGAGTTTTGATTTTTGTTTCTTTGTTGTTTGCTTTTGTCTTGGGGATTGTTGCTAAATTCTAAATCCATGTTTCTTCTAGGTGTAGACAAAAGTCAGGCAACAGAATGTGTGCCATAAACACTGCATCACATGTGCATGGAAAAATGGGGGCTTCCCTGTCTCACGTCACCCAGGGCACTGGGAGGGCTCAGGTGTTTTCTGGGCAACCCAGAGCAGATCTGATGCCCACTTCATATGTTTGGATGAATCATGTAGAACTCAACATTTGAGAACCATGAATTTGCCCGGAGGTGATGCAGCCACTGTCCCCTCCCAGGATTCACCCTGACCAAGCCTGGCTGCAGTAGACTGCAGGGCCTCTCTTCTGGAGCCACAGGACAAGAAAAAAAGGTGAAGGTCACCTCTGAGAAGTAATGACAGAAACAGTCCATCTCATCCATAGGCAGACCCTCACAAGACACTTGTAAGAAAATCCCTCTTATATTTATTTAGTCAGCTGAACTTCTGAGACATGAGCTGTGATCATTGATGCTACAGTGATCATAACCTTCTCGACTTCAGCCACCTAATCTCTCCAGAACCCCCAAATTCTCTGGCCCTTCCATTTTCCTGTTTCCGTGCTGATTCTTACATGTCTAGCTGCCCTACCTATGTTAGCAACCTCCCACATTTACCTCCCGCTCATAGCACGCTCTAGCCCAGGCAGCTGCCTCCTCACGAGGGCCTGGCAGCCTCGGCAGCCCCAGCCTCAGTGTGTCAACTCACAGCTTACCCATCTCTCACTCTGAACACTCAGGGACGTCCAGTGACATCCAGCAGCCAGGTCCACCACCAGCCTTCATTCCTGATCTCCCCACTTCCGTTAGTTCAGTCACCAAATCCTGTTTGTTTTACTGCATTTGCCCCTGGAGTCTGTCCATTTATATCCTTCCCCATGGCCAAAATCCAACTTCAAACAATTGTTCTTTTCTTTTCTTACGTGAAAACTGCAAAAGCTTCTTAATTAAACTTTTTCCAGTTCTGTCATGATCTGTAATGTAATCACGCCAAATTTATAAAATCATGAATGTGATCAAATTCTGTTTCCATTTAGCCAATATTCTCAATTTATAACCCAAACTCTTTGGTGGGTTGTGCTTCCTGCCCAGAACTTAGCTGTCAGTGGTTAGGCTGAACATCCACTGTGCTCCTCTCAAATATAGACCCCCACACAGCCTTCTCCTTACGTGAGCCATTTCCTCCTGTCTTCTCTTGCCCACCGCCAGCACACATATGAACACTCACCTCATCTCGCATGCCTCCCTATCTCTGATTCACTGCTGACAGGTAATATCACCCATTCTGGGAGTCCTACTTCACCTCCACAATCTAGGATAATTATTGCTATCACAGTGGTGCTTGATTATCAGCCCATGACCAACATTAACATCCACTAGGCATTTGTGGATGTGCTTAAAAACACACATTCTAACCTTCCAGTCCCCTGGACCTATATAACAAGAATCCTGAGGTGCAGAATGGCGTTTTATGCTTTAAAGTCTAAAGACAATTCTGACGCCTGCCAAAGTTTGAGAGCCACTGTCTTGCCGTGCGTTTCCATAGCACCCTGTATCCTTCTCCATGGGGGGCTCCACCTTGCTTGCATATTAGTGTTGCCTGAGTATCAGTATTGCTTGCAGAGATTCCATAACACTATACAAAGCCTGAACTTTATCCCTAGAAATTCAGACTTAATTCCCACTATGTGATGAAGCATGTTAGAAGTCACGGTGAGAATCTCAGCCCTATCATGAGACTACCACACTGATGTTGTCGCTCACTGAATTCTCTGTCTCCCCTCACTTGCTCACAGCAGGCTGGGCCATGTCTGTCTTGATCACCACCATGTCCCTGACTGTGTCTGGGAGCTGCAAGTGGCTTAGTCAATCTGGTAGAAGAAATGGTGAAGCATGAATGACTTGTACCCATGACTTTCCACCTTTTATTTTCTTTAGACTCTTACTTGAAATATTTGTTTCTTTCTCAGTTCTGTGTGGGTACAGAATTTCTGACCTCATCTCCCAATAGTCTGCCCTTCAGGGTAGTCAGATTTCCCAATAAAATCTTAACTAATCATCAAACTAATCGTCAGCTTTTATGTTATGAATTATTTTCAGTTTCTTAAAGGCAGTTGAAAATGAGATCATTTTTATCTTTGGTATACAGAGCTTTTGAATTAGCAAACAAGATATCTGTCAAGACATGGAGTCCATGGTTGTTCCTACAGGGGTGAAACAATGGGACAGTTCCTAGGACACATGGAAACCACAGTGGCTTTTATAAAAGGTTTCATCTGCATTTATGCTCCAGTTGCTCTTGAGATCTTAAGTCCCAGTGTATGCACTAAAAGGAATGTGGGCATCTCTATGATTTAACCTCCTCTGGCACTGGGTCTGTGAGTGCTGATCCTTGATTTACTTTCAAAATTTTGGGGGGAACTTCACACTTTAACAGCTACATATTTCAAATTTATCTAGAAAACCTTCAGAAATAGTTGAATAGGAACAAACTGTCCTTTTCAACCAGAACTGAGATTGGATATGAAACAATAAAACCTTTTGAACTGTAATGACAATGCAGAAAGAAAAAAGTCTGTGTGCTTTAAAATATGCAAGATTAAATATGCATGATGCTCAGATATGTCTGTCACTCCAGTCTCTTTCTATTTCTCTGATGATAAAATACATGCAGTGAAATAAATGGCACTTAGATTTTAACACTTTCAATTACTCTTACT
Source organism: Hydrochoerus hydrochaeris (assembly GCA_004027455.1). Taxonomy (NCBI): domain Eukaryota; kingdom Metazoa; phylum Chordata; class Mammalia; order Rodentia; family Hydrochaeridae; genus Hydrochoerus; species Hydrochoerus hydrochaeris. Next base: position 117,610 of record PVLA01000162.1, on the reverse strand, counting down.
GCTAACTTGAATTTGCATAATTTTTCCACCTGCCCTATCTTTACTGATTCTGCAAGAGTGATCCATTGCACTATTCATGTTTTAAATTCAAAACACAAAAATACAAACTAAAAAAAGCAACAATTTATAGCATAGGTTATATATTCCTTATGCACAGATTTTTTTTTTTTTACTTTTGAATATTTGCATGTACATAATGAGATGTCTTGGGGATAAGACCCAAGTCTAAGCATGAAATTCACTTTTGTTCTTACACTTGTATACATAGTCTGCAAGTAATTTTAGTATGAACTTTGTCTACAACTCATCAAATGAGCTAGAATTTGCTAGAAAATAAGCTGGAGTTTCCCACTACAGTGACATATCAGCACTCAGACTTTACAGCATCTTTTATTTTGGATTTCAGATTATGCATGCTGAATCTATACTAAAGAAAATGTAGGTGCAAACACCAATGTTGTTCCAGAATTATGTAAATATATGGACCATGAGGGAGTACAATAACAAACTGATTTTGTTTTGATGACTAACTCTCTTGTGAGGCTTAACTCCTCCAGGGCAAGCATCATACCTCATTATTCACAGAGCAGGTGGTTAATAGAGACTCAACCATTTTTGCTAGGTGTGGATGACTTCAGAAGAAATGAGCAACCCAAGTACAATAAACACTGGGTTGGGTGAATTGTCAGAGGCCAGTTTTAGCTCTTCTTTGGTCACTGGTTGATTTATGTTGAGGGAAGCAATTCTTTTCTCTGAAGTTCATTACCTCATTTGTAAAACCAGAAGAGCTAGACTTAGAGTCTTCTAAAGATTCTTTTGTATGATTCATTTTTCAGATATCACAAACCTGACCTTGCATCAGAATATGTGTGTGTTTACATAAAAAACACACATATATCACACATGTTTACTCACTGTACAAATTATGATAAAATAAATTAAGGAAAAGATAGATTCAAGTTTTGCTGTTGTTGATTAAAATAATTTATTCAACTAGTAACTGGGAGAAAACTGACTAACATATATGCTTCCTTCTACAAACACATTTAGTAACAGCATAACCTTAGCCCAAAATGTCTCAGCTTCACAGTGAGATACATTTTCTAAATATACCCTGCTTTTGCAGGTTCTCCTCTGCTGTTTGGTGATTTTAAAAGACTTTTAGACACACTCTGGGAATTTCCAGTCACATAATCTGCTACATACAGTATGCAGAAAACTGAAAAATCAAGGTTAAAAGCTGGAAGAGACATTAGAAATCATCAGTTTGAAGATGAGAAAATGAATAATTTGCTGATCTCCAGCTAAATAACAAAACCCACCTTGGACCACCAGGTTCACTCAGTCTGACCTTAAGAGTAAAGCGAAAAAGTGAAATATTCCAGATACCTGTGCGGCTTCAGGGGTGAAAGATCAAGCCCTGACTAACTTGGGAGAGAAATACATTCTCTGAGAAACAATATTGCTGGAAAGTAGATGGGTCAAAGACGCCTATGACTAAGCCTCAGTTCATAAGCCATCATCATCTGAAAAGCTTGGCATAAATGTTTCCTATCAGATACAGCGGACACATTTGCTCCTTCAGCATTCAGGGACCATTTAGTTTATTTCTGGTAGGATCCCTGAGGTTTTCTCCAGATGAAGGAAGGGAATGCTAGCCACAAGGGATGCCCAGAGACACATACATGCAGAGGATGTGCAGCTCTGCCTAAGTGCTAGAGCCCCCTGCCTAACAGCTAACTGGACATCTCCCCTCCTGGACTTTGCAGAATTTCATTTCCTGAAGTCAAGGAGGGTCACCTTCAAGCCCCATAAAGTTAGAGATGAGTGGTAAGCACCAGTGAAAGCTCTGCTGTTAACCCACAGCCCCATCCACCAAAGAGTGTAGCATTTAAATCATTCAGAGCATAATACAGTGACAATTTACATCTACATAGCATGATCTATGTGTCAGGCAATGTTAATTAATCCCCTAAAAACCCTATCAGAAGATATTATTTTACTTTCACTTTAAATGATGGACCAGTGAGCCTCTGCTGTATAATGAACCAGGAATAAATACGGATTTGTGCAGAAAAACTACCACTGAGAAGTCATTAACCACAATAAGGGGAATCCTTGTTGGCTTTGGTTGCCAAGAAATTGAATAAAATCTTGAATTATTTTGGAATTAGGGAATTTCTTAGCCAAAAAGGAAGGGGTTTCTGGGAGTAAGGATGGTAAACTAGTAACTGTAAAGGAGATGGTGGCCCTGGGTTGCAGCGGTGCTGTTTGTAGACAGTAGTCTGATTTCAAACAGGTGCATGCCCGTGGACATCCCTAGTGTTTGTCTCTTGGTTCAAATCCAATAGACAATGAAATGAGGAAAACGTAGGGGTTTCTTATGTTAAAAGTAGTTTATGTTTAGTTTTCATTCATCTTTATATTTTTCTTCAAATTGTTTATGTATAGCTACTTTCACCCGGACACCCCAGCTTCTTTCATTTGCTTTCTAGAATAATCTCACACAGCCCAATCCCTAAGAATCTAGCACCAGCTTTGATGTTCATTTCTACCTCTCTGTCTATAGTGCTTTCACTTGTTCTTTAAATAAACATTTCCTTATAAATTGTGGTTCCAGCAGCATTACAACTTCAAACATTTTGTGTGATGTAGCACTTAGATTCCTCTAATTTGTAAAATTTTGAAAATCACATTAAAGGCCAAATGTACTGATAATCTTAAACCCGTCCTGGAAAGAACACTGACTATTTTGGCAGGGTGTGTTCAAACACCACATCACATAAATGCAATTATAAAAAGAAGGCTTGGGAGAATTTATTTAATAATTATATATTAAGACTGTTTGAGAACTCATTGCCCTAGCATGATGTTATGGAATACAAACAAAAAAATTAAATTTATTAAGAAAAACAAAATCAGGGCCAAGGATTTAGCTCAGTGGCTCAACCTCTTGCCTGGTAAGTGTGAGGTTGTGAGTTTGATCCCTGGTTAAAAAAAAAATCCTCATTTCTTCAGATAACAATGGTAGGTAGAATATTTTTTCCTCCAATTCCTGTTCAAGAATTTCCAAGAAATGATCCAGAAATAGAGATGGACAGAGTTTATTGCTAAACCTACAGAAAGATTCCAAGAACAAAAGCAGCAGTAGAGATGAGTCCTTTATTTCAGAGATAACAGTGGATGATTGAATTTGCTAAAGTTGTGTTTTCCAAACTCTTCTTCCAAACTGGAAGAATGCTCAGAGCATTTCCAAGTATAGTCTACAGCTTCAAATACATACTGGTGAAAACAAAGAATTCTTTGGATTATACAAAGTATCTGCAAAAAAATGAAACTTTATTTCTTCCCTTCTGGGTTCCTGTCTTTCTTTATTGTACACATTCTCTCATTTTTGCAGAAGATAGCATAGAAACTGAGAACTGCAACAAAATTGAGTATGAAGTCAATTTGTTAAGTTTCAATAAAAGGAGGCAAGTATAGCTTACCAATGAAAACATTCTTGAAAAATCCATTTAGCCCCATTTTAGAATCTTCTCCCAAACTATGTGTATAGTGAGTTTTCCAAGGTAAAACTGTACAATCAGTCAATAATAATTTCTTTAATTAAAAAAAACCCATTTAGTTCAAAGAAAGGGAAACAATAGGCTGTCTCTTGAAGATGACCACTTGGACAATGAGTTTGGATCCAAATGGCTTCTGTATGTGAGATTAGGTGATACTTAACTGTAAACCTAGTCCAAGGGCTCAGGGGGAGCTTGGTCTTCCCAAGGGTGTATTGCTGAAGGATGCACTGAGCAGAAGAAATCAATTCACAGTTACCTTATGAAGGAAAGATGAAATTGATTCTCTTAAGGCAGGATGAAGAAAATTGGCAGCTGATTGTTTCTGGCTCAGGTGTTTTTTTTTTTTACTACATTATGGATTTTAGTCACTATTACAGGAAAGAAAGATAGGACATGAGTAAAACTTTTTTCCAATTGTTCAACAAGATCAAAGCGTCATTGACAAGAGCAGCTATAAAGCTTTCATTCATCCCTAAATACCTGCTGAACAAGGTACCATGAAAAATAGACTATCCAGGTTCTGTGCCTGTCAAAATCATAGCGTGGCAAAGATAAAATATTTACACTAGAAATTGAATTCTGCCACAAGGAAAGAAATGATATGAAACTGAAACACTGAGAAAATTCCCAGCAAGAAATTACTTCTGACTTGGGTTTCTTTTTTAGGAGAGGGGGCGGAGCAGGTAAGCAGAAAAAGGGAAGCAAAATCCAGAAAAGAATCATAAGCAAGGTTCAGAAATAGCAAATCTCTAGGCATTTCATGGTAGTTTGATTTAGCAAATAAAAAGGTGGATGAGATTCATGAAGATTTCCCTGAAAATGGAAGATAAAACACATTTCATCACCAGATTGTCTGTGGTTGAGTTTTTTAAATATAGAGAAATTACTGTTTATAGCTTACTTACTCCCTCCCCAAAAAAGTAATCCTTCAATGTTTGGAGAACTCCAATATGTCTTATTTGTACAACTGAATCCTCCTTGTTAACTTCCTTATAAACAAACCTGAGTGTCTTCTACAACAGGGATTCTCACCCTTACCACTACTAACATTTTAGAATAATCCTTTTGTAAGGAACCATGCCAGGCAGAGACCACTCAGCAGGCATATGTGAAAGCAACAAGGCATTCAATTTCATTCTTGGGCACAGGCAGACAGAGGGCAAAGAGGCCATCTTTAGGAAACAAAGGAAGGCAGGCTTCTTTACATGGTGTCTTAGTTAATTTTTACTCATTGTTGAGACAAAATAGCTGATGCCAAATTTAGGGAAAGAAAGGTTTACTTCTTACAGTTCTTGGAGATTTCAGTCCATACTCAGTTGGCTCCCAGGCACCATGGCATGTCAGGGCAGCCATTCATGGCCGCTGCAAACAGCAAAAGTAAAAGGGAAAAACACGCCTTCTTCCTGCAGTTACACTGGCTCCACCCCTGGGCTGGCGAAAAACTCACACCACCAATCCCAGCACCAGACAACAAACCAGTCACAAATGCTAGATATTTGCCTCCAAAACTGAATGAGGCCTTAGGGGACCATTTAAATAAACCACAACATATGGCTTGAAAGAAGGCAAGGGATATTTGGTAGGCAAGATCTTAGTAATCATCAGTGGTCAAAATTTTCTAAATGTCTCATGCCTCAGTGGGTAAAGTCCTTGAGATGTCCGGTGTCTTCAGGTGTCCCAGTGCTTGGAAGATTCCATGCTGTATTTTATCCCTTTTATGACATCCTGTGTTTGCTGGCCGAGAGCAACCTTGGTGCCAAGCTGGGCCTTCACTGAGAACAAAGCCACTGCTGGTAAACAGGTTGGACAATGGGAAAGTCATGCCCAAATCGAGTCAGACACCTTTGTTGGAAGAGTGTTTTTCTATGCATTATAGGGCAATGTTGAGCAGTAACCCTGGCCTCTGTTTACTAAGAGTCAATAGCAGCCCACCTAACTCTAGTTCTGACAAAGTACAATGTCTTCAAACAATGCCAGATCCCCTTAAAGAACACAGCACGATCAGAAATCTGTGGCCCACAATGAGTCAGTGTGCTAATGGCTTCTCTCTGTGCAATGAAAACAAAAGTCTGTTTGCATTCCAAATGTGAAGACTCTACATGGAAAGGAGTTTATCTTTTGCCATTGTTACTCTGCTTTCAGTGAGAACATATATATTATCCAGCCATTTATATATGTGTGCCACCACTTATCTGTGAATACTAAAATCATCACACATTCCAGATTATTCTTCAAAATTCCCCATAAATCACTCACACAGTCTTAGATTTAAAGTATTTTAAAATAGATAGCAGGTAAACTTCTTTCTATGCAAAACATGAATCAAATTCCAAAACTATCCAAGATTACAGGGTCAGGATCATTGGGTAATGGTCTCAATTTGGGCATTAAATACCAGTAGCAAAAGAGGAACAAGGAGATAAAGATTTGAAATAGGTTTTTAAAGGCCTTTGAGCAGTGTATTTTTAGTTCATTTCCTTTGCTGAAACACCAGAAAAATTAAGACTTGAGCAATGTTTATTATACCCGCTTGATTTTTTAAAACAATATTTTATGAGTTTTTTCGTGAAGAAACAGTCTTTTTAAATATATATACAACAATAAATTGTTCCCAAAATAAATAATTTTATGTAAGTGACACTTAGGATATGTTTTAAGTATAGATTACATAATGCAAATCTTTTGAAGGCTCAGTGGAGCAGTGAAAGCAGGACAAATTTTTTGTTTTGTTTCTGCATTGCTGAGAATTGAACCCAGGATCTCAATTGCCCACATGCTGGGCAAGCGCCTTACCTGAGCTAAAATCTCCAGGCTAAAAATTTTAAAAAGTTATGTTCACTGCCCAAAAATCATTATTATTTAAGGTATTGTATTTTTTTTTACTTTCTATAATAAAATGAGTTGATAAATTTGTGAATAAATACAAAGCATACCTATGCCATAATTTCTGTAATTATCTCTTTTCCTGTCCTTCAACGAAGCTCTTTCTGCAGGGTACTAGAATGTTGGGCAAGTGTACACTGTTGTCACTAGATAGAAATCTGTCACTACATACACACTGAATATGAAAATTTATCTGAACAAAGAAATCAAACCTGGGCAACATACTTCCATTGTTAAAATCATTATCATTAGAATCAAAGATATCTGTGGGTGGAAGGAACTATGAAAATACTAACATATGACTAATAAAAAACTGCCAAAGATCCAATACAGCCCATTGCAGACTCTAAACTTTCTAAAATTAAATTAGATAATTTCTTGACAATAAATGCTCAACGTTTCAGTTTGTGAGATCAGAAATAGATAAGGCGCCCTGGTGCTCCTTGTTTATCTTAGAAACAGAGTGCTTTGTCATGATGGAGACACAGTATCTGCTTTGCTTTTCAAAACATAAAGCAGGAGGTTGGTGCTATGATGCATGCCTGAAGTTCTAACGTTTTGGGATGCCCATGCAGGAGGATCCCAAGTTCAAATCCAATGTGGGCAGCCTAACAAGAACTTCTCTCAGAATAAGAAACAAACAAAAACAGGAGCTGAGGATAATAGTTCAATGATAGAGTGTGCTGGCTTGATTCCCAGTAATACACCTCCATACATGCACATACAGAGGACCATAAAGCAAATAGCACTGTTATAAAATGTAATATATTTTTATAACTATTCACTGTTGTAATAAAAGCCCAATATGAAATCACGGATTATCACATCCTGTGGTTTCTAGCCCTTCCTACTATGTTATGCTGAACCATACGCTTGACAACTTTTCTCATTAAGCAATTATGTAACTCATATGACCTTGGTGTTGGAAAAATGAACTTTGATCATCACATATTTCACATTTACTGTGAGTGGGCTTTGTAGTTACAGAACTCCTTTAAGATAATTTTTAAAATTTTTAAAATTATGCTTCTTGGTAAAAGAAAGCTTTTTTCCACCTAGTAAAAGAAATTAAAGGAAAATATAGATGTCTAGGAAAGTGATGGATCACAGCAATAAAATATAAGATTTAAGAAATGAATGGTTAAACTAATCTTTGCATGTCCATATCCAGTAATTCTGTTTGGTAAGAAAGATACGGCAGTGTTCCTTCTCACTTTTTTTCCTCAGGTGGAATAAGGGTTAGGAGGTCTGTTTACAGAAGCCCACACAAATGTCACCAATTTTCTCCTTCCTCAGTGTTCCTGTCCTGAAGACCATGAAGAATGAAGCCCAAGAACACAGCAATGGGGAACAAACTGGGTGTAGTTTATTAGAAAACAGAGAAAAGCTCTCACCAGCTGAGAGGCCCCAAGGGAGGAAGCTGTGGAGGAACTCAAATCCAGAGGTTTATATGCAGACTTTGTACAAAAATGAAAAATGCTTTTGCTAGCCTTCCCTCACACTAACTTCCCAGGGCTTGTGTCGGTTTACTCGGGCTGGTGCCCTCACCTGCCTATGCTATTTCCTGATCTCACATGTCTCCATTACCTCTCTGTTCTAAATGGATTTTAAATTCTGACCCTTGCCATCAGTATGTGCACTATCCTTCCATAAAAACTTAGTTAAAAAGATTAAGTGCTGGAGTTTTCAAAGTCCAACATGGTATTTGAAAATTACAGCAAGTTATTGATGCTAGGAGAGGTCACTGGAGCGATAGTCGAGAAAATGTCCTGTTTTATCAGTATTTTTATAGTATTTGAAAGGAATTAGGCTGAGTTATAAATCATACTAGTCAATATATACTTACTAACAATATATCTCTTAACAATATGATTTGGCAAGTATGTTCTTTTGAAGGGAACTACTAAAAAAACAAAACTACCAAATCCTTTAACAACAATTTGTTGATAATATTCTCTTTTTATTTTAAAGGTGTCCTTGAATGGCCATTTTGGACAAAACTGGTTGTGGTGGCCATTGGCTTCACAGGAGGTCTTGTCTTCATGTACGTGCAGTGCAAAGTCTACGTCCAGTTGTGGCGCAGGCTGAAGGCCTATAACCGTGTGATCTTTGTGCAAAATTGTCCAGATACAGCCAATAAACTGGAGAAGAACTTCACAAGTAATGTAAACACGGACGTCAAAGATGCAGTGGTTGTGCCCGTATCACAAACAGGTACAAATTCACTGCCATCTGCCGAGGTTGGCCCCCCGGAAGTCATACCGGTCTGATGGAACTAGTTGGGAGTTTCTTCACCAAGAACATCTTCGTAGCCTTCAGCCACTACAAATGACAGATGTGATCCTGCATTATTCACTCCCTTCATCTCCTTTCTCTTACTGACTCATTTTTCCTTACTTTGCTCAGAAAGGAAAGGAGGAAAAAGAAAATCAAATGACTAGGTTCTCACGGAGGAACCTAAAGGATGATACAGAAATGTGAAGTTTGCCGGAATGATTTCTAAGACAATAAAGAACCACTGGTACAAGGAATGCTTTTAGGCAATGAAGAAAGATTAAATGGACACATGACTTTCTTTATAGTAGCAGGAGAAATGTTCAAGAACACAGACTTGAATTGCAGTGTGTATTTCTTCTTCGGGCCTTGTAATGTTGGCTATCTCACATGGAAATAACAAACATATTTGGTTTTAAGCCTGAAATGATCTGCATTGTCTTTAAGTCACAGTGGAAGTAAAGTTGGAGGATGCATATTTTGATATACAGATTTTTATGGCTGTAGTGGAGCCTGGTTATTTTGACAGATGCATGTTCTAAAAATGGATGCAACCCACACCTGGAGATAGTAATACCTGGAATCACATTTAAGTCATGGACAAAAGATTCTCTAGAGGATGTCTGAGTTTAATTAGCTCCGTTAAGTACCCACAGAAATGGAAATCAATTATCAGGTCCTATATTTCATCTGGTTCCTCTAACACAGTGTTTGCCCATATAAATAGGGCACTGGATGCAAATGTGGGCCACAAATGTAAATTTAAAATTTTCAAGTAACCCTATCAGGAAACATAAAAATGGGTGAATATTAATTATGATCATTTTAACACTATAAATGCAAGTTATTTCAACATCCAATCAATGTAAAGAATTATTGAAACTGTTTTTAAACCAAGACCTCAAAATCTAGTATGTATTTCATAATAAACCTCAACTTGAATTAACTGTATTAGATAGCACAGCTCTAACGTTAGAACTTAATAACAGTTGAGTATTTCAGTGGCTTAACTCATTGCTTTATTTCAAAGTTTCATTTAAAGACCATGATTTTACAAAGCACTAAAGTAATCAAATTAAGTATCCTGGTTTGCAGAATGCAAGAAGTCACCATTATTCTAAAGGAGTAAAACAAAAATATGGAAAGTAATCTGCCTGCAGCAAGTTGTAAAATTAACTTGTTTGCTACTATGAAGTACTTATGATAGGGAAGAATAATTAAATATTTTTTGTTATTACAGCAAAATGGTAGTTTTTAAAATCCATGTCAGTTGAATGATTACAACCAAGAATGTAGATCCTATTTTTCAAAAACTGAGTTATTTACCTTGCTCAGTTAAGAAGCAAAAATACTCAAGATTCTGTAAGTATAAATTGAGTTTTTAGGTTTGAGTTACTGCATTCTTTACATATTTATATAAAACTCAAGTATGAATGATACTGAAGTGAGCTACATTAATAATTGTAGATATAGTGGCCTGCTGAAAGAAAGATGTCCTACATTTAAAAAGTGAATTTTGTTAGTTGTCATATTTATTATCATGAAAAGGCAAGGATGGCCATAAGAACCAAAGCATGGGTTATCACAATGCACAAATCTGGGTATCACATTAGTGCACTTTGTAATTTTAAGTGTGTTTGTTCTTCACAGATTATCAAAGGAAAAAAAATAACGTTTTAATGAGAAAGACAGTGTGGATATTAGTAGTGGTTAACACCAAATTCATTCCTAGAAATAAAGCAAAGGTAAACAATGTCAAGTGTGTGTGTGTGTGTGTGTGTGTGTGTGTGTGTGTGTGTATGATGTATTCACATACATATGCGAGAAAAAAATGTTATATTGTTCAGTCAGGAAACAAAAGGTTTAAAACTGAACTTCATTAAAACTTGTTGTAGGGGCACAGAGAAAAGGCACAGGAAAACAAAGGGAAGGTAACTAAACTGGATCAAAACTCAATACAAATAAGGACTTAGTGGCTTTTGAAAAGAATAAATTAACTTTAAACCTTGTATTAACTTCATAGATGTCCATTTTAAAGGTTTAAGACAAATATACATTTGAGTAACAAATGCTTTGGGTGATTTAACTACGGTACCACATCCAAGGTATTAACGGTCTTTCAACTTTCCTGTTCAATTTTTCTAAACTTTTATAATTCATTTTTCCTGTGGGTTAGCAATGGCAATATATTGTCTACAAATATTCCTGAAGAAAAAGTAGTCACCAGCAAACAAAGAAATACTGATTCCGCTTTTTGTCTGCTCTGGAAGTAAAAAGATTATTTAACTTTAATTACCACAGAAAATACTGTTTTAAAAGCAAGATAGGCAAGTACATAGCTCATTTCACAGTGGGAAATGATTGGCTAAAAATGAGATCTCATTTATCAAAGGCTACATTTAAACCTAAGAAAACATTTCTAAAATGAAAAGCAAAGATAAATGTTGCTAAGTTAATGATAAAAGATAATGGTACCTCAAAACATCATCTTTATAGGCTTTGAGTTTATCGAAAGGAGAATATAGCTCATTACCAGGTCTAAACAATCTTGCTATTCTTCTGATTTTTCAAAACCATAGATTGAATTTCATTTAAAAAATCTATTATAGGCAAAATCTTCATTGAAAAGCTTTCCTGTAATAAATGTTTATGATTCAAACAATTTGAAATAACCACGTTTATTTAAACCCTAATGTTAATTTTTTTTTTTTTTTACATTCCAAGCAGCAATGGTATATTTGTCCTTTCAAACAATAAAACTATTTGCCTTAGAGCAGTACTTTCTGGTGGACTGATTTACCTCCTAGAAAAACTGTTCTATAGCATGATATTTTTTTGAGGGATGCTTACCTGCTCCTGTAAGAAATAAGGCATTGAGACACAGAACTGAAATTGAAGAATACATTTAAAAATTTTGGCTTTTTATAATCACAACAAGAAAATGTGGTATTTATACCATAAACCACAGGCACCAATGCTATCGGGGTTTTTTAACTAAAGATTTGTCACATTAGTTGTAGAAAGTTAACGATTACATTGCAAGGGAATGAAATTCTAAATTTTTAAAAGTGAACTAGAAAGGCAATTATGCTTACATATGAAAACAAACCAAATAAAAATGGGGAAAACTGTTAGTGATCCCAACCTAGCTTAGGGCAATTCAGAATCGTTCTCACACTGCCCAGCGCTGATCTCGTTGAGAGCTGCTGTTCCCCGTGATAACAGTCCCGGACGGTCTCTTGGTTGTATTTCTTCTTGTTTTGCACAAAGTCCTCAGTACTCTTAAAACATATGTTCTTTGGCTGGAAAAATTAGTGTATCGGCCTAAGGACGTCATTAAGAAAAATTATAATGAGGATGAGGTGGGAAGGTCATTCATTCCATCGTCAGATACAATTTACCTTTCCTTGCCTTGCCAATGAATATTGTGGAACAAAGTAGAGATCTTTAAGCATATTATCATTATTATTGTAGTTGTTATATAAAAGTTCTGTAAGAATCATACGTTAAGAAAGATGAAAACCTTTTTCTTTATTTTAATCAGCCCAATGGTGCTATTTTACATATCAATATAGTTGAAAGGAAGTACTGTTATTTTGGGCTGCAGTGTTTCCTCCAATGTTTGAAGAAGCCCAGTTTGAAATTGGATGTCGCATTGAAGCAAAGAAGAAAAAAGTTATTTTAATTGTGTAATTTTTGAGATTGGGCATTTGTACTTTTTTCAGTTTTACCTAATTCTCTTTCATTAACAATTTACTGTTTGTCAATAACATGTGCTAAGACAAACTAATGAAAAGAAAATAATTATCTGTGAAAGACTTTGTATATTAAACAAGTGATCTAAATGTTGGCTGTAGTTTTTATACTTTTTGCCTAACATACTGGGAGATCTACAGATTTTTATCTGCAGATTTAAAAGCCCTTGATTACAATGTTCTGAGTTTTAAAGCCAGGCTTGAACATATTTACAATCCTTTTTTTTTTTTTGAAAGTCTCTAATTTATTTGTACATTTTAGATATGACCACATTCATCATAGGAAATGTGTACTTGTACATGATATATCTTAATTATTTTTCCCTATTCCTCTACTCTCCTTTCAACACCTTTTCCCTTCCTTATTTACGATAGCTTATTTTCCATTTTTCCTTCCATTTTCATTTTTTTCTTTTCCTGCTTCCCCCATTCCTCTTCCCATTTGAGCATTTTCTTTCTATTTCATAATATCTTTAATACATTTAGCCCTTATTTACACTATTGGTTTCTCACACCATAAAAACAATGCAATATTTACACATGTTCAATTTATTTCACCTAATAGCATGGTTCGAAGGTCCATCTATTTACCTAGAAATGTCATAAGTTTATCTTTATCTATGGGTGAGTAGTAATCTGTTGTGTAAGAAAAAAATCCTCTTCTTTATCCATTGGTTAACGGGCATTTTGGATGTTTCCAAGATTTACTGTGCCGTTATAAATATGGATGTGCATATATTGCAAGGGTGTGATAATTTTACTACTTTTGGGAAGCTCCCAAGAATAGCTGAGTCAAATGGAAACTCTACCTTTAGTTGTTTCAGGAATCTCCAGAGTGGCTACACCAGTCCAAACTCCCACCAACGAGATGTATTCCTTTATCCCCATAGCTCCTCCAATCCTAGTCTTCTGAGAAATCGCCATACTGATTTCCATAGTGGTTGCACCAGTCTGCACTCCCACCAATGACTGTCTTAATGACAGTCATTCTTTGTGGAGTGAGATGGAATCTCAGCATTATTTAATTTGTATCTCATGAATGACTAGTGATGTTGAACATTTTTTTTCAAATATTTATTTGCCACTTCTACTTTTTCATCTGAGAAATGTCTATTTCAGATGCAAATTTTTGGATAAATTTGGGAGTCATGACTTTTTTTGAGCTCTTCATATAATCCAGATAGGACCCCTTCAAGGAAGAACTGACAAAAATGTTTTGCCAGTCTGCAGGTTGTCTCTCTACTCTGTTGATGATTTCATTTTTGCTGTGCAAAAATTTTTACTAAGATGACATCCTAGTTTTTCTTTGTAGTATTTCCTATGTGAATCAAGGTTTTGCTTATAAAGTCATTGCCTATAGCCATGTCTTTTTTTTTATTTAAAGAGGAAAAAAACAGAAAAAACAGAAGCAATAATACAAAATTCCAAAAAAATGAAATACAATAAAATAAACATAAGAAATCACTAGTTGACAAATTACATACTGTCATCTTAGAAATAGTTGTTCAAGTTACAGAATTAAAGCACACAAAGTGGACATTCAAACTGTGAGACTGCAAACAGTTCTGCTCAAAATCCAACAAAAACTAAGTAATATGGTTATCAATCCTACACACTTAAACATACATGCAATTATATCTTTTACAGCACTTTCTTTTCCTCTCTTTTTTTACAATAGAAATTACACATTTTGGGTTTTGTTACTTCTACATTTCTTATTACTTTTTCTAGTTGATAAATTACATATTGTCCTCTTAGAAACAGTTGTTCAAGTTACAAAATTAAAGCATACAAACTGGACATTCAAACAGTGAGACTGCAAACAGTTCTGTTCAATGATCCAACAAAAACTCAGTAATATGGTTATCAATCCTACACACTTAAACATACATGCAGTTATATCATTTAGAGCACTTTCTTTTCCTCTCTTTTTTATAATAGCAATTAACATTTTGGGTTTTATTACTCCTACAATTCTTATTACATTTTATACTAGAGACACAATGTGATATTTATAAATATGATTCTTATTTATTTCACTTATGAGAATAGGCTCAAGTTGCCTCCATTTCAATATGAAGGCCTCAAGATCATCCTTTTTTATAGCTGAGTAATATTCCATTGTCTAAAAATACCACATCTTTTTCATCTACCCTGCAGTTGATGGGCATTTTGGTTGTTTCCAAGATTTAGCTACTACAAATTGTGCTGCTATGAACATGGGTGCACATATATCACTGTTATATAATCTTTTCAGGTTTTCTGGGTAAATACCCAGGAGGGGAATAGCTGGATTGAATGGGGCTTCCAATCCTAGTCTTCTGAGAAATCTCCATACTGATTTCCATAGTGGTTACATCAGTCTGCACTCCCACCAAGAGGGAAGCAGTGTTCCTTTCTCCCCCACAGCCTTGCCAACATTTGTTATCAGTTGTTTTCTTCATGGCAGCTATTTTTTCCGGAGTGAGATGAAATCTCAATGCTGTTTTAATTTGCATTTCTCGAATGACCAGCGATGGTGAATATTTCTTCATGTATTTATTTGCCATTTGTATATCTTCCTCTGAGAATGTGTGTTCGTCTCAGATGCCCATTTTTGGAGAGGGTCTTTGAATTTGGGGGGCTTGATGTTTTTCAATTCTTTATATGTTTCTGGATGTAAGTCCTTTGTCTGAGGAGCTGCTGGCTAAAATTCTTTCCCACTCTGCAGGTTTTCTTTTCACTCTGTTGATGATTTCTTTTGAAGTGCAGAAACTTTTCAATATGAGACCCCAATTGTTGATTTTTTGAAGTGTTTCCCGTGCAGTTTGCATTTTGTTCATGAATTCTCTGCCTACCCCTATGTCTCCAAGACTTCTACCTGCCTTAACTTCCAGTAGATTTAGTGTTTCTGTTTTAATATTTAGATCTTTGATCCATTTAGACTTTAGTTGTGTGCATGGTGATAGGCATGGGTCCAGTTTCAGTCTTTGGCATGTAGAGAGCCAATTTTTCCAACACCATTTATTAAAGAGGCTATCCTCCCAGTGAACATGTTTAGCCCCTTTGTCAAATATCAGGTGGCTGAGTGTCTTTGTAGTTGTGTTTGCATCTTCTAATCTGTTCCATTGATCCTCAGGTCTATTTCTTTGCCAGTACCAGGCTGATTTTATCACTGTTATATCCATGTGTTTAAGAGTTCTACCTATTAAAGTTGGGGGTTTAGCTCAGTGACACAAGCACCTGCCAGGCAAGCATGAGTTGAGTTTGATCCCTGGTATCGAAAAAAAAAATCTCTACCTAATGTCTTTCCAGCAGATCCACTGATTGTTTTAATAATTAGATCTTTGATCCGTTTTGAATTTAGTTTAGTGCCTGATGAGAGATATGAGTCTAGTTTTACTCAGGTGGAAAGCCAGTTTTTCCAGCACCATTTAGTAAAGAGGCTTTTTTCTAGTGAACTTGTTTCCTCCCTTTGTCAAGGATACAGTGGTTGATTGTGTTTGGAGTTGTTTATGCATCTTCTAATCTGTTCCATTGATCCTCTTAAGGAATAGTCATAGAAATTGTGGAAAAGAATAGGCAGATTCATTAACCAATGGAAATAATACACCAATTTTCAAAAGCTGTTTTGAAGTTGACATAAAATCACAATGTAATCTACAGGATATTCCATGAATCAGATTTTTTAAAAAAGAAAAGGAGTATCATAGTATTCTTCTTAAGAGATAAGAATATAACAATTTTTTTCCTACTCAGAGATAACAAATGCATGTATCTGGATAATTTTGGGGATAAAACATTAAAATACTGCTAATGCTACTGCTCATGTAGGAAGTTTGGCAGTAGTGAGTAAAATGTGTCCTTCCAGAGCTCCAATTTCTAACCTGAAATCAGGACAAGCAAGGTACAACCTAGGGACCTTTCTACCACACTGCTCATTGGTAGAGCTCATACTCTGCAAGAGTTGGGTGCCTGTACTCAGAGCCTCCCCTCATCACCCAAAATCACAGCACTACCCCTCCTCACTAGTGACTTTCACTGTATTTCAACAAATGACCCAAAACTGAGCGACGTAAGAGCAATTTCCCTGGAGAGCAAGGGCAAGATCACAGATGTTTCTAGTCATGTCTGATCTGCACCCTCCTTTTTTCTCTTCCACTGCCCTCCTTTTGAGTAAAAAAGGAATTGTCTTGGGTTACATATAAAGCATATAAGTAGCAAAACTTCTTTTATGCTTTATTCTAACATTATGAAAAGAGGCAAAAGTAAGAAGTGTCTTAGTTATTTTTCTCTTGTTACTGACTCAAAATATCTGATGCCAAAAATTTAGCTTACAGTTTGTGAACGTTTCAGTCTATACCCAGCTGGCCCCAAGGCAGGGTGGCACATGGCAGAGGGCAACAGTTCATGGAGATGGAAGACAGCAAAAGTGGAGGAGAGCACATGCTTCTTTCCCTGTCTTACATTGTATGTAGGCTACCTGCCCCATGGTAGGTGTAGCACTCACACCCATAATTTCAGCATTGGACAATGAGTCAATGACAATCTCTATAAGCCCAGCTCTGTGACTGCATGACACTTTGGGAAGACACCTAGATACAAATCATAACATTCTGCCCCTGGTCCCCCAAAGATTCATGCTCATCACTTTATGCAAAAGGCATTTAGATCCATCTCCAAGAGTTGCCAAAGTTCTAACAGTTTCAGTATTGCTGAAAAGTCCAAGTCCCAAGTCTCTTCCAAGATCGAAGGCAAACGCTTAGCTGTGAGTTCCTGTGCAAATGAAAAGGAAGTTAAACACATTCAACATTCAATGGCACAAGATAGGTATTACTATTCCAAAAGTTACAAATAGGGATACAAGAATGGGACCAAAGCAAGTCCAAAATCCAGGAGGGCAAACATTAAGTCCTGTAGTTCCATGTGCAGCATCTGAGGCAATCCGTGGCAAACTGTGAGCTTCAAAGGGCTTGCATGACTCCATCCCTATGGCTTCCAGTTATTGTAGCTCCCAGGGCTTCCCTCTTACATCTGCTTCGCTCAGTTTTTACAGCTTTCCTCCAATGATCCACATTCCTGGCTTTCCTAAACTTTTGGGATCTCCACGGCACCTTTGGCTTCACATTCACAGCCTCACACGTTGCCTTCTGAGTGGCACACTGCCTGGCCTCCCAGGCTTTCTAAAATCTAGGTGGAAGCCTTAACCTCTTAGTTCTTGCACTATGCATGCATCTAAAGCCAGTATCATGTGGATGCCAAGATCTGTTGCCAGCTGTAGCTGTAGCCAGGCTTTCCTCTCTCTTGGCTGCAGGGGTTGAGGGCCTGGATCACTGAACCCTATGAATCTGATTCTGAAGAACAGATTCTCTATGTCATCGCCACTCTGGAACATGGCATTCTGCAACTTTCTCCTCAAAGCAAAGTCTTTCACTTCTGAAGTTTTGAGGCTGCAAAAGATAGACTTTCTCCTTCTTGTGCTACCCTTGGGCCATCTATTCTAATCTCCTGTTCCTTCTCAGTAATGAAGATTGCCTTAGCTCTGTCTTTGAAGTCCATAGCTTTACTGGGCTTTGTATCTTGCCACTCACAGTATTTTAAATCATTCTGCTGCTGAGCTCTTTGCTCTTCTCAACATAATCCTGACTAAAAATTTCTACCAGCAGCTACCACAGCATCAACATTCAATTGCCTTGAAATTTCTGCCAGATTAGTCTGCTACCCTTAACCTGTCTCTGACAGTCTCTGCACACAACCAAACTGCATACAAACTTTTTGCCAAGCCGTAACACATCACCTGTTCAATGGCCAATGCATTCTTGTTCCCAGCAGAAACCTTCTGAGCCTGGTCTTTACTGGCAAGGTTCCTAACAGCCTAACAGCCACATAAAAAAGCCTACGACATGCCAGGTGTACTCTTTCAGAAGACATCTCTGAACCTTTCCAAACTTTTCCCACAAGCCATTCCCAAAGGGTCTGAAACGACATAGGTCTAGTCACAGCAGTAACATCACTTCTCTGGTACCAAATTGCCTTGGTTACATTTCTTTCATTCTGAGACAAAATAGTCAAGGCCCAAAATTAAGGAAGGAAAGGTTTATTTAGTTCAGTTTGTGGAGGTTTAAGTCCAAAATCAGCTCGCTCCAAGGCATACTGGTGTGGCAGAGGGGCAACAGTTCATGGCAGTGAAAGACAGCAAAAGCAACAAGAGCAAATGGGGAGAGCACATGCCTCTTTCCCTCATTTGTGGTGGATATAGCATTAACACCTATAATCCCAGCATTAGTCCATGAATCAATCACAAACTCTAGAAGCTGTTGCATTTAAAAAAAAAAAAGTACTCCATGCAGGAGAGGTAAGATGTGGCTCCTTGAGAATGGAAAGTACAGACAGCTTGATATGCATAGACTTGAGTTTCATGGAATCAGTATGACTTGCTTATTAAATTACAGCAGGGAGCATAGAAGGGGAGAATCAAGGAAGATTTACAGCAAGATTTCTAGCTGGAGAAATCATATGAAAAAAATTTAGATAAAAAAATCAAGGCTTCAGAGAAAACAACGAGGATGGGATCCAGGACCAAGGAGGAGTATTTGCCCTTGAAAGAAGAAATGATAGTGTATGTATTACATTGAGAGAACAATAGTTTCTATTTGTTTCAAAGATTTACAAAAGGCCAGGAGGTAAATTTTGAGGAGACTAGAATTCAAGTGCACTTTAAAAATAAACAGTGAAGTCATTATCTGACTTCCAGAACTTTAACAAAGAAACAAAGCATGCACGTGAAAGCAATCTTCTGATCTTTACCAACATTTTGCTGCCTGAGAACAGGCATGAAAGAGACAAATAACTAAAGATTTCTTGCTTTAGATTTTGACAAATGAATACTGAATATTACTTGTTTTGGTTTATGCAGAGTCAGGGGCAAACATATGAGGACATAAACAGGAGGCCACTATGAAGCTTCCTGGGACAAGCAATCATCTGAAGACAGGAAATAGGTGGACAATGAGAACTTCGGAGAAATTTTTTTAACCTGATGTTAAAAAGAGGATGCCTACCCAATCTGCTGCTCCTGAAACACATAAAAACAAGAAAGAGGCTACAGAAAAGACACTCCCTTTAACAAATGATACTGGGTGAACTAGTTACACACATATAGGATGAAACTAGATCCATATTTCTCACCTCATAGTAATATCAAAATGGATCAAAGACCCAAATAATAAAGCGCAAGCTTTAAAACACTAGAAGATAAAATAAGCAAAACACTTGAAAAATCAGGTATAAGAATATCCCTGGACCAAACTCCAATAGCACAAGAAATAATAGCAAACATCAATGGGATTATATTAAAAAGATTTCACAAAGAAAAAAGAAACAATAAACAGAGTGGAGACATACTTAGAATGAAAAAAAAATTCAACTTTCGGACAACTCTTCAGATAGATTAAAATATAAGATATATAAAGAACTCAAAGAAAAAGTCAAACAAAAACAAAAGACCCAATTAAAACTATGGGCAAATGAAATGAATAGACACTTTTCAAAAGTAGTACAAATGGCAAGTACATGAAAAACTGCTTGGCATCTGTAACTATTAGGAAAATGCAGATTAAAGCAACTCTGAAAACAAGAACTCAAAAGACAACAAATGCTGGCAAGGATGTAAAAAAAAAAAAAAAAAAGAAACTGCTCTATGGTAAATTGCTGGTAAGAATGTAAAGTAGTACAACCACTATGGAAATCAATGTAGAGATTACTCAAAAAAATAATACTAGACATTCCAGTTCACCTAGCTATACACAATCGGGTATTTTTCCAAGAGTTAAAGCCATCATACTACAGTGATATTTAGACAGTCATCTTTATAAGAATATAATTGGTAATACCTAAACTATGGAAATAGCTTTGATACTTATCAACAGACAAATGGATAAAGAAAATGTAGTATGTATACACAATGGAGTATTTAGTCATAAAGGGTAGATCTGAGTTGTTCGTAGGAAAGTGGATCTTGACATCATACTGCTAAGTGAAATAAATCAGTTTATTTGAGAAACTCAAAATATAAATAAATTGAGTTAAAACAAAGGACAACTGGTAGGAAATAGGAATATTTTTTCAGAGATGGGGAAAAATATAGGAAGTGAGGAACAGGGAAGACGGGGAAAAGGGGTCAACAGTGATCAAGATCATATTTATAAATTCCTCAAAAAGAACTAATTATCATGCTTGCTTTGGTAGCACATATACTAAGGAAAAAAAGGTAATTATCGTATGTTGCAAACATGAATAAAAAAAAAAGTAAAAATTAAAAAAGCTCCTACTTGCAGTGAACACAATCCAAAAGAGAAACTTATGTCGGTTAAGCATGAAAGTAACTCAGATATTAAAAGCAGAGAACACACACAGTGAGTTAGCTGATGTGAATTTATTATTTAGATTTTAGGTTTCTGAAACAGGGTTTCACTATGCAGTTCAGGGTGACCTCAAACTTGCAGTGATCCTCCTGCCTCAGCTTCCCGGGTGCTGGAGTTCTGGGATTACATGTATGTTCCACAAGGCTGCTGATCTCAGTTTAGAAATGTATTACTATCCACATCTAAGGAGGTTGTGTTCACTGGTTTAAAAAGGGATCAGCAGCCCACTGTAACAGGCAAAACAGTCTGTGGCCTCCTTTGTAACTAAGAAGGTCTTTTACGTTTCTGAAGTGGTCACACACACTCACACACACACAGTTACCTTTACTTTAACTGACCTAAAAAGGGTCTAGATGAAAACAGTAAGAGCCACACAGGAACATTTTCTATAGGCAAGGATTAAAAACATCACTCCAAATACAACTTGTCTCTTAGGCTACTCTACCCTTGCCAAGAGTGATATGATTATTATGGCCCTAAATATTAATTCATTTAGCAAATATCAGACCACATAAAATAATTTTTATTGTCTTTAGTACTATATGACTAAACTTTCAGATATTTTGACTTTACATGAACACAGACAGAGGAAGCTTGCAATAACTAAAAATGTATCAAGTTAATCATAAAACCACATTTTTACACATATTACTTAGGGTAATTAACATCAGTTACTGAAAATTAAATAATTGGAACTGTAAGAGGTAAGATTATAGAAATAAATTTTATTTTTAATTTTCAGAAGTATAAAAGTTGTAACACTTTGAAAAATTGTTAACAATTTAGTTGATACCTAATCTCATACAGCATGTTTTTTGCTTTTTTTGAAAATACTTAAATGTATTTGCATCCTTTAAAAGACAGACTAACATATATCAGCAGTTATTAAGCTCTTTGAAAAACAACATTCTAGAATATTCATGTTTGTCAAGACACTTGAAATATGCAATAAACATAGCTGCTAGTAGAAAAAGTAACAATTATAATCATCGGTT
This sequence comes from Hydrochoerus hydrochaeris, assembly GCA_004027455.1. Taxonomy (NCBI): domain Eukaryota; kingdom Metazoa; phylum Chordata; class Mammalia; order Rodentia; family Hydrochaeridae; genus Hydrochoerus; species Hydrochoerus hydrochaeris. The sequence goes on along the minus strand of PVLA01000162.1, from coordinate 95,735 downwards.
TTCTAACTTTTAGGGCTGAATAAAAGCTGTCACCTTTTACAACTAGAAAGCAGAAAATAACATAACAATCAAATGGAGCTAAGCTTTACCCTAACTCTCCTGGACCTCTAGGAGACAGAGCCCGATGTAATATCATTACTGGCCCCTCCCATTCTCTGGCTTCCAGTTTTGCCATGTGATCTCTCCCCATCTCATGCGCCCCAACCACGGGACACCATGCACCCAGAGTGCAGAATCAAGCAGGGGCCTTGCCAGAGATAGCACTGTGCTGTCCAGACCTTCATCATCCAAAACTGCAAGCTAAATAAACTTCTTTTCTTTTGTAAGTTTTCAAGCTTCTGGTATTTGGTTATAGTAATGAAAAAAAGAATGTATCTTCTAATTTGGCAACTTAATATAAATGAAAAGTAATTTCCACTTTTAAATATAAATTACAATACCATTTTTGAAACTGCAAATGAAATTCACATTATGAGAGAGAATAAGTTAAACAGAAAATACTACATAATTATTTTTCAAGGGTAGTAAGTGTGACAAACTTCTCGTAGTATTTTCAACTCAAGTAAGGACAATTAGGTCATAGGAGTCATTTCTTCATCTGAGTCACTTGACTCTCCTTTTAATTCCAACTGCCCTAAATCTTTGTCGATAGTTAAATTTTGAGTTTCCTTCTTGTGCTTTTTGGCAACTGCATCATTAGCACAAAGTCTTCTCATTTTAATGTTTGGTAATTTCTTCAGATCCAAATCCCATTCCCTAGACAAAACAAAGAGTGTAGTGTTGGTAGGAGTTGAAGTGAAAAAGCAGAAGACAGTCAATTTGCAAAACTTAAAGTAGCAAAAGAAACTTTTATAAATGTATAACAGATATTAAATGCACTAGAAATAACTAACACAACTGAATCTCAAAAAACTAATATCCCAAGAACTCTGTCTTTGTTCTTCTATGTCTACTACATTTCTCTTTCCACTATGGTAGCAATACCTGCACCAGGAATCCCAAAATACTCAAAACTTCAAAAGCAAACAGCAAACTTCAAAGAGCAAAATACTGAACAGGAATAACAAAAAAGCTCTGTTCCTCTCCTTTACTCTCCTTGAGTATCTCTACCGTGCCACATGGACTTGAGACTCTCAACAGCAGAAACTGTCCCATTCTTGCAAATCTACAAAACGCACAATCAGCAAAGGTCTTTCTTTTCACAATGAGACACTGCAATTGAGTTTCAGTAATCAAAGATTTATTTTTATAACAGAAAATGTGGTTTTACAAGTTTAGTAATTTCTGCAACAATTTATGTTCAAGAATTTCAGAGGCAATATGAAACTTGAGAACCAAAGTAACCAGCAATACTAACAGACCATGCTCATCTCTTCTCTCACTTCTGACTTTATTTGGAAGAGCCAGGACACTCCTTGTTTTAAAAATATGGAGCACACTTTACATTTGATTATGTTAGACTTAAACTGATTTAATTCCAAGTAATAAAAGGTTTCTAATCCATTAACATGATCCAGTTAAGACCAAAATGTCTAATAAAAAGCCCTTTCTAAAGACAGAGAATTTACGTTAAAAAAAATTTTAAGAACTGAAACCCAAATTACAGTGGTCTCCTTGGTTACAGTGTAAAACAGAGACCACTTTAGGAAGGGGTTCTGACTGAATTAAGACTCCCTCCTCACTTCCCCTTAACCGTCTCCTCCAAGAATGCACCACAGAACACCTGGGTGCTGACGCTGAGCCAGTGAGTCAGCAGCTGTTATTTTATCTCTTAAAAAAAGAAAAAGAACTGAGAAGAAATAGCAATACCTTTAAAATACTAGAGTATTTTAAACAATTTAAAATAAAAACAAAGGGTACACCTTATCGTTATTTCAGAATATAGGTATTTCAAAAAAATGCGACTGTGGACAATTCTTACCTTTTTTAGCAAGAGAAAAGGTAAAAGAAACCTGAGTTTTTTTTAATTAAAAATAAAAGATGGAATGAAACCACAATGAATAGAAAATAATAAAGATCAGAAAACACAATCCCTTATCAAACTGTCAACATCATTTTTCACAGATTAACATTTTAATTCTTACATTTCTGTAAAAATAAAAGGACTCAGAATAGTCTAAACAACTTCGATAAAGAAACAAAATTAAGAGCTCCAACCTTCCCCAATCCCATGACTTAGCACAAAGTTACACAAAACGGCATGGATATCAAAATAGACAAACCACCCAAGTACCAATATAAAGTCCCAAAATAGATACCCAAGATGCAAAAACAATTAAGTGAAGAAAGGATTGTGCCCTCAATAAATATACTGGAATAACTGGATATCCACATGTAAAAAACCCAAACCTTATAGCACATCAAAAATTTCTTAGGACATCCAAAAGTCAACTCAAAATGGCTCATGGTGGGTTAAAATGAAAAAAACCTCTAATGTTCTTTCATCTCTAAATGTTTACATTAAAAAAAAAGCTTATGCCTCATATATTTCATATACAACTTTCAGAGAACATTAAAAGAGACACTTACCTAAAAGTTTTCAGGCTACTTGTATGTAAAATGTCTGGAATCTCTAGGAGAAAGAAAAATTTACAGCCATTGGCAACTTTTTCTACATTTTACCATTTTATAGTTTCTTCATTTATTATTTCAGATACAAGTTACTGATAGGAAGAATACCCAAAGGAAAAGAAAACTGTGAAGCACTGTTATACTTAAAATAAAAAGTCTGGCAAGTAGAGTTTAAAAAGGTGACTTAAGAAAAATTTATTAAAAATAAATTTTAGTACAAAATTTGTGAATAAAACAATACATGGCAGAACACTTTACAGTTTTTCTTGGTGAAAGTAAAATTTTTTTCACACAATACCTTACCTTGAAGTATCTAAAGAGGGCAAACAATACTTTTAAAAGTATATTATTCAAAATGTGAGAAAAAAATTTAAAATAGGTATTTATTACCATGATTAGAAAGTTCATCAAAAGCTAATATGCATGATCATACTATTGAAGTACAGATCAGGTCAATGTGTTAAATACCTGACACATCTGCATACTGTGTTCTAAGAGTTTCAAAAAATAAAAGAGTATGAGGGATTAGATATTTAAAAAGGTGTAAATTAAGCACAAAACAATTTTTTAAAAGGAAATGATAAAATGAGGATATTCATATTTACTCTTCTCACAGTCTTAGCAAACAGAATTGGTGACAAGTTTGTTCCCATGTTTCTATACACTTGTCAATTAAGGTTTGCAAATCTTTCTCCAGACAGTCCTTGATTCTAGAACACTGTGGCAGAACTGGAAGACTGATGAGCTATCACAGTATAAATCTGTCACAAATAAACATTTTACTTGTCACAAATAAACATTTTACTTGAATATGTTAATTATCGCTACAATTAATCTTAGTGCTACAAGTTGAAAGACTTTAGGAAGGAATAGTGGGAGCTGTTATACTGGTACAGCTGAGATGAAAGCAGCCTGTGCTAGCCAGATGGTAGCGGAAGTGAAAGGCATCATATTGTAAATGTTCTGCCGATGGGTTTTGATGTGGACTTTGAAAGTGACTCTCGGGTTTCTGATCTGAGCAAAAGTGCAAGTGCTGATAAAACTGAAAGAAATTACGAACATGCAAAAGGAGCAAATTTTAGGAGAAAAGCAGTATTTTATTTTCTGACACAGAAGATTTGGGAAAGACAAGTTTGATAATTCAAGTCTGAAACGCTGGGGACAAGCTAAGACTGACAATTTGACTTTGGATATTGTCAACTGTTTTTAAACCTATGGGACTAAATAAGATTAATGTAACAGTGGCTGTAAATAGAAAAAAGATACCTCAAGGATAGTAAGCCAATAGTTAGTTTATCAAGATGAAGATGTTATAGGTTAGATCTAAAACAGTCTCCAAATCTCAGGTGTGGAAGGCAACTGGATCATGCGGGCACTATTAAGCACCTCACTGAATGTGCTTGTAGTAGGAAGGGAGTTACCTGAAGGGTGCACCTCTTTCCCTGGATCCTCCCTTTGCTCTCTGCTTCCTAGCTGTCATAAAGTAAGTAGTACTCCCCTGTGGCAGACCCTTCCTGCCTTGGAGCCAGCATACTACAGACTGAAACCTCTAAAAGATGAGAGCAAAACCAAACTTGTCCTCTAAATTGTTGGTGTTAGGTACTGTGACTCAGCAAAAAGGAAAAATGACTAAGGCAGATGATTCAGCTTATAAAACTATAGTTACTCATGGCCAGTGAATAGAAGAGGCCAGCATCTTCCATACCAAATTAAATGTAAAGAGAAAATGAGTTGCTATATGCACCAAACCCTGTAAAAGGGTGACTGAGTTAATGCCAGGTAGAGCAACTATTTGTTTTAGCAACTTAAAGGTCATCAAGGACAAGTACTTTTGGTTGAGTGGTGGAGCTATAGTCTAATTAAATGAGTGCCAAGTAAGTAAATATGAGAAAATGGAAGACTACAAGCTCAAATTTATACTCTTAGGAGGTAACAGCTTGGGTGAAAAAGGATACACAACTGGTAAAAGCTTTCTGCTACCCTCCTGTGTTATGTACTATGTCAGGCACTTTCTTAAGTTAGATATCACTTAACTTTTGAATAACCTGAGAAGTGGGTATACTATATTCTTTTTTTTCCCAAAGCTCTTCTAAATTAAAAAAAAAAAAAGTATTAGTAACTGTTTGAAGAACATAATAATTACATTCATTGTGGGGACTTGAAGCATGTACACTACGCCTTCTTCATTTTACTTACCCTCCTCCTCCTTCCACATCTTAGCTCTTATATGCAAAGAAAATCACCTTCCTGTTACCTACTTGCTTTTTAACCTACTTGTAATTGAGGCTTCTCATATGAAAGAAATCATGCAATATCTAAACTTGTGGGTCTGATTTATTTTACTTAACATTAAGGTAGCAAAGTGCATCCATTTTCTTACAAATAATTCAAATTTTTCTTTTCTTTTCTTTTTGGTATGAGGAATCGAACTCACAACTTCGCACTTGCCAGGCAGGTGATAACACTGCTGATCTAAATCCCTGGCTCAAATTTATCTTTCTTGATAGCAGAGTAGTACTCCATTCTGTATAAATACCACATCTTCTCCATCCATTCATCTGTTCTTGGACACACAGGCGACTCCAAAGATTCAGTTTTGTAAAATGTGTTACTATAAATATGGCCATGCACGTACTGCTATATGATGTCTTTCGTTCTTAAGGGAAGATACCTAGAGGGGAATACCTAGGTTAAATGGAATTTGTAGTTCCAGAAATGTCCATACTGATTTCTGTATTAGTTGTACCAGTTTACATTCCCACCAAAAACATAGAAGGGATCTTTTTTTTCAGCAGTCTTGCAAGCGTTTATTATTGATTTCTTGATGACAGTCATTCTCTCTGCAGTAAGACTGAATTTGAGTAGTTTTGTCTTTCTCAAATGGCCAGTAGTGTTGAGTATTTTTTCATGTATTTACTAGCCAACTGTACTTCCTCTGATAAGTGCATATTCCTTTCAGTTGTCCAGTTTTTAATGGATCTTTTTTCATTTTGGGGACTGTAGTTTTTTTGAGTTCTTTATATTTTCTGGTTATTAGTCCTCTGTTCAAAATGTAGCTGACAAAAATGTTTTCCCATTCTGTAGATTGTCTCTTCATTCTGCTGGTTGTTTCCCTTGCTGTGAACAAGCTTTTCAATTTGATATAATCACTTGTCAATTTTTGATGTTATTTCTTATGCAGTCAGGTTTTTGTTCAGAAGGTCCTTGCCTATGCTTATGTCTTCAAGGGTTTTACCTATTTTATTGTCTAGCAGAGTAAATGTTTCTATTTTAATATTTAGATCTTTCATCCATTTTGATTTTAGTTTGTACATGATGAGTAATACGGGTCGGCTTCAAGCTCCAATAATCTCTTTGGAAGAATTTTCAGGAGCAATGGGGACTCTGCAAGCTGGACACTGGCTATTATTCTTCAACCACAAATCAATACAAATAGAGCAAAATACACAGCTGTTTATGCTATGACAGGTTGTGCCCTTCCCCAAGCAAATGTGGCATGTGATGGGCAGAGTGTAAGACAATGTTACTTTCTGAGCCACAGCAGCATTCAGAATCCCACCAAAGTGCAAGTCCCACCATCTATACTTTATTCTTCAATTGAAGAAAGCAGGCCCTGGATCTTTTTTTTGTCTTTTTGAGACAAGGTCTCGCTATGCCGTTCAGGCGGGTCTTGGGCTTACTCTGTAGCCCAGGCTGGTCTTGAACTTGCAAACAATTCTTCTGCCTCAGCCTCCTGAGTGCTAGAATTATAGGAGTGTGCCACCATGCCCGGCTTTTTTTTTTTTTTATCTTGTTATATAACTTGCCTTCAGTTATACAGGAAGCTCTCTGTTGCTTTTACAGTTAAGAAACTCACTCTCAGGAACAAAAAGCACCTGTCATCTGTTTTTGGAATTTCTAATATGACCACAGAATATTTTCATTAGGTCCTATACTTTCACACTGCTTTTAATAAAATCTGAAAAAATTTAGTCTTGCTTCTAAATACTTCCTTTAAGTATATTTTCCAAGCAAACCTCCATGACACAATTGCCCACACAGGCCAGGCAAGCACCATGAATGAAGGAAGGGATAGGACTGTGACAAACTCAGGATACAGGAGATAATGTTGCCAGATCATCTTTTTTAAAGTACACAAGAAATCTGCAGTTTTCAGTTAAAATCACTGGGCTGCTTTCTTTTTAATGACATTTAGTAAACTAACTGAATGCTATGTGCAGGTCATGTAGGTTTGGGTGGCTACCTGTTTGTGGGTAAGTCTTGGTATCCTTTCTTACTAAATGATTTTCTTCAGATGACACTGCCAAATAACAAACTTATTTTTAAGAATTAATTCAACATGCTACAGTACTACAAAAATAATTTTGATTTGAATAGTTTTGCAAGAATGACAGCGTAACGAAGCAGAGCAGAAATTACAAACAGACAAGGACATAGTACGTACTCTAAAGAAACAGAGATATGGTTAAAGATTAGTAATAACCCCATAGTAAAGTAAATTAGGGACATGCTGAAAAGTAAAATATTACATCATGTGAGAAAATTATGCCACTGCTTCAAAATAGTTTTGTTAGGAATGTAGGGGGGAAAATGAATGCAAGTTGGGAAAAGAAATCAAAAGAAGAAAATCAAACTAAATGAATAGAAGTTTAAACCTTTGATATGAAAAGCACAGAGCACACACCAAGGCCATAGCCTTCGTACTGCTGGCGCTCACGCTCCATTGTCTGCTTGATGACTGTCTCCCGGGAATGGTGTCGCCTTCCCTGCCTGTCCTTGATACTGTTAAGTAACTCAATCTGTTCCAGTTCACTGCTAAACCGATTTAAGTACCTGAAATGGATGAAAAATGATCTCAATTACACGTTGTTGGTTCACTTAAAACTTAACTCCCAGTCTTCGTCCTTTAAATTTTTATATTTCTAGCACTCCTCGTGTCTAGACCTCTTACCACCTTCCTTGGATAACTTACTACTTTAACCCTAGTGGCCACAGGGCCTACTGTATGTTGATCTAAGGTCTCTCACATTCAGTCACCTACTGGACTTGTCCATTTATGTAGATATCCCCTAATGGTTTCATCAACCTATTCCACCTCTCAGGCCACCTACCTTAGGAGATAAAATGACCATGTATGTAGCAGACAAGTGAGGCATACAGGCATGCTCCATGACCCCTCTCTCCCTATTATTCTACATTTAAGTTTTCACTAAAGAAAGAGACTTTATTTCTCTTCATACTGCTCCTAACTTCTTTGCATGGACTGCTATATAAGTCTCTCAGAGTTTCCTGGCCAGGGCCCTAACTCCTCAGTACATTTTCTTTATTCTCAAAACTGTGACCTTCCTGAAGTTTAAATATGGTCATCCTAGGTGACTGGTATTAAGTCTCTCACCCCTCCCAATGTCCCTGGGTAAAATCTAAACTCTCACAGTGACACCCAAGATCTTCCATAAGCCAGCTGTCTCCTCCTGTACCTGCCACACTTCCTCCCTGAACTTGCTATGCAGACATGGTAAACATTTGGCAGGTCACACACATGTCATCTTTGTTCTCACCTCTGAGTCTTTTAGACACTGTTCTCTCATGCCCGTAACTCTTCAAATGACCTTACCTAGATCTGCTAACCCCTACCCGTGAGTGCTAGTGTAAATGACACTTCTCTAGGAAGTCTCTAGGAAGTTAACACTATGAATCCCCCCCCAAAAAAGGGTTAACTGCCAACCTCAGGCGCACAAAGATTATAAACCTACTACAGGCATCAAGCCAGGGTATGAACCCAAAGTTTTTCTGAAAAGAAATCATATTTGTTGCTCTATAAATATGGAGTAAAATTCTAAACATCTCCAAAGATCTGAAAAATTTCCCTTTCTGATCCTTTGCTCAGAATATGCCCACTGTTTACCTTTCAATTAACTGACGAGCATCTTTCTTTGAATATCTCAGTTTTTGGGGATCCAGCTCATTTTGAAACCACTGCAGTTTTTCACCTATAAACAAGTACCAAAACAATTCAGTACCATAAGTCATTCTTTAGCCAAATAGGTATTTAATTCTCAACATCAATGTGCTTACAACACAACCAAAATTTACTTCCATGTTAAATATAAACCTTTGAATGAACTGAAAGTAAACTGTTCAGAGTCACAATATTAAATACATTAGGCATCACTGGCAGATACTATGCAAAGAGAAATCGTTAACACTAAAGACAATGCATCCTATGATCAAAGCTGACTCCTAGGGATCATTTTCAGTTAAATTTCTCAATGTTACAGATAAAAAATGGCCCTATTAACCATAAACACACCTTGCTTAGAATTACTGTATTATTACCTAATGAAGGATTTAAGATGAAGCTTCAAATATCTTTGGTTTTAATAATAAGACCTAACTGTCACTATTTTTGAATCTCAGCCTTACCACTAGGAATCCTAACGTTAACACTATGAATCCTTAGCACTATTTTGTCTCAAAAATTTAACAATTTGCTTCATTGATGCTTTAATCAAGTCTGATTAAAAATATTTACCTAGACAAAAGGAATATTTTACTGGGATACTTAATAGGAAATTTCATAAAAGGCAAAAATTCACTAGAATTTTAAATATGCAAACCCACTTACTAATAAGGTTGAGACGTAAGGCCTTTTCATTCTTCAATCTTGGAAGAAAATTTGTATATATGTTAGGAAATTTCCAAAGCAAGTTTTAGAAATCTGTCACAAACAACAAAAAGAAAAACTGCCCAAAGAACTTAAATTCAAACATCATTTTTTACACTTACAAAGTTAATTGTAAAAACACAAATTTATGGAATACTATGCTTTTCTTTCAAATCACTGGATCAAAATATTATTAGAACACTTTAACTATTCAACAATGAAGGAAGCTCATAGAACAAACCAGTTTCGAAAACTCAAATGAAATCTTGATTAGATTACAAATGTACAAATAGGTTCCGCGATATGCAGAGTATTTATGCACAAGAGTAAGGAATGCTCTGAAAACCACAGTGTTGCTACCAAAACCAAAATGCAGAACTATCATGTTTTAAAGTTCAAAACACAAAGTATGATGATTTTTCATGAATTTGACTATTACAACAAAGAAAACCTTGGTTATTGTCAGAAATAGTGTAGGTAACATGCTACATACCTGTTAATTCAAGAGATCACTGGATACCTACTCTTCATTAGACTTTAGCCTAGGCCCTGGGAATACAGCAATGAACAAACCTCCAGCACTTCTGTTCCAACAAAGCCTAACATCCAGATCTGTAGTCCGCCAAGAACTGAGAGAGAGCAAAGCCTATTTTCATCTCTCTACCAAAGGTCGGCAAAGGGTGCAGTCCCAGACGACACACTGAACACAGCCTGGTGAGATCCAGAACCTAAGAACCCACTTATGTACTCCTGGGATTCCAGAGGCAGAACTGTTTTTGTTCTAAGCTAACAAACTATAGTATTTCTTATGAATCAACAATGTCTGTCAACTGCTATTTATTTCTAAAAATCTGAAGTTCAGATTAAGTCTTACTGGTATCTTTTATATCAGCTTATGTTCAGCTGTTCCAGCTGTCCGGGTGTGCTGTCACCAAACGTCTTCTGAAAACATGCAACTTAGGATTTCTGTTTTACTAGTAGTACTGGTCCACACCAGGGAGTCAACAGTATATTAAGATGTTATTTGTGACCACACTTACAGATGCTGCTACTCAAAAAACTGACTGCTACCACAGGACTAAACCTATGGTTTCATAGCCATAAAATGTTAAGACACAACTAAAATTGCATTTAGTTCCGATACCATGACTTTTGTTACATTGGTGGCTTCTTTAAAAATAAACAGATTAAAAAAAAAAGAAAAAAAGGAAGCCTTGCTGGTTTAGAACACTGCCCAAACAGAAAAACTATGATGCCTTTCAACTCCCTTCTATTAAAATACTCTGACCAATAACAGAACTTCCTTAGAGTAAGTCATATGAGATTAGCATGTTCTGGTTTTTCTCTTTCATAATTTTTCTATAATGTAGACTCTACATTAGCAATATGTAACTCTGAATATAACTGACAACATAAAAACATTCCAGGTCCAATGTCACAAATAATAACCACGAAACAAAGCAGGCTCACTAGTAGAATTCTCCTCTTTTCTAACCTCTGCCTGGTAGAAACCTTCAGGGCTTCTTGGCTGCCTTCCTGTTCCTGGTTACTTATTAGGTGATTTTGGCCCCAGTCCCAAGACCTGAAATCTCATACAGATAAGGACAGCTCCCTAATTTTTGACATCCTTAATTTACCCTCTGATTGGGAGAGAACATAACCTATTGTTCATTCTGTATCTTATCTTCTATGGAAAACAGGCACTTTGTATGCCCAGTATGTATCAACACAGTTGCTTCCTCACATCTCTGTTCTCTGTAACTTCTTGAGAAGCCTCCTGAGGTTATCCTAATAGTACTTCTCCCACTCTCCCCATTCCATAATCCTTACTAATTTTTCTTCACTGTACTTATCACAATGCTTTTAAATTTACTCATCTGGTTTAGGTAAGTTCTATAGAAGTAGAGTCCCTGTTCGGTTTTTCCTTATTACAGAGAATACACTCAAGTAATATTTGCTAAAGGAAGAGAGGAAAGAAAATTAAAGAAAAGTACACGTTTGGAGGATAACTGTATATAAGGGCTTTTTATCAATACATAATGCAAAGTGGCAAAAAGGTACTTACCTTTGCTTCCTTTCTTGTTTGTGGGCCTCTCTCGCAATTTGAGCAGCTTTTCTACTGTATGGATGGATGATTTTTTTTTCTTGTCCTGAGCTTTTCCCCATTAGTGCTTTAGGCTAAAATATAACATATATAATCAGATACATTATAGGACTAGTCAGAAGCAGACAAGATGGCCAATCAGTAAGCAACAAAATACAAAGCCTACCGGGAGAAACAACTCATATGCCAGAATAAAACACCCTGGAGAGACCCAGAGGGAGACGGATCCTCTTGACACAGGAAGAAATTAAAACGTAAAAAAGCTCGTCAAATTACTTCAGGACTACAACTAAAACAGCTAAAAATTATGTGACACAGTGTTTTCATGGTGACCTGCCAAGTTTGCACCAGCTTGAATCAGAGCCACCCGAACTCGTTCCCACCGCCACTCACAGGAAGCACAGCAGCGCTGAAGTTGGGGGTTGGTGAGCCCAAACAGAGCAGAGCAGTGAAGGGACCTTCATTAATCCATGGTCAGTGCTGGGAATGAGACACCCCCTCCTCCCCGGAAGGGCGAGACCAAATGGGCTACATGTTGGAATCAGGCAGGAAGAGCCTGAACTGGGAGTGACAGTGACTTCAGTTGGTTGCTCCCTCCCCAGAGCAGATTGATGGGATTTGCTTGGCCACGCTCCTGGCTGGGACCCGATGAGCTGTCCCAAATCGATTCCCTGTACCTAGCACGCACTAACCGGGTGAAGGCACCTGAAGTTTGGCTGGCCCGGTGGAGAGGGGCAGGCATTCAAAGCCGCTGCTTACACCTCAGTGACAAGAGCAAGCAGGAGAGGGCAGAGGTCCCTCGCCAGCATGCTTCGGAAGAAACGTGGCAAACAGGGAAGGGGGCTAGAACCTGCACTGCAACCTTTGTGGAGGAAGCCAGGGCCATGACAGGAGAGAGGCAGAAGGAGGCCCCCAGCCCAGAACCCTGAGAGCACTGATCCAGGAGAAGGAAAAACAAGGGTAACTGAGGGCAGCAAACACACATCAGACATGGCTTCGATGGACATTAAGAGATACTTTGTGACCTTGTAGATGAGCTCAAAGCTGAAATATTAAATCAGGTAAAGCAGGATATGAGTAGAGTAATAAAAGAAATGCTATCAGGGAGCATCTCTCAGGATGATACAGACGGAAGAAGGGAGGAACACAAAAAAAAGGAGAGAAACATTCGATAAAGAATATAAAGAAAATATACAATACATGAAGTAGATTCAAAGAGACTACCAGGAAATTAAAAACTCTATTGAAAGCGGGCAAAACGCCTTAAAAGAAACTAAGGATAGACTGTCAAAACTTGAAGACAAGTCTTCAAGGTGTGATCATGAAAGGAAAGATCTCTTAAAAATCACAAGGAAACAGGCAGTAACAATACAAAGGCTAGAAGATGACAAGAGAATCTACAATTTAAGAATAAGAAACATTAACGAAGAAGCAGGAATACATACAGGTGAACTACAAAGGCTATTCATGGAAATAATTAAGGAAAACTTCCCAAGCATGGGAAAAGAAAATGACATTCGGTTGTGTGAGGTATATAGAACTCCAGCCACCTACAACCAAAACAGATCTACACCCAGACATATAATATTTAAGATATCAGAAATTCAATATAAAAACAGAATATTAAAAGCTTTCAAAGAAAAGAAACAGATTACCTATAAAGGTAAGCCCATCAGAATCACAGCTGACTTCTCAACACAGACCATCACATCAAGAAGAGCTTGGAGTGAAGTATTCCAAGCCCTGAAAGAAAATAACCTCCAACCCAGATTGATGTACCCTGCAGAACTGTCACTAGAAATTAAAGGAGAAACAAGATGCTTCCATGACAAAGAGGAACTGGGGGAGTTTGTGACCACCAATCCAACCCTACAGAGAATACTGAAGAACATTCTAGAGAGAGAGAGAAAAAAATACCAGGACTTTAGGAACAATGGCAGAAAGGCCTCAGTGAGTGGGGCAGGCAGTAGAATGAAGGAGAAAACTAAAGAAAGGCAGAAAAATAGCATAGCAGAAATGAGGCAGAGAAGGATAACTAAAAACTCTAACATAGATGACTTGATACGCTATATTGTTAATAGTGCACCGGGATTTAAAAACCACATTACTCACACTACCCTGCTTAGATGTATTATACTCTGTTCCAGTCATTCTACCTGTACTAGATTTGAGGGCACAGACAGTAATCCTGAAAATAACAAGATATAGTACGGTAATCATCCTTAATTTCCTATTAACTTAATCTAAAGCTCTATAAAACCTACATTGTTTTACCATGACTGACTGTAATCGAATCTGGTTTGTTGGATCGCTGTTTTGTATTGATAGGTTTTATTCAAAGCTGTTATGATTGATAGTATCAAGTCTGAGAATATAGGCAACTGCACTTAAGATGACAAGATTCACTAGAATATCCACTATGGTTTGATCATTACTTGCCTTTGAAGTTTTATACTGTCTACAATGTTTTATTTTACTAATATTGTTATTTACTACTATACTCAATTATACTGCTATATTCAATTATGCCTGATGATATAGACAGTTCTATTGAAGATAATAAGAAACAACACAGTAATCATTGTAGATCACTTTGTTATGTGGTTTTACACGACTTTTTGGTTTTATGTTTTTATAGGAATTTGTTTTGTTTTGTCGTTCTAAGTTTTGTTTTTCCCTCTAATACAGAAATGATAGAAATACATGCAGATTCATGCATGCATAGCTGTTTACACTCTCACTGTCTATCTACTTTGTATGCTTTAATTTTGTAACTTGAACAACTATTTCTAAGAGGACAATATGTAATTTATTAACTAGTGATTTCTTATTATCTTTTTTTTGAATTCTTATTATCTCTACCCTTTACATGCTTTTGTTTCTCTTTAAATAAAGTTTAAAAAAATGACTAGTCACAAAATTTTCTTTAGAAATAAATTTTAATAGCAGTATTATAATAGAAACACAGTGAACCAGAAATACTAACACAATAAAAGACATAGACAGAGTCAACAAATTCATTTCTTCAGCTGTTTCATCTTCCAAGTAGGTACAGAAAAAGACTCCCAGCTGGAAATTTACATTACAGTTAAAAAGATTAAGGGGGCAGAGAAACATAAGTTATTGCTAAGTGTATGACTATAAGTAGTACATCAAAGACAATGGGTGGTCAATAAGCAAGTTCAAAGCTGGTCTGTGGAATTTAGGAACAAAAAGAAATAACAGAACCCATCTCAATATCAGCATATCCAAATGGAAACAAAATATTTTCCCACTCAAGCCCTAAAGCAGGAAGCAGGTCACAATTCATTCAGTCTTCCAAACTAGGTATCTCAATCTTTTTTTTTTTTTTTAATTTCTTCTTAATTATCTACCTTATCCCACCTACTTTATTTCAGAATCACCTGACTCTCTGCAGTGGAAATCTCAGGTATTAATGATTGAACCTAGATAAAGTTTAGTTCTCGCCAGTGAAAAGTAGGAATTGGAAGCTCTGTATGTCAAGGCCCTTAAGGACCCAGAGCCCTTCTATCTTGTTAGGCTACAGCCTCCAACGTAGTGTGATATGGCCTAATACCAGGTCTATGCTCCAGCTAGTGAGATGCAGAAAAGAAAACATCAGAAGGCAAACTCCTACCTTTTAAAAAGAATATTATGTGGGAAGCTACAGATTCTTTTGCTCACATCCTGTTGACCAAAATTTAGTCCCAGTATTTATAAAGAAATAAATAAATACAATAATACTTCATCTCTGAAAAAGGAAAACCATGATTATAGAAAAAGAAAACTAAGAGTATATTAGGGGACAACTGGCAAGCTCTAATACACCTAATTCTCAAAAAGGCCAAGTGCCTATTGAATCATGTCTTCAAAATTACTGTCATTTCTCCAGCATTATTTCTCATACTCTTCCACAAAAGTCCTTCATCATTCTTAATGAAATTCAGTATGTCATTCCTAGCTTTTAAGTTTATTTGTTTATTCATTTATTTTTTGAGACAGGGATCTCACTATGTAGTTCAGGCTCACCTTGAACTCACCAGGTTGGCCTTGAACCCACAGGGATCCTCCTGCCTCTGCCTCCTGAGTGCTAGGATTACAAGTGTGGGTCACCACACCCACCCTAACTGCTTGAGACTGCCATTTTTGGGTACTTTCACTAGCAAAATCCTTTTCCTCTGTTGTCCTTTGATGCACAATAGCTCAACATCATTTTCTTTTTAAAGGTCTCTAGGCAGAATTAAAATAACCATCAATTCTTCATTCATATAGGCATTCCTTCAAAAATATTCACCGAACACTCTGCTCATTACTTGATAAATCTGACCAGTGAAGCAATGTCTAAGCCTGAAGCTCAAAGAATACCTGGAAGTTGAAGACAAGGTAAATAAAGTAAAACCATTATAAAAACACAGTAGCTGTATTCTGTTGCATTTCTCTGTACACGAGGTGTGGGGGTGAAAGGACAAATGGGAAGTGGGCCAAGAATCCTCTGAAAATGGTCTACCTAGAAAAGAGAAATGAAGTAAAATCTTTTGCAACTTGTGGCAGACTGCCACTAAGATAGCACCAGAGGAAGCCAACAGGAGATACTCACACCCTTGGATAATCTCCTCCCTTTGAGTATGGGATAGAACTACTAACTCACCCTTAATGAATGACATTTGGTAATGTGAGTTCCAAAATTAGGTTATGGGAACCAGACTTCCATCTCCCTCACTTTCTATTTCTTACTTGGTTCCTCTGATGGAAACCAGGAATCACGTAGGAAACTGTTCTCTGGAGAAGCCCATGTGATGAATATTTGAGAAACAGTTTCCAGTCAGGACTCAATAAAGAACTGAGATTCTTGGTCCAGCAGTTCAGCAAGAGCTAAATCCAACATGCGAGTGAGCTTGGAAATGGGTCCCTCTCATGTGTACCTTGAAACCAGAGAGATAGCTGGACTGAGGAACCTTGACACAGAGCACAGGTAAGCCATGCTTGGCCTCTGACTCACAGAAGTGAGACAGCAAATGCTGTTAAGGTGCTCAGTTTTGGGCTAACTTGTTACAAAGGAATGCCTAGGTAACTAATGCAAGACCAAGAAAAAAAAGCAAAGGTGAAAAGTTATCTTGATCCTACACATCACAAGTAAACTGCTTTAAACAATGAAAAAGCTCACAAAATCCTAAGGAAAAAAAAGTTATTGGAAGAAGCTAAGACTTAAGTTATATAGTTATAAGGTTTCAGCAATATATCTAAATCTACAAAAAATTTCTGTAAAGACTAAAAATCTTTCACTAGAAATAGTTTGACATGTTTCATGTGTAAAACGCCTCACAGCTTTAGAAGATTTCAGTTAAAGAACTTTCAAGACTTAGTACATAGCAAGTACAAAGAAATTAAACTTATATTTTAAGTTCAATTAGCACTTATGATTCCTTGTAATTTATGAAAAGGTTGCTCCAAGTAAGGGTATTAATATATAATGAAACAGAAATATGTATAGTAACATTTACCATACGCAAAATGTTTTCGTATTTTCTCAGTACAACATATGAAAATTTTAAAAAATGATTAAACAGGAAAAAGCAAGTAAAACCCTTTCAAAAAATGTTAATTTATTAAGCAGTCAAACTCTAGCTCAAATCTATTTGACAAGATGTTTATTTTTATTTAAATTACCCATACAGAAAACCAGTTTTCAGTGATGTTGGTCTAGCACGGAAATTATAGTAAGACAGGACTGTGCAAAGCAACTCTTTGACAACTAACACTATACCACCACACATACTAGTTAATATTGGATTTAAAAAAAAAAAGTCTCAAGTTTCTTAGATACTAGGTTATTTCACTTGTAAGTGGATTATACAACTCCGAAAGTACTTTACCACATAGAATAATCACTGCTTCCCAAGCCAAGGTCAGAGCACTGAATACACAAGATATTACTAATAAAATAAAACTTTAAAAGCCTATTAAGTAGCGAAATAAGCATTTGATAACAATTCACCCTTTAGATCATAGAAGTTATACTTTTTTTGTGGGCTAACAGTAAATTTATGGGTTCAGATCAAATATTTCAATGACTCAAAAATGTAAATAAAAGGCATATGAATCTCTTAAAAATTTAGTGTATTACTCTATTTCAATTAGGTTCTTGATAATTCCATCAAAAAATGAAATGTGGAATACAGAAACAAAAAGATACTTTTAGTTTAAATCAATCTCAGAATAAAGATACACCTAAATAATAAAACCATAAAAATATAAAATTCCAGATAGAGCCTATTATAGACCAAATCAAATATTAAAGTATAAGAACAAGTATTTGCAACACAAACACTACTTCCCTTAACATAAAAATGTTTTAAGATTAGTAAGATCAGCAAACTAAAAGTTAGAATACATCCAAGTTAGAGAAAAAGTAAAAAAACCGACGATAGTTGAAAAGGTGTATGTTTTAAAAAGAAATATAAATTAAAACTTCAATAAAGTAAACTAACATATAAATACCAAGATAAAATGGGTTTTACTCTGTTTTGTTTTGTTTGATTGTTATATTTGATGGCATCGGTAGCTATTTGAAAGATAGTTTGTGGATGTGCATGTACTCCTTTTCACATTGGCCTGTTACAGGATTTAATTGTGCTTTTTTTCTCTCACCAGGTATGGTAGCCATTTTGGATTTACTATTGCCTTTTTTTGAAAAACTTTTACTGCATTTATTGTTGTGTTTTTTATTGGTTCTGTTCTGTTTGATTTTTACCACATCGGAAAGTATCTGCAGCTGTTTTGAAGACATCAAGAGGCATTATGGTAACTATTGTTGACTTTCTATTGTTTTGAAGACCTGCATCACTTACACTGGTTTGATTGGCTTTACTCTGTTTTATTTTGCTTGGTTTTATTCTCTTCAAAATAAAATAAAAAGCACTGCATTAGAGAGGCTATGGGTGAGTTAGGACTCACAAATCACTTGGTGTACGAAACGGTAGTCTTCTGAAAAGTAATTTGAAGAGCCTGTCAAGGTAAGGGTGACAGGTCCTTTGACCAAGGAGTTTTACTTCCATTAATGTATTCTATAGAAACATTTGCACACGTACAGGAGAAAAAAAATGATGAATGCAGCAGCAGTACAGTGTTCGCAGTAGCAAATGAACTGAAAGTTGAAATGTCTATCAGACATCTGGTTAAGTAATTTCAGAAAAAGCAAACAGAATTATAACTGTTTTTTTTTTTTTAAAAAGTTAAGTATCACCAGGCATGGTACCACATGCCTCCAATCCCAGCACTCTGGGAGACTAAGGTAGAAGGATCCAAGTTCAACTCCAGCCTGGGAAACTCACAACCCTGTTTCAAAAATTTTAAAAAGTTAGAGCTGAAGAAGCCAAGACTCAAGAATTAAGAAGGACTCTAGAAACTGGAAAAAAAAAAATCATGGAAACAGATCTTTAACTACCAGCCCCTTCCCTTAAAGGAAGATAGTTCTGGAAATACTTTGCTTTTATCTCAGTAAGACTCTTTCTTTGGATTTTAGACCCACAGAAATGTAAAAAAAGAAGACTGCAGTTTTAAGTCACTAAGTTCATACTAAGATTTTATAGAACTAAGACAAAAATCAATACATTTTTCACAGATAATTTTCTGCTTTTGTTTTTAATCACATACATGTAATACTCTAGAGTTGCAAGTATATAAATATGTATGTTTTACTAACTTTTAGTCTTCATTAGTAGAAAATCCAATTGAATTTTTTTTTTAAATTTACTGCTATATGTAACAGTCATGGAACTCTACACAGTCATTAACGGTTAATCACAAGTAAAGTGTATAAATTTGATAAATTAAGAGAATATTGGCACATTTTTAATGATTTATGATCCAGCTAGTAAGGGAAGAAAAAAAAAAAAGCACAATTAAATCCTATAACAGGTCAACGTGAAAAGTATATGTACATCCACAAGTGTCTATTAGCAGCATATAGCGCGAACCAAACTGAAGAACACTAAAACACTTTTTAACGCAGAACAATAAAATGTTGTCTGAGATAAACTGATTTGAAAAGATTTTTCTCATGTGGTTGAATTAAATATTGATAACAGAAAAAGATGTGAACTTGCTGAGCTCCTGGAAAGATTCACCACACGAGAACATAAAACAAAAGAGAATAAGAACAATTAGAAGACATACCTTGCTACTATTTACTTCAACTGACACTAGTAATAACAATAACAATGTTTACTAAGTGTTTGGACTGAGTAGAGTACTTCATATTTAATGTTCACAATTTTACATGTAGGTACTACACAGACCAGAGATGAAGTCATTCTGCCAAGATCACAGGTGAGGCCACATCCCGAAGGGTAGTCAAAGCGGGTGCAGCAGAACTAATAGCATTGTTGTATCAAAAACAAAACAACAACAAATAACAACCCAGGGCCAGAAATGTGCCAGTGAAAATCCATCTATTTGTCAATCATTTTTGTATGTCATTACGCCAATGCAATATATTTCTAGTAGAAAGCCAAGTAAAAATGAAGCTCTCATAATCAAGGACAGCTACAGTGGCATGCTAGTCAGTATCCCATGTACACTTTAGTAAATTCACTGTGAAAAGGAAAAGAACATCAGATGACAACAGGCTAGCAACCACTCAAGCATGGCGACTGGTGACAAGACTGAATTCCCACAAATGTGTACAGTCTACATCTGGGCTGCAAGCAAACAAGACAAAAATGAAGAGCATACATGCAACAAAAAGGGAAACAGTAAAACAAAAAATAGGACAACATTTTGGTGACCAGAGTACCATAACTTTTTACCAGACTATAAATTTATTTTGTTTTTATTTAAAAAACACAGCAGGGTAGTGCGTATTCATTAATCTTCAGTAGATACACAATGTATTCCCATTCAAGAATGATTCTTAAGAACACAAGTGGAAAAAGCAAGAAGAAATAAGACACAGTTTTGTGATACAAACTACTCACTGTAAAGAAAAAGGAATTATAAACGCAAAGTTTTAAATCCTGCTCACCTCTGAAGATTACAGGTTCAAGATTTTTCAAAGACCATATCACGTTTTATTTTCTAAACTACATAACATTTCTTACACTACTAATCCCTACACTTCAGAGTGTTTCAGGTGTACTTTTCTATCTACTCCATTTTTTTTTAAGAGAAACGTCTCCAAACCCTGGTGGGAACTGGGGCGGCCGCGGGCCATCGAAGGGAGGGTGGAGGCGGCGGAGCCCAGGCCGACCCAACCCTCAGAGGGCACAGTTAGGGTAAGGGCCGGCGCCCCGAACTTCCGCCAACTCCTCAGTGAGCTGAGACGGGGCAAAGACGCCGGCTTTCCTGGAGGAGGCAGTGACAGCAGGGCCGAGCCGCCAGGAGCGGAGGCTGCGGGCCCCATCACAGCCCCGCGACGCGACGGGGCCCTGGGCCCGGGACCCGCAGCCGCTCCGACCCGCACAGCCGAGCGCGCTCCCGGCTGCGCTCCTCGCCCAGGTTCCGAACCTCCCACCCTCGCAGCCCTGAGCAACCCTCGGGAAACCAACCCAGCGGCCGGGTAGGCGGGAAGGTGCCTACCATGGTGACGTCCTACAGGCCACGGAGGATCTCCGCACTCTAGACCCCACAACCTCAGAGCCAGGAGCTACGACTCCTCCGCCTCACTCCAGCCAGAACACACGTGAGGCCACAGACGCCGGCGGCTCCGACCGGAAGGGGTGGAGCGAGTGCGCCGCCTAAAACGTCCCCAGAAACTGAGACCTAGTCTTTCTGGTCCGAGCTCAATTTTAATGCAGGTAGTCCGCGGTATGAGTATTGGGCGGGAGCTCTTAGCTCTGCTCCCTGACACGCCTTGCTCCTGACAAGTCACGTTTGAGCCCCCTGCGTAGATCTCGAGCATCTGCCTCAGACACATCTTTAGCGCTAGCAACCCCTCAGGCTATAGGTTCCCTCTCTCTCAGAGGCTCTAGCTTTGCAGGGTCTGGACCCGAAAGAAGGCCTGGTTGGAAGATACCCTGAGCCTCAGATGCTCCTGTAGTGGGCTTTCCCTGTACTGTCTTAACTTGGGCAAGGCTTTTCCTCTACGACTGTTAGTTTCTTTACCCAAAAGATGCCCCTTCCTCATAATCTAGGCCCCTTCCAACCCAGTTTTCTGTTTCTGCACAGTATGTTAGAATTCCAGAGACAGTAACTTTGTTAAGCAAATATTTACGGAATGTCTATTATATACCTGACAATGAGGGCACCCCAGCAATATTCAATTTGTCACTTATATTCTAGGGAACCATGCAAAAGTAAATCAATAAATATTTCAAGTAGTATAAGGACTCAATAAAATAAGGCTGGTAAGGTGAGCATGCACCAGCTGTTTTACACTTGGTGGTCTCAACTCTGAGAAATGATAGATTTCTGAGTAAGAGAAAACTAGACATGGGAAGAAGCACTAAGCAGGGTGAAGTTAGGTATTCCTAGATATGTGTGAAGGTACGTGAGTTTAATTCACAAATACATTCACTCTGAAAAACCATTCAAATTGTAAATAAGAGTGTGTAGCCAGTAGATTCTCTAATTTAGGAGCTTACATTTTTACATAGCCTTTTAAGTGTGTGAATGTGCATGTTGTGTAAATTTACACAAAGAAAGTCCTCTTTACGATACATTCTGTGGTGATGGTACTCTCTCTCCTGAGGACTCTGAATGAACAGGAATGCTTACACTCCTCACTCTAACCACTTGTTGTGAAACCAACTTTAACCTACCCTAACTCATCGCAAAGTCTGACCCAGTGAAATCAGCCTCCTATGTCATGTTGCTAAAAATCTGTGAAGCACTAAATTCACTTTGTGGCTGATTTGGCTGTGCTGGTAATTACTTTTTGTAACTGAATATAGCTTGAGGAAATACTCCCCAGTAAGAACGGGAACCTCAACTTGCTTCCCCTATAAAGCAGGTTCCTCCACTTTTGTCAAGCAAAAGCATTTCAGGTCACATCCCTGAAAGGACAGTTATATTTATTAAGCAGAATCACAGGAGTATTTACTCAGAAGGGAATGCAGGTATCCAAGGATGAGGTGAATATGGTCTGGATCTCAAGATATTTGTGTGGTTTTAGGATTACCTTCAGGAAAGCTAATCAGAGATGTGCATGCCGAGAGTTCCTTGAAGTTACCCATTAGTGGGGCTTGGTTAGGAAATGATTTGCTTGTATTCTTAATTCAGAGATATTACACACAATTAATGTGCTGTTTCCTTGAAGTTAGAAGTCTGTGGAATTTGTGAATCAGGAGAAAACCACAGTCAATTTACAGGAGGAGAAAGGAATGGACCTAATTTACTGTATCTTTTAAGACTCTATGAGTTTAGGAGTGAATATCTTAGAAAAGCAATACAAATGTAGGAGTAAAACAGGCATTGCAGCCTTGAATTTATGTTTAAAGTAAAATTTTAAAGTTACAATTTCCCTGTCCCCTTTCTACCTATCTTTATTTTTTTATCCTACTTCATCTTGATCACAAAATTCCTACCTATTTCTACCTATTCTGAAAGAGGAAAGTACTTAGAGACAATTTCCTGTATATTAACAAATATACAGTACTATATATGCATGCGTGCATGTGTGTAGGTGTGTGTAGGTGTGTGCTGAATGTGCATAATGGTTAAGTATTCATTATTGTTAGATATCGACATGATAATATGTACATAATTTTAGACAACGACTAAAAGAATAGAAACAGTATATAATTTTTATAGACTACACACAGAGAAAATGAAAGACATAGGATGAAAAATAGATAATTTAAACCAAGGCGGTAACAGAAAAAAAAAAGTGAAACATGAAATAACAGAGCAAAGAAAAGGCAAAATATAGCACTTTTAAATTCTTGAAATAGTAATGGACTAAATTCTCCCAATTTAAAATTATATATATATATAGCTAGTGCTAGTGGCATATGTCTGTCATCCCAGCATTCTGGAGGCTGAGACAAAAGGAGCATATATTCCATCACTCAACCTGGATAATTTACCAACTTAGGAAGTCCCTGTCTCATAATAATAAATAAAAAGGACTGAGGGTGTAGCTCAATGTAAAGGCCTTGGGTTCAATTCCCACTTCTAGAATAATATATATATATATATATATATATATATATATATATGTATATATATTTCCCAATACTGGAAAAATATATCGCATATATATTCAATTTAAAATACTGGGAAAATATAGAAAAGAGTATGCTAAGCAAATATCAATTGAAAGACTGCTGCACCAATATATTAATGTTATACCAAATTCTCAAATAGCTCAAATAATGTTGTGATAGATAGAAAAGAACACTTCATAATGAAGAATTTTCCATTTTAAATTCATTTTCGTCTTTAATAATATATGTATTTTAGTAAAATATATATTGGAAAAGCTGATACAATTTCAAGGACAAGTACAAAAACCAAAAACTTATGTGGGATTTTAATATGCTTTTTTCAATAATTAAAAGAGTAAGTAGATAAAGTATCAACAGTGATTTTGAAAACCACAGTACAACTTAACCTAACAAATCTATATAGATTTCTGCTTCCAGTACTCACAAGTATAGCAAGATTGCACACATCTGGTATGGTTAAAAATTTATCATACATTAGGTCAAAATGTAGGATAAGTGAAATTCTATTAAATATGGTCTCTGATGACAATGTCAACTAGAGATTAATGACTAGAAGACAGGAAAAGAATTCTCATACATTTCATAGAAATTCTCACAGAATTTCTCGTAGAAATTAAGAATTATATATCTAAATAAATCAAGAACTAAAGAAGAATAAAACTTGGAAATAATTTCCCTTGAATAATAACAAAAATACTAAACATCTAAATTGGTGGGATGCATCTGAAAGAATAATTACCTTATTTAACCTAAGTATTGGAAGAAGAAAAGCTAAAATTTAACTTTCTATGAACTAAATTTGCATATGCCAAGAAGTTAGAAAAACAAGAAAATAAATTCAGAAAAGGTAGACTAGAACAAACTGCAGAAATCTGAAAAATTTGAAATATGAAAAATTTATTTATGATTTGAAAAAACAGAAAAGCTGAATTTAGAGTTTTATAAAAGGATATTGAAACTCATAAGTCCTTACAGGATCACGAGAGAAAGGTAGAAAGAGAGATAGAAAGAAGGAGAGGGAGAGAGGGAGAAAAGGAGAGAGTGAAAGCACCACCTTCAACCAAGACCAAGTGTTGAAACAATTGAAGTCAGTTCAGATTCTGCGAATGTAAGACAATAGAGTCACATGTATGCTACTGAATTTTAAAATTTAGATAAAATGAAAAAAGTTGGAAAAATATAACATATAAAACCTGACAGGACCCTGTGCTGCAAAGTTATATCCCCAATTCCTGGTGCCCAAAAAAAAAAGAAACAAAAAGTAATAGACAACTTGAATAATTGCGTCATCATTTTAAAAAGTGGCAATTCTTTTCCAACATTAAAATTAAGTTGAAGTGTTTTAGATTTTTATAAATACACATAGATAAAGATAGACCAGAACTTCCTTAGTATGATAAAATTATCAATTAGAAATAGTAGTAGTTGGTATCATTCTTTTATTATTGGCCTCAAATAATAAACTTTCATTTAGTCACATTGGAAATTGGTGTTTGGTTTTATTCAGAAAGTTGAAATATGTAGGTCCTTTAAGCCAACAGTAATATATATTATAAACTATATATATATATATATATATATATATATATATATATCCATACACACACACACACACACACACACTTCCTATAGAAATTCCAACACATGCTTCTCATATTATACAAAGAAGTATAGTAGCACTGTTCACATTGGCAGAGTCATTTAAAACAATGTTTATCAAAGAGCCCAAACTGAAAGGAAACTAATTATTCATCAACAAAACACTTGAAAAATGAATTTTGGTAAGTTTTTATACAGCAATGAAATGAACAAACAGCAGCTATGTTAAAAACATGGATAAATTCTAAATCATAACATAACAGAGGTGATGAAGAAATATATGAACAATATAATTCCATATATATAAAGTTCAAAATTAGGCAAAATGAATAACACTGCATTTTTTACAGATACTGCCATAGGTACCAAGAATATTTCTTACTCTGTGTGATTACTTCAGTGTTTGGTTTATAGTTAAATTTATACTTTGTGTTTGTGTTTTACACACCTTTATGCTTGTATGTGGATGTTAAAATCTGCGGAAGTAAAATCCTTTATGTAAAATGGCATATTTTCATATAACCTATTTACATCTCCCTCCTGCTTTAAACAATACCTAGATTGCTCACAATGCCTAATACAGTATATATGCTACGTAAAGAACGGTGACTGCCAAGGCCACGCTCAAAATTTTACATATCCAATTATTGTAAATAGTGCATAAAAAGTTTGCATACATTGAGAGATCACACCCAAATCTACTATCCAAGGATGCCAAGGCTAAGAAAAACCCTGGGCCTATGAAACACTTCAAGCTGCTCTTCTGGGTTTTCTGCCAGACTTCCCACTGCAATGCTGAGTGGCATGATTTAAACACATGACCCCTCTCCAACCCTCTCTAATCCTCCTCTCTCTTCTGGGAAGTGGCCTCTGCACTCTTTCCTTTAGAAGGTAAGGAATGAGAGACTTCTGCAACTGGACACACCCAGCAGTCAAAAGTTGCTCCCAAATAAATTGTGTGCTAGTGCCATCTTGTGGATAGAAAATGTATATACATATATTTTTTTCCCTGCTGTTTTAAAAAATCAGATCAGTATTCCGTAGAAAAATGCTTTAGCTGTAAGTAGAAAAGATGAGGTATAAACAATGTGCATAATAAAGTCTACTTAAAATACTATGTGGGAGAAGGAATGTACAGATACTCATGTCTGAGCAAAAAATAGGAAGGATCACAATAAACTGCTTACAGTTTATGAGGTTAGGACTGAGGTAAAGAGGGCTCAGGAGAAAGTTTTCACTTTATTCAACAGTGTTTGAATCTTTCAGAACAATATATTTTGATACTTATTTTCCATTGGAAATAAAAAAGAGAGAATGGAATCAGTAAAGAGGACAGAAACTATGCTAAATTAGAGACAAATTGATGCAAAACAAAAGACAGGTTGGTGAATGAGATGAGGGTGCAAGAGTTTATGTCTCTTTTAAGAAAGTGGTAAAGGAAAGTAAAAAGAATGAAGTTTTAGTTATTAATAAGAATTTTTTCAAATTTACTTTAAGATAGCTCATCAGAATCATGCAAATACATAGTAGAAGAAACAAACAATAAGAAAAAGCAAAGCCAAAGTTTTTCTAAAATGTATTGCATTTTTGAGAGTAATGCATGTATCAGATAACTCTCATTGCAACTGACTGAATTGTGTTATTCCAAAATTCATGTGTTGAAGTCCTAAGCTCTAGCGCTTCAGAAAGTAATCTTATTTGAAAATAGGATCATTGTACTCGTAAATAGTTAAGATGAAGAGTGAACCTCTAATCAATATATCTGTTATCCTTATTAAAAAACAAGTTTGGTGTCAGATTTATACATAGAAGTCTGCATGATGATTGGATTTGTACTTGGGAGGAACTGTCTATCCTTAAAGACATATGTAAGAATCCTACTCTTTAGTACCTTAGAATGTGACTTCATTTGGAAGATTTACAGGATGTTCATAGGGTCTTTACAGATGCAAATAAGTGAAAATGAGGTCATTATGGTGGACCATAATCCAGTATGACTGACGTCCTCATAGAAAAGGAAAATGTAGACACAGAGATGTGCACAGAGCAAAGATACTTTGAAAACACAGGGAGAAGACAACCGCCTACAAACCAAGGAGGGAGGCTGGCATAAATCCTTCCCTCACAGCTCTAGGAAGAAAACAACACCACTGACACATTGATTTTTGATTTCAGTCTCCCCGAGACTCTAGGATTCTACTGTGGAAGTCATTCAGTTTGTGGTGCCTGCGTATAACCCTTGTTCACTCAGCAAAACATATCTGCAGCATTCCCTGCTCCTTGTCATCAACCCTGTCAAATAATGTACTATCCCTTTTTTTTTTTTTTTTTGGTACTGGTGATCGAACTCATGACCTCGTGCTTGCCAGGCAGGCACTTAAGGCACTGAGCTAAATCCCCAGCCCTGTACTATCCTTTAAAAGAAAGGTTTATGAAGCTAACAAGATACAGGACTTTCTAGGTCAGTCCTTTATTATCTGAATTGTGTAGATTCCACTAGTCTAAACTTCCTTCTTTTTGCTTTTTCTCCAACTCCACCTGTCTTTCCTCACATTACTAAAGTAATTTTCCAAAGCATTGTTATGATCAAGACACTCAGATGATAAAAAATCTTTCCATTGAACTTTGCCCTCAAACCAAAAGCAAGAGAGGAAAACAAAATACCAAACAACTCACTTGGCTCTAGTTCAAGGCCTTTCCAAAATCTGTCTTCCTGCCTTATGGCACAGTGTTCTCACTGTGTGTCTTCCCTTCCCTTCAGGTCGGCAGTTTTCTAACCTCACTCACAACTTTGCTCACTTATTTCCTCAATACATATTTACCACAACCAAAATTCCACAACATTCAGTTTGAAGATTTCATCTTCAGTGCCACCTTCCTGGTCACTAACTACCTTGCTCACACCCGATGCCCTTAGCACTTACAGTACGTGCCCAGGTTCTCTTTTCCACTGACATCCTGGATCTTGAGGGTGAGTACTATCTTTGACTCTGTAGAGCTTTGCATCAGGTATGTAATAAAAAATGAGTAAATGTTTACTATTTAATAAAAAAACTGCTTTTGTTCTAATAAACACAAAACATAACTTTAGAGATAAACCTTTTTGGAGTTAAAAACACTGCAATTAAAAAGTATTACAAAGTGGTACATCTACACAATGCAATCAAAAGTTCCATATTAAAATAATATGCAGTGGATGTTGTAAATTGTTCAAAAGAATTTTTTTCTTTTTTCTTTGTATTATATGAAGTGCACTCACAAAATATGGTGAATGTTTAAATTTTAAATGTGTATTATTGTAAAAGACTCATGGCCATGAATTGCCCTCAAACTACTCCCTATTGCTTTGAATACACTTATCTCATTATTCTTGTCACTTTCTGAAGCAGTTCTGGAGGTCATTTTTCACAGGTATCTTTTAGCAGCACTATCATGGCTGCATTAATGTCCTGAGTCAATTCAAAATGACATTAAATACTTTGAACACCTCCTCCCAAAATAAGTAAAACTAAAAGAGAAGGTGGGATAAAGGGGTGATGCAAGAATGATTAAAATATATTATGCACATGTGCAAATCCACAAAAATGAAACCCATTAACCTGTGTAACCAGCATGCATTAATAAAAAATGTGGATAAAAAAATAAAAAGATATTTACTGTAATTTATGTCAAATAAAGTATTGTGGTGCATCCACATCCAACTTATTCACTGGATCTGGCACTCTGCATTTTCTAGCTCTTCCCCAAAGTCAATGTGATCATTTAAGGTAAATGTTTTTAATTGATTTAGGACATTGAATCAACTGTTAGAGTACAACTAAAGACACAAGAGACGGCTTCCAGAACTTCTTCAGAGAGTATTGAAAACCAACGAGATAAATTTGCCTGAAGCAAGGGGGAGGATTTTGAGGTAAATTAATGTCAAAATGTCTTTTACTATAATTTTTTAATTTAAACATTTATGTATTTTGTGACATTGTAGATATCGTCTTATCCTAAGTATAAGAGTCCAATGCTAGATTGCTAAATTTCTCAGTCTCTCTTAATGCAGGGTAGTGAGACAGGCAAGTTCTCACCAAGAAAAAATGAGAGGGAAAGTATGAAATTTCTAGATTATTTTTTGACTAGACATAGATTGCCCTCTTGCAGTATCTCTGTTTGTTTTTCTTTTCTTTTCTTTCTTTTATTTTTGTGGTGTGTCAAATGGACAAGGCAGTTTCTGGCTTCGACTTCATGAAGGCAACACCTGGTCCAATCACTAGGCAGCAAGACAAAAAGAACCTAGGACCTTGTAAAGCCCCAGAGAAGAGGTGTCTGAGAAACCAAGGTTTCTCATCATTCCCTGAATATTTATGTGGGAAATCAACTTAAATTCCTGGGCCATTTTCTCTTTTCTTAGCTTATCCTTTTCTTACCACAGCCATATAGTCTAAAAAATATATTCCACTACAGTAATAAAACTTCAACATTTATTCTGGACTAACTTTACTTAATGATTCTCAATAGTTAAACTTTCCTTAACTACTCTCAATAGGTATTTTGACTTATTTGGTTGAATTTGAATCGCACATGATATCCAGTGTTTATTGTAACGATCACTAGTCATCAAAGAAAAGGCTAATGTTCTATGTAACCTTTATAAGGAGAAAATTATTCATTTGGAATGTTTTAGAGTGTTTAATTTAAAACCATTCAACTTCAAAAGGGTTTGTGTCTAGCAGAGAAATATGAAATCTCTATGGAAAATTTAACTAAGCATAACAATGTAATTTTTTGTACTTCCTAACAGTTAAATTTATTAGGGGAACATAATTTTAAAATGTCCATTAAAATGTTAGCAATAATTGGTGTAGCTCAAACCAAAACTCCAAAGTCTTCTGAGGTCAGAGATTCAAGGAAAGTGTATAAACCAGAGGCATGTCAGACAGCAGGGAATAGTACAGGTTGGGTTATGGCTGTCTGAAGAGTCTGCATGTGTAAAGTATTAACATCCAACATGTTTTGTGCTACTGTTCTGAGGCTACTTAGGAGCAATTGATGAGAGAGGGACTTACTCTTTAGCTATAAATTACTAGAAATATAGATGCACTACTCAAGTCAACAGTGTTCACACACTGGAAAAGAGGCAGCACAAGGCCATGATATCAGATAGAAGGAAAACAGAGGAGGAAAAACACATCGTTCTGACTTTTCTCCTGAAGATACTTTTCAGACAGCCCCATGCGGGAGGGTGTCTGACAACAGCACAGCAACTTTGCTGAGACACAAAGACAGCGACTAGAGCCCTGGAAACACAGCTGATTAGAATTTGGAAGACCAAATGTGTACCTGGGGATTCCTGGACACAGATCACCAGAAGTTGTTGAAGGGATGCTCTTCATAAATCAGATCTCTACAATGCCAGAGACATTACAAATTGGGAACACTAATACTCAAGCAGTTCCCAGAGCTCACACAGGACAAATGTAGATTCAAGTTTGACCAACGAGTGTAAAAGGTCCTTGTTGAACTCCTGAAATATTCACTGTAAATGATGGAAAGGTTGTCTTTCTTATTGGCCGTAAATTAACATTACAGAAAAGCATACTTCAGGGTTGCCTTAAAAGACTTAGTATTTTTAAAAGAACCACGATACCTGGAAGAAAAAAACTTTAACTTTCCTTAAAAGAATACAACAAAATAAAAATCAGTATGTCAAAATAATGTCAATCATATAAAGGTATTTTCCATCCTACGTGAGTAAAGAATTTCAAAGTAGATACTGATGATCTTCCAAATTTCCACAGGATCTGTAGTGATTTCACTTTTTAAATTCCTCATTGCTTGAATTGGAGTTTTTTTTTTTTAAATAAGGTTGGCTAGGGGTTTAACAATTTTATTTATTCTTTCAAAGAACCAACTCTTCCATTCATTAATTCCTTGTATTATTTTCTTACTCTCAATTGCATTCATTTCTGCTCTGATCTTTATAAATTTCCTCCTTTGTATGGGCCTTGCACTTGACTTGTTCTTCTTTTTCTAGAAGTTTGAGGTGCAGTATTAGGTTGTTTATTTGTGCTTGTCCTGTTTTCCTAATATAAGAATTGGCTGCTATATATTTTCCTCTTAAGATTGGTTTCATTGTATCCCACAGGTTCTGCTATGTTGTACTCACATTTTCACTCAATTGTAGATATTGTTTAATTTCTTCTTTAATTTCATCTGTGATCCATTAGTTGTTCAGGAGGGTGTTACTTAATTTTCATATGTTTATGGAGTTTTTGGAGTTTCTTTTGCCATTAATTTCCAATTTCATTGCACAATGATCAGATAATATGCACAGGATAATTTCAATTCCTTCATATTTACTTAATCATGTTGTATGAGCTAGTATAGGGCCAAACATGTTTAAGAAGAAAGATAGCCACTTTAATAAATAGTGCTGAAGGGATTTAGTTCAGCAGCCTAAACACCTGCCTCACAAGTGCAAGGTCATGAGCTAGATCACTGGTACAAAAAAAAAAAAATTCTGAAAAAACTGACTTTCCACAACCTGAAACTAAAATTAGGCTATGTCTATTACCATGCATTAAACTACAGTCAAAATTTATCAAAGATCTAAATATTAAAACAGAAACACTAAGTCTACAGGAAGACAAAGTAGGTAGAAATCCTGAAGACATAAGCATAGGCAGAGAGTTCATGAACAAAATCCAAACTACATGGAAAGTACTTCAAAGAATCCACAACTGGAATCACATCTTATTAAAAAGTTTTTGCACATCAAAAGAAATCACCAACAGAATGAAAAGAAAACCCACAGAATGGGAAAAAATTTTAACCAACTGTCCTTCAGACAAAGGACTTCTATCTAGAACATACACATAACTGAAAAAAATCAGGTTCTTCAAATTCAAAGATCCAACCCAAAAATGGACATCTGAGATGAATATGCACCCCTCAGATGAAGAAATACAAATGACAAATAAATATATGAAAAAATGTGCAACATTATTGATCATTCAAGAGATACAAATTAAAACAATATTGAGGCTCCATCTCATTCCAGAAAGAATGGCTTTCTTCAAGATGAAATCAACCAATAATAAATGTTGGCAGGGCTGTAGGAAAAAAGGAACACCTTTCCACTGTTGGTGGGAGTGCAGACTGGTACAACCACTGTGGAAATCAGTGAGGATATTTCTCAAAAATCTAGGATGAGAGGCCCCATTCTACCTAGCAATTTCTCTTCTAGGTATTTTCATAGAAGAATTGAAAACTTCATACCACAGCAATATATGAGCACCCATGTTTATAGCAGCACAATTTTTAATAGCTAAATCTTGGAAACAACCCAAATGCCTGTTAATCAAGCAATGGAT
The DNA here is from genome assembly GCA_004027455.1 of Hydrochoerus hydrochaeris. Lineage (NCBI taxonomy): Eukaryota > Metazoa > Chordata > Mammalia > Rodentia > Hydrochaeridae > Hydrochoerus > Hydrochoerus hydrochaeris. The sequence goes on along the minus strand of PVLA01000162.1, from coordinate 63,272 downwards.
AAAAATATGTGGTATTTTTATACAATAGAGTACTATCAGCTATAAAGAAGGATAAATTCAATACTTTTATAGGTAAATGGATACAACTTGAAACAATATTCGTGAGTGAAATAAATCAGATTTGCATATGTAAACATCACATTGTCTTCTTAGTGTAAAAAACTGAAAGAGCAAATAAAATTCAAAATGCACAATAGATACTATGAAAGAGGAAGATGCTACTCAAAAAGAAAGAACAACTAGAATGGAGGAAAGGAGAAAAGAAGGAAGAGGAAAGAAAAAAAAAGAAAGTTATCAAGATAACTAAGATAATTATTCTTCTAATTTCTATTTGTTCATTTAAAAGAATGGTTTGTGCTTATACCAATTAATTTTTTCATGCCTATATCTTGAAATCTGAGCAACTACTTTGAAGATAACAATATGCAATATATTAACCATTGTTAATCTCCTATTATCTTGTTTTGAAATTCCTTTTTTAAAATTTTATTTAAAGAGAAAAAAAAAGCAAAACAGAAAAAGGGTAAAAATAATCCAGAATTTCAGAAAAAAATAGTAAGAAATCACTAGTCAATAAATTACATATTGTCTTCTTAGATATAGTTGTTCAAGTTACAAAATTAAAGCATACAAAGTGGACATTCATTTAAAGAGAAAAAAGTATATAAAGGGTAGAGATAATACAGAATTTCAAAAAAGAGATAAATAGTAAGAAATCACTAGTTGATAAATTATATATTGTCCTCTTAGAAATAGTTGTTCAAGTTACAAAATTAAGGCATACAAAGTAGATATTCAAACAGTGAGACTGTAAACAGCTATGCATGCATGAATCTGCATGTATTTCTATCATTTCTGTATTAGAGGGAAAAACAAAAATAGCAAGATAAAACAAAATAAATTCCTATAAAAACATGAAACCACAAAGTCATATAAAACCACAATACAAGGTGATCTGCAATGGTTACTGTGTTGTCTCTTATTATCTTCGATAGAATTGTCTACATCATCAGACATAATTGAATATAGCAGCATAATTAAATATAGAAGTATATAACTATATTAGTAAAAATAAAACATTATAGACAGTATCAAACTTCAAAGGCAGGTAATAATCAAACCAAAGAGGGTATTCTAGTGAATCTTGTCATCTTCAGTGCAGTTGCCTATACTCTCAGACTTGATACTATCAATAATAACAGCTTTGAATAGAATCTATCAATACAAAACAGCAATCTAACAAACCAGATTTGGTTATGATCAGTCATGGTAAAACAGTGTAGGTTATATAGAGCTTTAGATTAAGTTAATAGGAAATTAAGGATGATTACCATACTATATCCTGCTATTTTCAGGATAACTGTCTGTGTCTTCAAATCTAGTACAAGTAGACAGACTGAAACAGAATATAATACATATAAGCAGGGTGGTGTGAGTAATGTGGGTTTTAAATCCTGGTACACTATTAACAATATAGTGTATCAAGGCCATCTCTGTTAGAAATTCTAGCCATCCTTCTCTGCCTCATTTCTGCTATGCTATTTTTCTGCCTTTGTTTGTCTAGTTTTCTCCTTCATTCTACTGCCTGCTCCATGCATTGAGGCCTTTCTACCACTGTTCCTAAAATCCTGGTATTTTTTTCTCTCTCTCTAGAATGTCCTTCAGTATTCTCTGTAAGGTTGGATTGGTGGTCACAAACTCCCTCATTTCCTCTTTGTCATGGAAACATCTTGTTTCTCCATTAATTTCTAGTGACAGTATTGCAGGGTACATCAATCTGGGGTGGAGGTTATTTTCTTTCATGGTTTGGAATACTTCGCTCCAAGCTCTTCTTGATCTGATGGTCTGTGTCAAGAAGTCTGCCATGTTCTTGATGGGCTTTCCTTTATAGGTGATCTGTTTCTTTTCTCTAATGGTTTTTAATATTGTTTTTATATTGAATTTCTGGTATCTTGATTATTATATGCCTGGGTATAGCTCTGTTTTGGTTCTAGGTGGCTGGAGTTTTGTATGCCTCACATAACCATTTTCTTTGCCCATGCTTGGGAAATTTTCCTTAATTATTTCTGTGAATAGCCTTTGTAGTTCACCTGTGTGTATTCCTGCTTCTTTGCTCACATTTCTTATTCTTAAATTATAAATTCTCTTGTCGTCTTCTAGCCTTTGTATTGTTACTGCCTGTTTCCTTGTTATTTTAAAGAGATCTTTCTTTTCATGAAAAGAGATCTTTCATTTCATGATCATACATTGCAAATTTGTCTTCAAGTTTTGATGGTCTATCCTTTGTTTCTTTTAAGCAGTTTGCCAGCTTTCAATGGAGTTTTTAATTTCCTGGTAATCTCTTTGAATCTGCTTCATGTATTCTAGTTTTTCTTTATATTCTTTTTTGAATGTTTCTCTCCTTTTTCTGTGTTCCTCCCTTCTTCCATCTGTGTCTTCCTGAGAGATGCTTAGCATTTCTTTTATTAATCTACTTATATCTTGCTTTACCTGATTTAATATTTCAGTTTTGAGCTCATCTACAAGGTCCCAAAGATATCTCTTAATGTCCATTGAAGCCATGTCTGATGTTGCTTGTTTGCTGATATCAGTCTCCCTTGATTTTCCCTCTCAGGGTTTTGGATTGGGGGATTTTTCTTATTTCTCTCTCTTGTCATGGTTTTGGTGTCTACCATACAGGTCTATAATGGAGGTCTCCGCCCCTTTCCTTGTTGTTTATAGTTCTTCTGAAGCATGCTAGTGAGGGATTTCTGCCCTCTTCTCTTTGCTCTTGTCACTGAGGTATAAGCAGGGGGTGCATATGCTGGCCTCTCCTCACCTGGACAGTCAAACTTCAGGGGCCTTCACCAGGTTAGTATGTGCTAGGCTTAGGGAATCGATTCAGGATGGCTTATTGGGTCTCGGCCAGGGGCGTGACTCAGGCCAAGCAAATCCCACAAATCTGCTCTGTGGAGGGAGCAACCAACTGAATTTAATGTTGTTCCTAGTTCAGGCTCCTCTTGCCTGATTCCAACATGTTGCCCATTTGGTCGCGCCCTTCCCTTGGGGGGGTCTTATTCCCAGCAGTGATGGTGTATTAATGAAGTTCTCTTCTCTGGCTTCATTCTCCATTGGGTTCACCAACCCCTGACTTCAGTGCAGCTGTGTCTCCTGTGAGTGGTGGTGGGAACCTGTTTGGATGGCTCTACTTGTTGCAGCGGGTCTTAGTGGGTCACGGCAGGTCATGACCGGCCCAGGTTCAGGCAGCTCAGCAGGTCGCAGCCATAAGTGCCATGTCCAGTAATTTTAGCTGTTCCAGTTGTAGCCCCGAGACTGCGTGTTTGACGAGGTTTTTTCATTTTAGCTTTTTCCTGTGTCAAGAGGATCCATTTCTCTCTGTCTGGATCTCTCCAGGATGTTTTATTCTGACATATGATTTGTTTCTCCCTGGGAGGCTCTGTATCTTTTATTTTTTATTTTTAGTCTTTTTGAGACAGGGTCTCACCATGCAGTTCAGGCTGGACTTGAGCTCACTTTGTAGTCCAGGCTGGTCTCGAACTCACAATGATACTCCTGCCTCAGCCTCCTGAGTGCTGGGATTAGAGTCATGAGCCACCACATCCAACTGAGGTTCCTTATTTCGTTGCTCACTGATCAGCCATCTTTGCCAACTCCTTGTTTTGAAATTTTGTGTCATTGTTTTTATTTATTTATTTATTTTTTTATTTCAGGTTAGTGTCATTATCAGGAGAAGAATGTCAATAGGAACAGACTTAGAAATGATACACTTAGCAGACAAAGACTTTTTAAAAAGCATTTAAAATGGAAGTTAAGTAAAATATTACTAGTAAAGAATGATGTAAATAAAACCTGCTTAGAACTTTTAGGGATTAAAGTTAGATTAAACTTTTAGAGAAAATGAAAAATCAAATAGGTAGGATTCACAAGAGTTTAGACACTGTAGAGGAATATGTTAGTGAACTTGTAGCCATCTGAATAGAAACTATCCAAACTGAAACTCACCAAGCAGAGACAGCAAAAGACGAACCAGAGTTTCAGACAAAAAGCACGTCAGTGGGGTCTAAGGTGTAGATGCAAAAAAATAAGGAATGTTTTGGGAAGCCAGAACATTAAAAATGTATTTTGATTATGGTAGTAACTAAATAGATACACACATTTCTCAAAATCCATTAATTTGTTGATTAAATGAGTTAATGTTAGTAATATTACACTGTAAATTGTAACTCACTAAACCCAATAAAATAGTTTCATGCAAAATAAAATATCCACTGAAGACTGAATTTGATCTTAAGGTGAGAAGGGGTAGGTAAGGCATTCCACAGGTACACATACAATGTTTAAACATGCAATAGTAGCACGTAGCCTAAGAGGATTTTAGAATGAATTAAAATGTCCTGCTGATATATTTGAAGTGAATTTAATATTCAGGATTTTTTTTAAAGTTGCTATTTTTCATTATTTTTTACTTTGAAAACATAAGAGAAGTTCATATTGTTTTATTTCAAGATTATTACTTTAGCTGAGAGACAGGAATTTACTTCACAAAATGTCACAGGTCTATATGAAAACACATGCAGCAGAGTTGCTTATATATTTGCATCAGCCAACCATGCCAGATAGTGGGTGAATATGATCGAGTATTGGAATCATTCCTGTGCACGATGCTCACATGCCAACATGAAAATTTTTAGTTTTCCAAGAGATGGTTCACATAACAACAACAAGAAGAATGGTAATATAACAGAAAAAGTGAAACTCGTACCAGGCATCAAGAATAAAAATGCTGAACAAATTATATTCCCTTGTGCCCCTTCTCCTCAACATGGAAACTGTTTACTGTTGTTTTTCCCCTGATTAATGGAGTTGTGTAAGTTTAAGTGGTTTGTTTCTGTTAGGATGCTTCCAGTTTCAGATATAGAAACTCATCACGTATTGCTATATAAATCATAGTGACAACTCCACCATATGAAGCATGTTAACTTTCCTCCTTAATGAAAGGGCTGCTGTGGCTCTGACATCACATCTTCAGGTGGTGGAGGTGGGGTGGGGGTGGGGTAGCACAGGAGATCAAAGGAAAACATCACAGTTCTCCTTGTGCTCACTCCCATTTACCAGGAAGGAGATTTTTCATAGAAATTACTCTCAAGGCAGATTTTTGCATCTGTCTTATTAACCATAACCTGGTCATATGCTGTCTCCTATTATTAGTAAAGAGAAAGGTGTTTTGATGGTGGTCTTAGGTAGGTTATGTTTATACCCTGGTATTGGAAGATAGGCCTAATTTTCTAAATATGTTGTTATGTTTCCCCTACTTCCTTCTATTCCCTCCCCAAAATAGGATTTACAACCAATAAAAAAAATGGGGCTGGTAATAACATCTGCCATGATTTTCAAAGTGAGACTCTACAGAGGAAGAGCTCACCCTCCTCGCCCCCAGAACTCTTATAGGCATCTTCTCTCTGCTTACTCCATATTCTGCCAATTCAGCAAGCAAATTCAAAGGAGAAAAAACAAGAATTCATCACTGTGTCTTTTACAATGCTCTCCCTTTTAACCAAATTCAACAGTTTAGATAAAAGTACAAACTCAGTGTTCCCAACCTCTAAATATTTCCCACTCTCAGGCAGTGAAAATGTGTTTTCATAGACTGGATGGACCACTTGAGCAGTCAGTAATTGTGTGCTCTGTTTTCTCTACTGTAGCCCAGTACAAACTGCACTTAGCAATTTCTGGGTTTTATATTTTTTCCTCCATAGCTATTTCTATTAGTGGTCCTGTTAGCTTTTATTTTCATTGGAAGTACACAATATAATAAGTATTTCTGAATAGCATGAGAAAAAAACCTTGCAGTGAAAATGCATATAAAAATCTGGGCATGGTGGTAAGGCAGGAGAATTGCTAGTTCAAACCCAGCCTGAAAAACTTAGAAAATTAACAAGACTCAAGGCTCAAAATTTAAATAAATAAATAAATAAATAGATAGATAGATAGATAGATAGATAGATAGATAAAGATAAAGGGCTGGAGATTCAGTTTAGTGTGATGGCTCTGGATTCAGTCTCCAGTATTGAATGATACCCCACTCAAAAAACTAAAGTTAAGACAAATGTATTGCCTGCTATGGAAAATGTATTAGTCCCTTTCCCTCTGCTGAGGTATAATACCTGGCACCCACCAGGTTTATTGTGACTCTTGGATTTACCAACTTCCATCTATTGTTGTATTCAAGGCAGAAACTGTATGATAGAGGACATGGGAGGAGGAAAGCTGCTCAACTCATGGTTGTGAGGAAGGAGAGAGAGGAGAAGAGTTAGAGACAACAATACAACATACTGATTCACATCCCACTGACCCCCCCTCCAACCAGGCTCCATCTCCTAACAGCACAAAAGTCAGGAATTTGCTAGGGAATGAATGCATGGTGAATATCATAGTCTGTGATCCAACCACCTTCAAAAGCATGACTAATGAATACATAACTCTCTGGGAGAGTATTTTAGATCAAAACCATAACTTATTTAAACAGTCCCCAAAAAAGCTTGTTGTTTTCAAAGCTTGGCTGCAAGCTGATAGGTTTTGGTGAGGTGATTGGATTATGAGGCGTCCAACCTCATCAACACATGAAGCTCACAGTTAGATGGGCTTCTTGGCAGGCTGGACACAATTTCATGAGATAATCTGATAATTGGATGAGGCAGGTCACTTGGATTTGTCTCTGGTCCCTTTCTGTTTTTTTTTTTTTTTTCTTTGTCTCCTCTACCAGTTGCTTCCACTTCCATGATCTTCTACCTAATCACAGGTGCTAAATAATGAAGTCAGCAGACCATGCACTGAATCTCTGAAATGATAAGCCAAAAAAAAGCTTTCCTACCTTAAACAGTTATTTCTATTTATTTTTTCACAGTGAGGGAAAGCTGACCAAAATATCTTTTGTTGTTTTCTTAAACAGACTTTAAGTCAGGAGTCAAAATAGGCAGCCTGAAGTCATGTTTTATTTGTCCAACAAAATGTTTGCAAGTTTTTCAATTGCAATGCCTTTTAGTGGGCTTGTATTCTCTAGTCTGCCACAGACACCTCTGTCTATTATCCCTGGCAATCACGCATTCATGCTAAACAGCACCCCCAGGCCAATAGGTGCTCAAATTTTCTGACCTCTGTTTCATGTGAATAAACAAAAATTAATACATGATTTTTTTTCTTATTTGCCAAAAACCTTTGTCTGGCCTCCAAAATTAATAACATATAATTCTTTAATACAACTATTCTGGCATGCTACCTTAAATTTTTTTGGCTAGTCTTTTGCAATCTGTCTTTTCATAAATTGGGGAAATAAAAGATGGCATCAAGTCTCCAAGCCACATTGGAAAGTTTTGTAATGATCAAATTGTTTATTTTTATACTTATCAGTTGTTTAGTTTGAAATGTATTTGAAAATACTTAAATAATTAAAATAATAACTCATATATACATATATACCATATATACACTTACTTTTTTAAAAAAATCCAAAGTTTATAGTTTACAAATATTTTGTAAAATATTACATTTATGTATGTGCATATGTGTGTGTGTATTTGACATAGTCTTACAAAATGACAGAGGGCAATTTATGCTCATAATCTATGGCATTAAATCTCTAAGACCATATTTTTTTCTCTACAAAACTAACCTCTTCATTAATGTTAAAAACTTTCTACTTACTACTTTGGGAAATAGTTGTATTTTAAATGAATGGAAGAATTTGGGAACTTGGAAAGAAATGTTAAGTAGTTACTATTTTCCCATCTTTTTTTCATGTGAACACTGCTTTATAGCTCATTTTTATGCCATTATGTTTACCAGTTGTATGAATGAGTGCTTTCATCAGCTAAAATAACAGCAAGCTGCCTGTATTTCTAGTCATTGCTTTCCTGTCAGCCCCCCATAGTTTGCTATTATGATGCCATATTTTGCTCTCTAATGTCCATCTTCTGTACTCCCAGGTCTAATCTAGTCAGTATGTATTTTCTCTCCCTTTATTTGCATAAAAAGATAAGCAAAAGTTAATTTGCAAGGAGTACGGGCAGTGATAGATATAAGATGATCTCTTAAGGACTTATTCAACTCTGACATTCCCTCAACAAGCTTTACAGTCCTTAGTGTCATGCCAATTATTGTTTATTCTCAGTTGTTTCCTTGAAAGTAAAATGATAGATCTAGTTCAAATGGCAAATATCTAAAATAATCTTCTGGCATATAATGAAAGAGGCAATAAATAGTGTAGCAAGACCTTCTAAGTAAATTGTTTACAACTCTTACTAATGATTTAAATTGTCTGGGAAACTTAAAAATTACTGCTACTTGGTCTAGAAATTCTGATGTAATTGGTTTGGATAATTACCTGGACAAAAGATTTTTAAAAAGTTTCCCAGATGATTCTAAAGTGCAACCAATGTTGAGAACCACTGGTCCATCTCCAGTTTATCTGTTCCTAACCTGGTTTAAACAAATTATCTGTTCTTAATCTTCTTCTTTTTTTTTTTTTTTGGTACTGAAAGTGAACTCAGGACTGAAGTTTCTTGCAGGCTCTGTACCACTGAATTATATCCCCAGTTCTCCATTCTTTTTTTTTAATATTTTATTTTTTTAATTTACTTAAAGAAAAAAATTTGAAACAGAAAGAGGGTAGAAACAATGCAAAATCTCAAAAACAAAACAAAACAAAAAAACAAAAATAGTAACCAGTAAGAGATCACTAGTTGATAATCACATACTTTCCTCTTAGATGCAGTTGTTCAAGTTACAAAAGTAAAGCTCACAAAGTGGACATCCAAACAGTGAGACTGCAGTCGGTTTTGTTCATCCATCCAAATAAATTTAGCAAGATGGTTATGAATTCCACACACTCAAACATACATGCAGTTATAGCCTTTAGAATATTGTTTTCCTTTTTTTTTTACAATAACTATAATCCATTCTCGTAAACTACTTAGAAGTTCTACACATGTATAAGTCTCTACACATATACCTAGCCTTTCTGTATTAGAGGGAGACACAAATCAAAACAAGTCAACAATACAAATTCCTAGAGAAATGCGAAATGAAAAGAACATACAAAAACACAACACTAGGTGATCTACGGTAGTCACTATGATGTCTCTTGTTATTTTCAATAAAATTGTCTATATCGTCAAATATATTAGAAACTTGGCATTGCATTACACTATTAATAAAATCTAAACATTGGAGAAATTTTAGGACTTCAAAGACAGCTAACAATCAAACCAGAATGGGTATCCTATTGAATCCTGTCATCTTCAGAGTAGTTGCCCCTACTTTCAGACTTGACACTCTCAAGCATATCAGATTCAAATAAAATCCGTCAAGGTAAAACAGTGATATAACCAACTTTCTCTGTCTTATCTCTGCCATGCTATTTTTCTGTCACTGTTTATTTACTTTTCTCCTTCATTCCACTGTCTGCCCCCTTCTTTGAGGCCTTTCTGCCATTATTCCTGGAACCCTGATAATTTTCTTCTCTCTGTCCAGAATGTCCTTCAGTATTCTTTGCAGTGTTGATTGGTGGTCATAAACTCCCCCAGTTCCTCTTTGTTGTGGAAATATCTAGTCTCTCCATTAATTTTGAGAGACAGTTTTGCAGGGTACAACATTCTGGGTTGGAGGTTATTTTCTTTCAGGGCTTGGAATATTTTGCTCCAAGCTCTTCTTGATTTGATGGTTTGCATCAAGGAGTCTGCTGTGATTTTGATGAGTTTTCCTTTATAGTTAATCTATTTCTTTTCTCTGACTGCTTTTAATAGTCTGTTCTTGTGATGGATTTCTGGGATCCTGATTACTATACGTCTGAGTGTAGATCTGTTTTGGTTGTAGCTGGCTGGAGTTCTGTATGCCTCATTTATCTGAACTTCACTTCGGTTTCCTATGTTTGGGAAGTTTTCCTTAACTATTTCTGTAAATAGACTTTTTATTTCATTTGTATTTGTTGCTGCATCTTCATTCACATATTTTATTCTTAGGCTATAAATCCTCTTGTCATCTTGTAGCCTTTGCATCATTGCTTCCTGGTTCCTTGTTATTTTTAAGAGATCCTTCCTTTCCTGATCATACTTTGCAAATCTATCTTCAAGTTTTGAAAGTTTGTCTTTAGTTTCGTTAAAAGGTTTTGCTAGCTTTCAATGGAGTTTTTAATTTCCTGATATTGTCTTTGGATCTGTTTCATATATTCTAGGTTTTGTTTATATTCTTCATCAAAGGCTTCTCTTCTTTCTCTGGGTTCCTCTATTCTTTCATTTGCTTCTACTTGAGGATTACCCAGGACTTTTTTTTTAAGGGAAAAGAGGAGAGTACTTTTTTATTTAGGGTTGTATCCAGCAACACAGAGTGCAGGTGTAATTTACACTGCTGTGCAACTAGGCTAAGATTTGGGGTGGTTTATAAAGTGAAAAACCACAAAGGTATGGGGGAGCCACACCTGTGCAATCCTGAGGAAACAGGACATCCTGTTGTTTGCCTAGGGTCAAAGTACAGAGGTTTGTGGCTAGTCTATTCAGGAATACATTATGTGGGTAGGGGGCATTACAGGAAGAACACAATTACTGGAGTCACGAGAAGTTCAAAGTGCGATTTGGGACAATGGTTGCAGTTTAGGTCAAAAGGTGTGGTGCATACAGAACAGAATGGCAGCCTTTGAGTTATATTACAACATTCCCCACTGATTTTTGTCAGTGAGCCAAATCATTGGCTCATAGTTGAATCTACAGGTACTAGCTCATAATCCTGGGTCACTAAAATCATCAGCTTGACAGCTTGTATTCGGCCTTTTACATAAGATACCAGTTTATGATACGGGGACCGATTGTTATACTGACCAAGAGGATTAGCAGAGGTCCTACAGCTGCTGATATAAGGGTGGTCAACCATGGGGAAAATGAGAACCATCTCTCAAACCAATTTTGTTCTGCCAGTTGTCCTCGCTCCTGTTCCTGTAACCATTTCTTAAGGGCAGCCATGTTTTGCCTGATGACTCCAGAATGGTTTGTATATAAGCAACAGGTTTCTCCTAAGGTCAAACAGAGACCTCCCTTTTTTAGAAAAAGAAGGTCCAAGCCTCATCAGTTTTGTAAAACCATTTTGGCTAAGAAGCTTAGAGAATCTTTTAATTTAGATACAGATTCACCAAGGCTAGCTAAGTCTTGGTTAATGAGTGTAGTGAGGTGTCTATAGTTTTGGTCTCCTACTATGAAGCCAGATATACTTAATCCTATTGATCCAGCCATCCCAATTCCAAGTAACACATTTCCAAGCATACCAGAAGAATTCCTTCTCGGGCAAGTATGAACAATACCGAGAGTATAATCTCATTTTAATGGAAACATTTTGCAGTAAAGGTTCACCAGTCCTATGAATAAATCTACCAAAACTGATCTAATACTGTCAAATTCTGAACAGATTTGTTTCTTTTCAAACCTGTTACTGGCAAGTACTATGAACCAAGGCAAATACTATTCACATCTCCTCAATTTTTCTACAACTTACTACATACCTTCAAGTTGAGCTTTTCCTATCTTCTTTCACATTCTGGCACAGCCAGACATTTTACTTGAAGACAAAACCACTTTCTCTGTCTCTCTCTTTTTTTTTTTTTTTACTTATTACCAGTCAATTTCCTTCCTCTCGCTTTTCAGGCAACATTAAAACTTTCAATAAAATCCTTGAAGTGATTTTCTTTCAGTAGTCTAAAATATTGAATCATTCCATGTGTTTTCACCACCTTAACATGCTACACTTCACTGTAAATTTGAAATACTTCAAACATATTTCATGCAAATTTTAGGTGGCAATATAAAAATTTTAAATTTTGCATGCACGGCTTAACAAAGAATGCTAGTAGAATTTCAGTATTTGGTAAATTCTAAATTTTAGCATATACTGTAAATATCACAATTGATTGTACTGAAAAGTCATGATGAATCTACAATCAGAAAAACATTAATTTCATACATATTTCATCTGATTAAAAATATGAGGCTTGCATGTTCTAAATAATCCAAGAAAATATCTTTTTTAAAAGGCACAATTTAACTGTAATCTGAATATCTCTAGCTGCCATTAAAAAAATAAAACAAAATTTAAAAAGAAAGGAGAAAAAACAACCCCAGGTCTTCGGAAGCCAGACTGCATTCGATGTCCCTTGAAGAGGCCTCAGGTGCTGGCTGGGTGCTATTGTCTGAATAAGCGGTGAGTTGAAGTCAGGATGGGCTGAAGTGCCTGGAGGAACTTAATAAGGTCCTGGTTAGCAAGATCAGCAAGCTTTTTCTCAGATATCTTAGGGATGAGGGGTGGAGGTCTCATATAGTGCCTCAAAAGGGGAAATTCCAGCAACATAGGGAGTACAAAAGAGCAAAAGGAAGGAGACTCACCCAGTTTTTGCAAGTTTCTAAGGCCATTTTGGTTATTACTGTTTTTAAAGTCCTATTCATCCTTTCTGCTTTTTATCATTGACCTCCTGCCAGCTCTCCCTATTGTCAAATACTTTATAAACAATTTCTACTAGATGACTAAGGGGCATCTCTTCAAATCCCTCAAGCTTCTGTAACTTCTTTAACATCTGGGGCTGATTGAGTAACACAGGCGATATTAACTCCCTTGCGTTCTCAGGCGCGACCTGGTCTATGGGTGTATAAAGATGATAGACCTCTAATAACAGCTCTAGATAACCCAATGGAGATTTAGTAGCCAATTGTCTTACCTCTGAAACCTTGGACAGGTTTGTTTGTGGGTCTCTTGGTGGTGCCTCTGAGGGTTCTTAGGAACAACTGGCGATACTGGGCTAGAGCCTTCTTAACTTCCGTGGTGTTGGGGTTCCAGTCAGGTTGAGATAAAGGCAAATTCTGGTTTAGGTGATCTGAGTCAGAGGATGAATTTCCATCTGGATCCAGCACTGCCCTTTGTCCCAATGCCCGAATATGCTCTCTCTCCTCAGCGGTGAATAACACCCGCAGTATCTGCTGACAATCATCCTAAGTGGGATGATGGGTAGAAAAAAATGGATTCTAAGAGAGAAATGAGAACTTGGGGTTCCTTAGGGAATGGTAGGTTTTGCCCTTTCCAATTATATAGATAGGAAGTAGGGAAAAGAACATAGACAAAATGGGGGCTTAGAGTTGGGCATCTTCCACAAGGGGCAAAGCACAGGAGAGAGGGCAGTGGAGGAGGAATGTGGTGACTCTGGGTGTGGTCAGCTCCTGGTCTGGATAGGGCTCAGTGGATGATGAGGAGGTTCCTCTTCTTCTGGTGGTGCTGTTGGTGCTGCGGGTGGAGCCAAGAGGTGGTAAGGGGGGTGGTAGCAGCCCCTCCATATCTCCCTCTGGTAGGACTGGTGGGGCAGGTGGTTTAGGTTTTGGTTTTTCCCTTAGCTGTGCTAGCAATGGAGGGTTACTGGGCTGCTGCCAGGAAGCCTGAACAAACTTTTCTTAACCAGGGAGGAGAATCAAAAATAAGATCAAATCTGTATATAGACAATTTGGTCAGGATGAGTCGGAGGGCCGAAGATGTATCTCCAGACTGCCTCTGCGATAGCCATGTCAAAGCTACCAACAGATGACCATTCAGAGACTCCGTGAGGCCACTCCAAGGAAGTAAGCATGCAAAGTCTCCCAGAATGAACAGGTTCTCCGTATCCCTGGGCACTTTGCTTAAATTCCTTAAAATGATTAAGAACTAGAGTTAGAGAAGTTAAAGGCACAGATGAAGATCCTTGTCCCATGGTGACTAGTAAGAAAATGGTCAGTTAAATACACACACAATAAGGCAACACAGAAGACACCAAAAAACACCAACAATGCACACACACTCTCTTCTGTCCACTCTCAAGTGTCCTAGAAGGAAATACCAGTGAAATCCCCTAGGCAGCATTAGATCTGGAATGGAGTCAAGCAAAAAGAAGTTCCTGGTTCACAAACTACGGATGGGTAAATACTAATACCTGACTGTACCAATGGGCAAAATGCCTCCAAACCCAGAGGGTGTCCCGCTCCAGTGCAAAAAGAGCACTCAGGCTCCTCTACCAAATACAAATGTGCGCCAAAATACAAACAAACCAAGGAAATGCATACATAGAAAAGATACTTACAGAGTACCGACCCAGTGAAATGACTTGAGAAAAGAAAAAGAGGATCCCTTTGGGGGGTCCTTGGGGTTAATCCCAGATGAGCCCCCAAGTGTTGTACCCCAAAAGGCTGCACCCCAAAATAAAATGAAAATTGTAAAAAAGGCAAAAAGAGTAAAAAGGCCAAGATATCTTGGAGGGAAAAGAAGAGAGTGCTTTTTTATTTAGGTTGGTATCCAGTGACAGCGTGCAGGTAGAATTTATACTGCTGTGCCCCCAGGACTTCTTTTATTAATCTTCTTATATCTTGTTTCACCTGAGTTAGAATTTCAGATTTAAATTCGACAATGAGGTCACGGAGGTATTTCTTTATTTCCGATGAGGCTGTCTCTGGCATTACAGGTTTGCTGCTTTCAACCTCCTCTGCATTTACCTGTGTTGGACTCACTTTCCCTGGTTCCGCAGTTGGGGACCTTTTGCTCTTTCTCTGTCTTGTCATGTTTCTGGCCCCCTTCAGACAGGTTCATGGTGGAGGTCTCTGGGCCTTTCCTATTGCTTACAGTTTTTCTGCAGCACACTTGCTAGGGAAGTACCTCAACCCAGTCTGCTACGGATCTGTGAGTTGCTGAGAGCTGGCTCCTCCTCCTATGCCAGTCAACCAGTTTATGCTTCAACAAGTTTGTGTGTTCCCTGGGGATGCCACTGGCCCAGAAAAACCTCATCCCTGGCTATTGGGTTTCAACCAGGGGCGTGGCCCAGCCCGAGCAGATCCCACCAATCTGCTTTGGACTAGGAGTCATTGGGGATGCGACCTTGGATTTTGATTCAAGCAGGCTCTGCCCAACTCCAAAATGTCTCCCAGTCAGTCCTCCTGAACTGGGGAATCTGGTTCCCATCACTCACCAAAGTTCATGCAGCTCAAATGGCTGTTTCCACTCCTTGCCACAGCGCCTCCTCCAGCCAAGGGTCTGGAGCTCAACAACCCCCGCTCTCGGCAGGGCCGCGATCTCAGCTCGATCATGAGTCACCTGACTCTAAGACGTGTCAGTACAGCGATCGGGGCTTGCCCAGCTCCAGCCGTCTGTCCATGCTTCTTCTTCTTCCTTCTTTTTTCTTTTTTTTCTTTTTCTTTTTCCTCAGTTTCTTCCTGGGTCGTGGGAATTCCTCTCCTTTTGTCTGGCTTTCTCCATGGTGCGAGATTCCAGCGTCTGAGTGGTTTTTATCTATTTTTTCCTCAGAGAGGCTCTCTTACTGTGCCATCAGTCGGCCATCTTGCAATCTCTGTCCAGTTCTCCATTCTTAATCTTAACCTTGATTAGATTCAATGAGAGCTTTAAAAACAAACAGCTTCCTTGACTCTAGTTCCAGAAATTCAGATTCAAGTTGTCTGGAGTGGAACTCAGACATTTAAAGAAAACTGTCATTATTTTAATATGAAATCAAGATGAAAAACCAAATTCTTTAAAATTGTAACATGGGAGAAATGTGCCATACTATCATTGTGCAGCTGAGTCATTGGAATGGAAAAGTCCTTAATCAGAGGTTAGTTGACAGTTTCTGACGGGTAAAACAGGCTTAATTTACTGGTTACATTGGGCTGGGTTTCAGTTTGTTTATGAAGCAACCCTGAGATTTAGAGCTGCCTCCCCCTAATGATCTCATTAATTATTTTAATGCAATACTAATTTGCCAGGATTCACTGTGAAAATTGTAGCACTACATATTCCGCAGTGGGTGGTTTTAGATTCTTTCTTCTCTAAATTTTGGTCAAATTGGTCATTGTATTTTCCTATAAGTCAGATTTAGAATTTTTAGTAGCTTTGAGACAGACTCTTTTGAGAGAGTGTTGCCATACTGGTTAGGATAAAATTGACTTTGGGTGCTCTCTGCATATTGCTTTCACCTAAAAAGCATAGATGAACTGACCATGGTGGTGCATGTCTGTAATCAAGACTTTAGGGAGGCTGAGACAGGAGGATGATGAGTTCAAGGACCACCTGGACTACCTAGTAAGATCCTGTCAGAGAACAGAAGGAAGAAAGCAAGGAAAGAAGGAAGGAAGGGAAGGAAGGAGGAAGCAACCAAGAGAGACAGACAAAAAAGCAAGCAAGCAAGAAACAGGGAAAAACGCCTCAAATATAGAATTTAGCTATCAAAAAATTTACACAACATCAAAAATACGTTCCGTTAATACCTGTATATAAGGATGTCCTCTTTTGAATTTATATCATGGAGAAAGGTACAAAGAAATGATTTTGAATAATGCGGCACTTGCAAGTAAGCACTAAAAATTAGGTTCGGTTGGGCAGAGGGAGGGGCAGTGTAAAACCGCCTAAAACAGACCAGCAAGGGGCGCCACGGGCGCATGCGCACCCTGCGGAGGGGCGTGTCCCTCGCTGAGCCGTGCATTCACTGAGGTCACGGTCACGTAATGAGACCAAACCGTCCAGCGCCGCCATGGCCGGAGCCTGCGACTCCTGGCCTGATGTGGAGACTGTGCAGATGCTGCAGGACGCGGCCAATCGCCTGCGAATCCATTCCATCAGGGCTACAAGCACCTGCAGCTTCGGCCACCCTGCGTCTTGCTGCAGTGCAGCCGAGATCATGTCCGTGCTCTTCTTCCACACAATGAGGTAAAACAGAGCGACCTGGAGCACCCGGACAACGACAGATTAGTGCTCTCCAAGGGCCACGCCCCGCCGGTGCTCTACGCCACGTGGGCTGAAGTGTGCAACTTCTGCCCGTGTGACTTGATGAGCCTGAGGAAGATGCACTGCGAACTGGAAGGACACCCCACCCGGCGACTGTCATTTTTGGATGCGTCCCTGGGGTTCCTTGGGCAAGGCCTTGGGGCTGCGTGTGGAATGGCCTATGCAGGCAAGTACTTCGACAAGGCCGGCTACCGGGTGTTCTGCCTCATGGGAGATGGCGAAGCCGCAGAAGGCTCAGTCTGGGAGGCTTTTGCTTTTGCCGCCCACTAAGGTTTGGACAATCTCCTGGTAGTCTTTGACGTGAACCGCTTGGGGCAGAGGGGCACTGCGCCCCTTGAGCACCGCACAGACATCTATAAGAATTGCTGTGAAGCCTTTGGGTGGAATACTTACGTTGCGGGTGGTCATGATGTGGAAGCTTTGTGCTGAGCATTTTGGCAAGCAGCTCAAGTGAAGAACAAACCGACCGCTATAATTGCTAGGACCTTCAAGGGTTGGGGTATTCCAAACATTGAGGATGCAGACTATTGGCATTGCAAGCCAATGCCAAAGGAGAGAGCAGATGCAATTATCAAATTAATTGAGAGTCAGATACAGACCAACAGAAATCTCACACCTATCGAAGACACACCACAGATCAACATCTCTGATATAAAAATGACCTCTCTGCCTGCCTACAAAGTTGGTGAGAAGATAGCTACTAGGGAAGCATATGGTATTGCTCTGGCTAAATTGGGCCACACATGTGAAAGGGTTATTGCTCTGGATAGGGTCACAAAGAACTCCACCTTTTCTGAGATATTTAAGAAAGATCACCCTGAGTGTTTCATCTAGTGTTTCATTGCAGAGCAAAACATGGTAAGTGTGGCACTGGGCTGTGCCACATGCGATAGAACCATTGCTTTTGTTAGTACGTTTGGTGCCTTTTTGACCCGAGCATTTGATCATATCCGAATGGGAGCCATCTCTCAAACCAGTATCAACCTTGTTGGTTCTCACTGTGGGGTTTCTGTTGGTGAAGATGGACCTTCTCGGATGGCCCTGGAGGATCTAGCCATGTTCTGAAGTACTCCCAATTGCACGATTTTCTATCCAAGTGATGCAGTCTCAACAGAGCGTGCTGTCTGTCTGGCCACCAATACCAAGGGCATGTGCTTCATTCATATCAGCCAGCTGGAAACTGCAGTTGTTTACACTCCAGAGGAAAATTTTGAGGTTGGACAGGCCAAAGTGGTTCGCTACAGTGTCGATGACAAGGTCACAGTTATTAAAACTGGAGTTATTCTACATGAAGCATTAGCAGCTGCTGCTGATCTTTCTCAACAAGTTATTTCTATTCGTGTAATTAACCCATTTACTATTAAACCCCTGGATGCTGCCACTATCACTTCCAATGCCAGAACTACTGGTGGCTGGATTGTCACAGTGGAAGATCACTATAAAGAAGGTGGCATTGGAGAAGCTGTGTGTGCAGCTGTCTCCAGGGAGCCTAACATCTCTGTTCATCAGTTGGCAGTCACAGAAGTACCTCAAAGAGGAAAACCTAGTGAATTGCTGGATATGTTTGGAATCAGTGCCAAACACATCATAAAAGCTGTGAAATACACTTTAATGAACTAAAATAAAAATAGCTCATGTCTTAACGAATCAAATCTGTTAGTTCTTATAGTAAAATAGTGGGATCTTTTTGTTAAATTTGTTTTTATTGTTATCCATACAGTTGTGCATGGTTTTTTTAAAGCAAAGCTCTGTAACACTATTTCTAGTTTAAAAATTCAAATAAATTTTCTGTTACAATGTGAACATATACAATCATTACCCTCAATTTTGAAACATTAGATTGGGCTCAAATTTTAAGTGACAGTAAAAAACAACCACCTAAGACAAAGTCTGTTAAGGCTAAACCACCTAACACAAACTTTTAGTCTGTTAAGACTGACTGGGTTGGAGATCAGTGTAGACATTTTAAATGTGTATAATTTTCTTGTGAATTAAGAAAATGTGAATTTAATTGGAAGATTTCAGTAGCCTAGATTTTGAAGCAAGTTTGAGCTTTCATATAATGTCACCATCATTCTGCACCTAGCATCCCAGGTGATATTTGACTGCAGTTGCCTGGGAGTTTCCTCAACTCATTTCCTCTTTAAGGGTTACAGGTTGTAGAGCAGTAATCACATGTACCATGGTGACTGGTTCATAGTGAAAAAAAATGAGAGTGTAGCAAGTTCCAGTCTACATACTACATACAGTATTGTGAAAAAAAAAAGTTTTGGTGACCAAACCAGATTGCTAACTAGATTGCTTTCAACTACAAAGGACAATAGAGCTCATGCCATGAAATATTTTAAAACAACCTGTTTTATTTCATTTCTGAAAAACCATAAATGAAGAGGAAACTTGTGGCTAAACCATATGTAGGAGAAAGGTAAGTCACCCAAGAGCAAACTTGAAAAAATATTGGAGCTGGAAATAAATCACTAGAGAATAATGGATGGACTAGAAAGCTTTCCTTTAGGCAGACTGCTTTTAGCCTCAAGTACATACATTACATACATGGAATATAAGAAAGAAGTAATAACATTAAAAATGGACCCTAATTTCTAAACTAAAGTTACTTTGAGTGTATCTGTATCAAGCAGTTTCATATTTTTCTTTCCTCGCGAAGTATCCTCATTAAGTTCTTTGCATCATTTGTCTCTGCAATTGTTCCAGGTGTGATAGCTATTAAAAACTACTAACTTTGGAACTAGAAAAACTGAGGTCTGGTCATTCTACTACTGTCCTTTTTTGCCTTTCTCATTCTTCCTACTCCTTTTTCTTCTCCTTCTTCCTCCTCACTTCCTCCTGCTCCTCCTTGAAACAAGGTCTCCATGATGGTCTTGAACTTTTTGCAATCCTGCCTGTGCCATCACACTCAGTGATTTCCTGCCTTGAACAATGATCATATGTTTTGTTTTTCATAAGACTTAAAAAAGTATGAGAGCATAAAATCAATTGATACAGGAACATTGTAGAAATTTACAACATGGATATATTCAAAAATTTACTTCAGCTTTCAGAATTCCATACACCTCATGTTTGCTAGTGTGTGATCTGTACCTGGATCTTCCACTGGAGTCATTTAAATCAGGTACTGCAGCTATCTATGCAAGGGGTGTGGATAAATGACAAGTAATATTTAAATTTTCCATATCTCAAAATATATAACATTGACTCTGAAACACTGTAAACTAGGCAAAATATAATCACATATCTTTCAGCAAAATTTGGGGTACAAAATAGGAAAGATTTTTGCTTTTAGGTGATAGATGTGGAGTGCATGATGATCTGTTTGCAACTGAACATTCAAAATCACACAGTAGAGTTTGTGCATATGTGTGCTTATGTATGTACAGAATAGAATGTCAGAGGCCACCATAAATACACGTGTGTGTGTGTGTGTGTGTGTGTGCGCTTAAGAATCTACTTAAAAGTTTTATTGCCACAAGGTGTTAATCAATGTCTATCAGCTGTAGGAACAAGAGATAGGAGGTGAGATTTCTCTTCATTTCTTCAAATAAGGTCATGTCCAGTTTTACTGTATTGAATTTTTTCTAGCCTTGGATCTATTCTGCAGTCATTTGTTTACAGAAATTGTAGGAAACAATCATCCTGACTGATGCTCACCCTTGACTGCTAAAGTTTATAAAGTTACAGTTTTGATGAACAACATGATCCCTGGTCTAAATTTGGATTTTGCTATTTTGCCTAGAAGTTTTTCAGGCTATCAAGAAAA
This sequence comes from Hydrochoerus hydrochaeris, assembly GCA_004027455.1. NCBI lineage: Eukaryota > Metazoa > Chordata > Mammalia > Rodentia > Hydrochaeridae > Hydrochoerus > Hydrochoerus hydrochaeris. Next base: position 42,679 of record PVLA01000162.1, on the reverse strand, counting down.
CCTGATGCTGTTCCAGGGTCAGCTGTGAGACTGAAGTTGCCTTGCTTATGTTTGCATTAATTAAGATTGGCAGGCAGCATCTGAGAAGCACAATAATCATTCAGATGGTGAATGGTTCTTTTCCTGGTTTTCATGGCTTTTAGAGGTCTTAAAAGCAAGAATTAGAATGGTGATGTTTTATTTTACTTTATTAAGTTGATCAATAAGTTAGTTAAGTTAAAGTCTAATTGAGGACCTTGTCTGGAAATAAAAACTGATGAAAGGATTATGTTTTGGAATTTAAAATTATTAAGCAATAAAAGGACATATTCCTAAAGTTCACTAAACTGCACGGGACTTGATAAATTCCTTAGGGTTTAATCAGAGCAAATCTGGTTTGAAGGTTTAAAGTATGCATGTATTTTGGAAGCCTTTACTCTCATGGTATGTAATAGAAGTCCTGGAACATAACTGGAATAGGAGAGAAAAGTATACACATCTTAGAAACCATAGCTCCTCTTTTCTATAGGAGACAAGGAGATGCATGAATTGATTTCTTTCTTTGCTGTTAGTGGAGGAGGTTTTTCCTAGGAAACTGCTTATAAGGTTTGGGGTTAACTGCAAGAAGAATGGGGAGAGGCATTCAATTACCAGGTTGGATGTTTAGATCTAAGCTTGCTACTCTGACTGTAAAGCTATAGGGTTGGAATAGAGCAGATTGACAAACACAGAAATAGGCAATATCTGACCCTGCTTGTTTTTTATTGAACGGCAAAGAAAGAATGATTTTGCATTAACAGTTGTAAAAAGTTTACAGTACTATTTTATGATATGAAAACTGTATCAAATTTAGATTTCAGTATCCATTAAAGTTTTGTTGGAATACAGCCCTCATTGGATTGCATATTAACTATAGTTCCTTCAGAACCACAATGGTAAAGTCAAACTTTTATGTCAGACACCATAAAGTCTACAAAGCCAGTATTATTTACTATATAGATTTTAGAGTATTAGAAGAAAGGAACGTGGCAATATTATGTGAAGGGGTAAGTTCCAAGTTACTAAGGCTCTAAATGGAAAGTTGGATAGATCCTGTCACTTTCTCATTCCTTAGGCAACAGTCTGCTACTTACTTTAAATTCAATTTTGACTCAGTGATTAAAATATGTTCAGCTTAGTACACTAAGAAATGCTTCAATTACATAGTAGAAGACAGAAGTTTCCAGGGGTGCCGGCCACCGTGAGTACCTCTTAGTGCTAAAGAGAAGCAGTAGCTCTGAGGAAGGGTTGAAAGATAAAATCTGACCCAGGACAATAAACGGAAAGACAACCCAGCTGAGTTAAAAATCCAGAAATTAGAGGATGAAAGAGGAGAAACAGGTCCATGTAGGACAGAGTACCACAATCGCCTCCCCCAGCACAGACCTTCCTGCCCATGGAATTTTGGGCCAAGGTTAGGGGAGAGAACGCGATAACCTCTCAGCCATGTTATAAATACACAGTGAAGCGATCTTTCCCAGTGGAGTGTCACAGACTCCAAATGAGGGATTCAAAGAAGCTGAAACCAGAGTGGGATAAAATTTCATAGACACAAATCAGTGTTCCTGTCCCAGATCTGATGGTAGCAAGACACCAGAAGAGAGAAGATTCCTCCTCCTAATAATAAGAGAACACAGCCAGACTAAAATCCAGAGTTCAGAGGATGGGAGAGGGGAAACAGCTTCAAGGTTCATGCCTGGAACACTGTACTCCTCTCCCTCAGTGCAAACCTGGCACTCAAGCCACACTAGTAAAGGGCAGAGCTGAGGGCAGGAGGAAGGTGACCCTTCACAGGTAGTCTTGATTATTAAATAGACCTACAGCCAAGTGATCCTCCCTATTGATTGTGACCACTCCAAGCCAGGACTCAAAGAAACTGAAGACAGAGCAAAGTAAAACTGCATAACCACACATCAGCATTCCCATCTCCAAAGCCAGTGAATAGCAAGACACTGGGAGAAGCTTTCCCCAAACACACAATTTTAAAAATAATACTGCTGTAACAGTAATAAACCACCTATTTCTTCCACATATAATGAGAGTGCAATACATGGAACATAGAAGGCCTCATTGGGAATTGTCAGGAGGGAGGGACAGCCATGGGGAAGGGCCAAAGGAAGTGAGCTTCAGCTCTGCAACAAAATCAGAAAAGAACTCTGTGACAACTTCCTCCTAGGATTCAGGAGAGAGAAAAGTACCCTCTTGTGGTTTCTGTGGGGAAGCTGAAAAATCAGAACCTGGGAATAGTGGCTTTCAGGCAATGCAATAGGTTACCAAGAAGACCTGTAAAGGGAAGTCATGGAGAAGTACAAGTTATATACTCTCCAAATTGATCATGACAGTAGCATACACGAAAGTCTTCAAAGGGCATACCTGGGACTTGAAACCAGGACACACGTTAGAAGGGAACAGCAGTGCCCAAGTCTGCAGACTGGCAATTATCTGCACAGGAGGAAACTACAGGGTCAGTTGAAACCAGACAGTGACACCAGTGAAGAGGGAGCTGTGTGGAAGAACTGGGTTACTTCAGTTACAACTATGCCAAGTGACAGGGTCCAGCCTAATTAAAATGAAAAGTTTATAGGGATGAAAAGTGTTCCTAGACAAGGAAAGCCATGAACACATTACTGGAAAATGTGTTCTAACTAAAGCGATCTTTGTATCAGTGACAATCTCTCCACACTTGCTTTGACTGCAACTCCCAGCACTAAGAAATTATAGGCCAGTCATGGGATGTGGAGAGGAGAACAAGAAGCCAGCCCCTTCCTGTGAGCTGCCAGCACACAGGAGACAAGGAGAGCCAAGGTTTCCCCTCTCCCTTATGGCAACTGGCCAAGGGGGAGAAACGCAGGCTAAGATGATAGCTATAAAAAAAAAACTAACTAAATGCTTGTGGTGTTTAGTGTTTGATTGACTTTGCAAGCCTAAAGCCAGTAGTCTGATCATCTGTTTAAAGGATAACAATATGCAATGTAGCATCTATGGGAATCTCCTTGTGAAAGTGGCAGCCATTGTTAATTCCCTATTATCTTGTTTTAAAGTCCAGTATCATTTTCATTGTTTTGTTTTGTTTGATTTTATTATATCTGATGGTATGGGCAGCTATTTGAAAGATACAAAGATACAGTATGATAGCCATTTTTGAGTTCCTATTATCTTGTTTTGAAGTCCTACATCTCTTTCATTGTTTTGCTTCGATTAGTTTTATTCTGTTCTGTTTTGTTTGCTAACAATCTGTCTCACGCCACATATCTAGCATGTTATAGAGACTGAACTTAGAGTTATGTGTTGTAATCCTAATACTAATATTGAAATGGGGATTTTATTATTATTCTCATCTAATATATAAGAAAATTTACTCTCAGAAAGAAAATGTTACTCATCTATTTTTGAAACTTGTGTCTAAATTATTCTATTATACTTCTTTCTGTCACTTATATTTGAGTTCCCCAAAATTATGATTCCTATTTAGATTTTTAATTCAGTGTCAAGTCTAATTATGTAAAGATAAAGCATAGCAAAACAACAATAGTGTGGCCTTGGTTTAACCTGATCAATTTCTGGGAGAATAAAAATCAGATAGAAGGAGACACAAGTTTACTCTGCCCCTCCCCCCAGCATGAGTTAAAACAACATGCATAGTCAATATCTCCTTATTACTTCAGGAAGCTGGATGCTATAGTTTGAAAGTTTTCCCAAAGTTCTCATGTTGGAAACAATCCCAAAACAGCAGTGTTGGCAGGGGGGAACTTGAATAAGCAAGATCCAAAGGACAGAGGCATTTTGAATGGATTTGTATCAATATCATGGAAATGGGTTTGTTATAAATCTGGGTGAGGCCTCCTATTGCTCTCATGCTATCTCTTCCACTGAGGTGGGACATAGCAAGAAGCCTCTCACTAGGTACAGGCTTGAACTTGGAATTCATAGCCTTCCGGACTGTAAACAATAGATCTCAGTCCTTTATAAATTATTCTGTCTCAGATATTCTGAAATAGCAGCATAAAATAGACTAAGACACCAGGTTATCTGTACATCTAAGAAATGAGGATTTGAACTTGCCTATATATCTAGATTTTCCAAAACAAGGGACCAGGATTTGATCTCTCTCTCTGTCTCTCCCTCTCCCTCTCCATTCAGAGTCTTGTTACATAGTTTAGGCTGGCCTAAATTCATCATGTAGCCCAGGCTAGCTTCAGACCTGGGGCAACTCTCCTGCCTAAGCCTTCCAAGTGCTGGATTTTCAGGCATGCACCATCACATCTGGATTATTTCTTTTATCTCATGGGCACTTGATTCCATATAATCAGTTTGGCTGCAATATTTCTTCAGCATCACTGGAGTGTTAAAGCTCCATTTGTGTATGCAAGGATTGATTGACAGTAGGCTGAGAAAAATCACCGTGGGACCAAGTTGGCTGTCTTTTGAAACTTACTGAGGTATATAGTCATCTACCCCTAAAGCTCTAAAAAAGTACTATTTTATTTCATCTTTTCACCTATGCTAAATGTTCCTTTCTGAACTATTATGATAGCATTTACTCTCTGTATAAAAATGGTGATATTAAATATATCACAAATATTAACTTCAGTAAAAATGTTTTTAAAATTCAAGTTGCTATACAAGTCACATTTATGCATTAGAAATTTGGAGGTTTGATTAACTGGCACTTTTATCCTCATTCTGGACAATGCTAGCATGTTACAATAATTTTATTGCCAGGCATAGTGATGCGCACCTGTAATCCCAGCACTCGGGAGGCTGAGGCAGGAGGATCACTCTGAGTTTGGGGACAGTCCGTACTCCTTAGTGGGTTCAAGCCAGCCTGAGCTGACTTGTGAGATCCTGTCTCAAAAAAATACAATAATATACTAACTCATCCTCATTGAAATATTATAAACTCTTGCATATATTTTTGAATTTAAAAATTAATAAACTGATTTGATTATTAGCATTCAAATAAAAATGCATAAAATGTAAATATGCAGCTCAATGGATTTTCACCAAATATTCATCTCACTCATGCTTGCACAAATATTGCAATGACACAACCACATTCGTGTCCCCTTCCATACATTACTTTCTCATTTGTCCTCAAGGTTAACCAGTATTTTCTCTTCTATCTCCATAGACAAAGTATGATGTTTTCTGAATTTTACATAGATGGAATAATATAGCATAAGCTACTGTATGTCTGGGTTCATTTGCTCAACATTGAGTTTTTTGGAAATTTTCCTATTGATGCTCATACTTGATGTTCATCAGATATCTCTTTTACATTGCATTTTAGATCATAAATATACTGTTTAAATTGTTGAACATATGGGTATCTTTATTTGAGGATTATTGCAAATAGTGCTACTATGATTACTATACACAAGCTCACTTTTACTGGTTGTATAAGTCAGTGGGAATTATGCTGTCATAGTTTAAATCTTTACTCAACTTTAGTCATACTGCCAAGTATTTTTAGATAAATGGATATAATGCATTTTTACTTGCTAAACTTTCCCACTTTCCTCACAGTGATTGTACTAATTTATATTCTTACATCAGAATATGAGAGCTCAGGTTCACCCTAGTCTCATAGATACTTGATTTTTTGGCCTGTGTTTAAAATTTTAGTCTTCTCAGTATGTATTATTTGAGTGAGATTACTTTGAGAATTTAATTTGCATCTCCTGGGTTGGGGACAAAGTTGGACATCTTCATGTTTATTGGTTATGTGAAAGTGTTTGTTCAAATTTTTGATTATAGGCTGTTTGCCTTTACAGCATTGATTTTTATGAATATTTACTCTATTTGAGGGGGGTTTGTTGTAGTGTTGGTAGGACATGGGATTGAGAGCAGGACAGATGCTTCCTGTTAGATAGGTGCTCAGCCAGTGAGCTATATTCCCAGTGTGATACTTTTGATTAGTTCCCTTTGTTGGAATGTTGGTATTTCTGTTATGTCTCTTATTGTCTGTACTGCCATTTCACTCCCTTAAGAATTTCTTCTGAATAATGTAGACCTATTTGTCATTTCCCCCAGTTTGGTTAGTACTTTTTGTCCTGTGTTTAAAAAAAATTTTGCCTTCCCCAACTTTACATATGATGTTTTCTTCTGCAAATGATATATTTTTATCTTTCACAATTCATGTGGAATTGATTTTATATATGATATAATTTTTGGGTCAATCTACTGTTATCTTCTTCTTAACAAAATTGGACAGTATCACAATGTTATCTTCCTTATAAGTCAGGTGACTCTACACGAGTGGGTGTGTTTTGCCTTGTTGATCTATTTATCTACTCTTGTACTCATTCACACACTTTCCAGGATTGAACTCACATCTCCACTCATATTAAGCAGGTATTGCACTACCAAGCTACATACCCAGTTCATACTCAATACTTGCTATCATCTTTTTGCAATAAGTATTAATATTTAGTAGTTTAAATCCTTCACCTCCTGCAATTCTTGTTCTCCTTTTCCATATTTCTTTCACAATTCTTAGTCCATTAACTTTCATAGGAATTTAACAATTGGGATCATAATTTTTACAACCAAGGTACTTGTGTCTTAATAAAATCACATCAACATCATATTTCTTTTTAATCTGCCATTGAGAGAAATCATATTAGTAAAAATTATCTAGGAAGATAAACCAAACAGATCTTATAAAAGTAACTTTAGCAAGTAAAGTTCACATTCCAACTAAGGAAGGAGTGCCCATGCAGACCTAAAAACTTTCCTGGTGGTGTGCAGACTTGAAAGATTTTTAAGTGAATCTACTTTCAGATTCCTAAATACATGCTTTTGTTCCAAAAGCTGATCTGCCTGAAAATGCCACTGTGATCTTGCCTTAGTCACTCTTCTGTTGCTGGGACAATGTACCTAACACCCATAACTTACAGGACGCGAGGTTTCTTTTTGTTCACAGTTACTTGATCCACTGGTTTCAAGACAGAAGCAGCATGGGGAAGGTCCTGGGCAGATGAAAAACTGCCCACATCATGCTGGACAGAAGCAGAGCGAGAAGGAACAAGTCAGGGAGGGAGACCTTCTCTTCCGGGCCACATCCCCAGTGACCAATCTCCACATAGGCCCTACCTCACAATAGCAAATCAGCTGTACTGCCACCACAACTCAACCACCTTGCTCTGAACATAGGAGATTTTAACGGGACATTCTTAATCTCAATCATAGCAGAGCCTTTTAATATTCCCTTTCATAACTGCCCCCTCTTCTACTTTAAAAAGGCATAATTCTTTTCTTTCCTTATTTTTACTTATTATTATTTTTTTGTGTGTGTGTGTGGCGGGGGGGGGGTGCTGAGGTCAAACCCAGGGCCTTGTGCATGCAAGGCAAGAGCTCTACCAATAAGCCACATCCCCAGCCCCAAAAGTCATATTTCTTGTCCATCTATAACATTATCATTCACTGCCAGTTATGGAACTGTCACAGTGCCTAGAAAGGTAATATTTCAAAGTATTGGCTCTGACAAAATCTCTAAGGATGTCACTATAAACCAGAAGTAAATTATTGTATTCTCCCTTGTCTTACTTTTATTCTTGATAAGGGTAAAGCCTGCAATTAGAAAGTTACTTTAACACATATGGCTATATTCTGAATTCAGGATATACTGTAGTTTGAATGCTAGTCACGATAACAGTTTTTGCTTAACAAACTCTTTATGTACCTGAACTATTGTCAAAGTAGTGCTGTTGAAAGCAAAGCAAAGACTAAAGATGGCAGCAGCTTACACATCTGATTGGCAAGTTCTGTCAGATTTATGTATGAATTTTTACTGTGGAATGTCCAAAATTTAAGGAAAGTGTTTTCAGCTTTCTCATTAAGAAGGAAATTGTCAAAATTCTCATTTACTTTTGTCTATCATACAAAATTCTACTTTGCCTGTTGGTTTTCTAACAGAGCCATAGATTTTTCCCCTGCTATTCATTTAGATTTATTTTGGAAGTTTTTCTTAAACATGATATGATCCCTGAGTAATGCACATCTATGGCGGATAGACCATTTCTCCACTTAACTATAACTGACATTCTTGGTTATCTCCAGTGGTACACATTCTGATGGCACTCAGATGTATTTACTGGATTTAAATGAACCTAATTTCAGTGTATGATAGATTCTACTATATAACTAGAGCACCTAAGAGACAACTACTGCTATGCCCATTGTAAACTTTATATTTACTTGTGGCCCAATATCTTCCCTTATTTTGGATGATCAAATTGGATAAAAACTGCTCTCTTACTAGCAGAAGTCTTAAGTGCAGTTGTAGGTCAAGATGTACTCCTATTTCAATCCAGGCCAGTGTAGGGCACATTGCCCTGAACTTTAGAGAACCTACTTCTTTTAGTCAGAATCAATTTATACCTCTCAGATTTGGTATGTCCTAATTCCATTGGGTAAATTAAAACTGCAATATAATTTCTTTGTAGCATGCAAATTAACAAAAACAGAAGCTGCATTCTTAAAATAATAATAAAATAGATATTACCTTGAGTTTTCTATGAGTAATATGAGGAAAAAATTTCAAAGAGCACTCATTTAGTTATTAAGCATTATTTGACTCAGTAGAGATGACAAATTGCTGGCTTGAGAGGTGAAAGCAGTTCACGAGGCTCATCCTGTTTTAGCCGAAGTTTTGTCTTTGGTTTTCTTTTGTTTTTAATATTGAACTTGAACTGAAACATCTCTGAGGAATAACATTTCCTCCATTTTCCATTTTCCGTATTATTGTAAATCTGTTTCACAAACTGTTTTGTGCCAGACTACAGAAGGCATTTTAATTTGTTCTTCAAGAACCCATATCTGAGGACATCACACAGATGATGAGTACAAATCTTCCTTAATCATGAAGGTGCTAGCTAGGTTCATTAGAAAGTGTAACATTGCACATCAGAATATAAACAAGACCTGAGGAGACGTCAAAAACCACTAGGTCTTCGGAGGGAAAGGTTCAAAACTGAAAAATATGTCAGTCCTTCTGAAATGAAAATAAAATGAGTAAGGTAGAACACCAAATGGGTGAGTGGCAAGTGAGAAAAGTGGCAAGGGTGTAAGGAATTGATTTTGAAGTTTATGTAACAGGGTAAATGTCTGCCAAGGCATTTTAACAAAGAAAAATTGTGAGGACTGACTGCATAATTTGGAAGAATCAGTGCAAAATACAAAGGCAGTCTGAGGTTGAATCATGAGGATATAGCCAACATAAATAGTTGGGCTGCTGCACAGGCTCTGTGTAGATGAAACTGATCATGGATATTTCCTTTGGTGAGCTCTATTAATGAAGTGGCAAACACAGACATATTTCCTGCTGTGTCAGAGACTAGCATGAGTCTAGTTTGCTAATATTTTTGTTTTACCTGGATGCATAATCTGATCTCAAATCAGCTAAGAAGTTCAGGTCTATGTGACAAAGAGCAGCTCTTTGGTATCTGGACCAGTAAACTTCTTTGAAGTCTCGGTCTTCTAAGAAGTCTCTGTCTTTTCTTGAATTGTGGCTGAAATTATGCAACTGGAGATGCAAAATATCCATATGTGTGCATGTGTGCTAGTTAGGCAAGACCTTATTTCTCATTAAATGTATTAAAATATTATCTCAAGGAGGACATTCATGTCATTTAAATAAAGAAATTTTATTTTGATGGTCTTATAGAAATAAACTACTACATATGTAATCTAAATCTTTCTGATGTTTTAAGAAAACATTTAGGATTTTTTAAAAATATCCTAGATCTAAATTTTTTGTCTTACAAAATCTAACTTAGAATTTTTTTAAAGTTACAAGTTAACCTAATTAAATCTATACCAAAACAAGATTATCTGATAGTTTTGGTTTCACATAAAAGCTTCTGATTCATCAGCGCTAAACATAAAATAATTTTAATTTCATTCCCCTTGTTTATTTTTCCTAAATTTATGTAGGTTTACTGATTAAGAAACCAACTGACACAGTGTCTGATTGTTAAAAAATTAAATATTTAACTGAGTTATTATCCTTTCAAATAATGTGTTTTGTTTTGTTTCATTTTGCTTTGATTCCTGTCTTTTTGGGACAGGGTCTTGCTGTGCAGTTCAGGCTGGTCTTAGCTCACTTTGGAGCCGAGGCTGGTTTTTTACTTGCAACATCCTCTAGCTTTGGCCTCCCCAGTGCTGGGATCACAGGCTTGTGCCACCACACTCAGGTGTCAAATATTGTTTTAAAACTAACCATGATCTGTGAAAGGTCAGTGTAATGATAACTTCAAAGATCTTTCAGGTAATTTAAAATCTTGCACTGATTCAAACTGAACTAATTAGTATGTAAACATTGGATAACTAGATAATTTCTAAATAAGATGACCTTGGTTACAAAGCCTGATAAAGAACAAAGCTTAGAAAGTAAATTCTATTTGCCTTGATTTATATACTTAAAACTAAAAATATATGTGCAATGCATTTAAAACTCAGCAAAGATTGTTCAAATTTGATAGTCTTGCTTGCCTTACTTATAAAACTGCTATGCTTGGGTCTAGAATGTTCCCCAAAGGTCCATATATTAAAGACTAGTAGGTTCACAGCTTGGGGCTGTGAGGTGGTGGAAACTTATTAGAAGTGGGGTGTGGGGTAAGGTTAAAGTTTCTGGGGGTGTCCCCATGAAGGGGATAGTTGAACACCAGTCTCTCCTGTCTCCTTTTCCCCAGTTCCTGGTTACCACGAGGTGAAAAGCTTGTTTACTACCACATCCTCACCATGATATGCTACCTTACCAAAGGTCCAACACAAAGGACCCAGCCAGTCATGCAATGAAACCTCCAAAACTGTGAGGGAAAGTTATAAATTCATTATCTTTGCTGTTTTATTAAAGTATTAGAAGCTTGGCTAGCACAGAGATTCATATATCTGCTTACATTATGAAAGTTTCTCAATTATAAAACAACATATGTTTTCATTTGTGCAATTTAATTTTTTAAGAAATAGTTATCATCACTTATATCAAATGTGCAGCCAACTATTATTTATCAGATTCCAAGATTCCAAATTTCTATTTCTAATGTACTAATTAATTATTATTATTATTATTGTTATTATTTTTGGTACTGGGGATCAAACTTACAACCTCATGCTTGCCAAGCAGGCACTTGTGCTGCTGAGCTAAACTCCCAGCCATAATTTATTTATTTTTTGCCTTCCCCAAATCAAATCCTAAATATATAAAAATGAATAAATTTCTCAGATTGTCTTTTACATCTAAAATACTTTGAATTATTCTACAAGGATCTGGAAAGTAAAAAAATTTTTATCTTATAAAATGAAATTCTGAAAATAATTCAGTTTGCCTGATATATGACTATGGTAAGAGTTACACAGGAATACTTGTAAGATCAGAGGAGATCATCAGACTTCTTTATCCTAAACTAATATAGGTAAAATGTTGTTAATTTCAATATTTATCACATGCTTTATGAGTATTTGCAGAGATTAATCAATATCTTCAATGTCTATAATGTATTAAGCTCAGGAGAAACACTACCAAAATTCTATGGAATATTTTTTCCTCTCTTCATGGGTCTTCTAGTTTTCTGGCCATGCTTTACCTGATAAAATAGGCAATAGCAGTATAGTATTCCATCACTATTTCTCTTACTGTTACCTGGCTGCTGTAGCTCTTATTTAATTCAAACCTAGTGTCTTACTGTCAATAGTTCTCAATTGGACATATATGGCAAACTTATCTTTGCAGTTCTATTTTAAAATTTTATTTTTAAAAGCACAGAGGTCTAGAGCTTACTATAGATGTAGTTTGTCTTACTTTCTTTATATTGTGAATCTAAAAAATTAAGTTTGAGAATAGCTTTATCATGTGTTTTGGACTTTTTCCTTAATATAATTGTATAAAGTAGCTGCATTGTTCACTGGCTTCTTTGAAAACAAGCTTTACCATGTTCCTTAGAGAAGTTTTATCCACATTTTATCCTGAGGAGTAGTGTTATCTTTGTTTCATTCATCACAGTAACAACCACAACTATTTGATCATTTTCATTATTATTATTAACATAGAATAATAATATGAGAATCTGCATACAGATTTGTTCACGGGCTACAAAATTCACAGATTACAAAAATAAGAGTTTTCAATGCCACCTGTGCTAATGATCTCAGTTGTCTCCATTCCTGCCCCTTTCCAGCACTGTACTTATGTATCAAAAATTCATTTCTTGGGAGGAACTAAAGATGGCCTATAAGTGAGCAACAAAATACAGAGCCTTCCAGGGAGAAATAACTCATACTCCAGAATAAAACATCCTGGAGAGATCCAGAGGGAGATGGATCCTCTTGACACAGGAAGAAACTAAAATGAAAAAAGCTTGACAAACATGCAGTCTTGGGGCTACAATTAGAACAGCTAAAATTAGCAGACACGGCGCTTTCAATGCGACCTGCCGAGCTGCCCAAACTTGTTCCCACCGTGACTCACAGGAGCCACAACTGCACTGAGGTTGGGAGTTGGTGAGCCCAATGGAGAATGGAACCGGTGAAGGGACCTTCATTAATCCATGATCAGTGCTGGGAATAAGACCTCCCCACGGGAAGGACGCTACCCAATTGGGCAACATGTTGGAATCAGGCAGGAGGAGCCTGAACTAGGAACAACAGTGACTTCAGTTGGTTGCTCTCTCCCCAGAGCAGATACATGGGATTTGCTTGGCCTGGGTCATGCCTTTGGTTAGGACCCAATAAGTTGTCCAAAACAATTCCCTACACTTAGCACACACTAATGTGGTGAAGGCCTCAGAAATTTGACTGGTCTGGTGGGGAGGGGCCAGTATATGTGGCCTCTGCTTACACCTCAGTGACAAGAGCAAATAGGACACAAGTGTGCTTCAGAAGAACCATAACCAACAAGGAAAGAGGCTGAGACCTCTACTATACACCTGTAAGGAAGAAATCAAAAACATGACAAGAGAGAGAAACAAGAAAAAGCCCCCAGCCCAAAACCCTGAGAACTTTGATCTAGGAGAGGGAAAAACAAAAGAGATTGAGGGCAGCAAACATGCAACATCAGACACAGCTTCAGTGGACATTAAGAGATATCTTCAGGAACCTGTAGACAAGCTCAAAACTGAAATATTAAATCAGGTAAAGCAAGATATAAGTAGATTAATAAAAGAAATGCTAAGTACCTCTCTAGAAGACACAGATGGAAGAATGGAGGGACACACAAAAAAAGGAGAAAAACATTCGATAAAGAAAATCTAGGGGATGCTGGGAAAACAGGCAGCCACCAGCATGCCGCTCTGGTAAGTGGCTGTGGCTTGGCAAGTAGTGGCCACCCCAGGATGAGAACCATATCAGCATTTCCTGAGATCTGCGATGCATTATTTTGGACCTTGGGGCACTGGGAAAATGGGCAGCCAGTTCACCCCCCACCCCACTAGCAAGTGAGACCCGGAGATGTGAGCCTGTCTTGCAAGTTTGACTATATGCAATATAGCAAATAAGAGGGATTTTCTTCTGCCATCTCTTTGAGTGAAAATGTTTTACCTCTGTTTTGCTCTGTTTTGATCAATGGTATTGCTCTATTCAATATTCTCTTCTAGTAATTCAGTATTTCCTTTGATATTGCTCTGCCTGATTGAAGGAGCAACTATTATGAAGAAAACCAGATACACTATTGTGTCTATTGCTGTATCCTAGTGGCCTGCTGTGAGGGTCTGTGCCAATTTCACTGCATTGCCTCAGTTGGCTCTGTCCTGTCTTGTTCTGCTGTATTTTACTACCTTCAAAATAAAATAAATAAATAAAATTAAAACTAATAATAAATAAGAAAAAATTTAAAAAAGTAAATAACAACAACAAAACAGATCAGCAAGGTACTGAGCAACCTGAAACATGATATAACTAAAGAGATAATGGACTTAAAATGCAAAAGGAGGAAAAGCAGGTACTGTAAAGGATATAACTGCGTGTATATTTAAGGGTGGAGGAATGATAATTATGTTAGTAAGTTTTTGTTGGATCAGAGAATGGAGCTATTTGTAGTCTCAATGTTTGAATGTCCATTTGTATGCTTTGATTTTGTAACTTGAACAACTACATCCAGGAAGACAATGTGTAATGTATCAGCTAGTGATTTCTCACTATTCATTTTTTTTGAAATTCTGTATTGTTTCTACCATTTTTTTCTGTTTTGCTTTATTTTTCCCTTCTCTTTAAATAAAACCTTAAAAAAATTAAAAAAAAGAAAATCCAGAATACATGAAGCAGATTCAAAGAGATACCAGGAAATTAAAAACTCCACTGAAAGCTGGCAAAACTGCTTAAAAGAAACAAAGGATAGACTATCAAAACTTGAAGACAAGGTTGCAATGTGTGATCATGAAAGGAGAGATCTCTTAAAAATAACAAGGAAGCAGGCAGCAACAATACAAAGGCTAGAAGACAACAAGAGAATCTACAATTTAAGAATAAGAAATGTAAACAAAGAAGCAGGAATACAAACAGGCAAATTCCAAAGGCTATTGACAGAAATAATTAAGGAAAACTTCCCAAGCATGGGAAAAGAAAATGATACTCGGCTATGTGAGGCATACAGAACTCCAGCCACCTACAATCAAAACAGAGCTACACCCAGACATATAATAATCAAGATACCAGAAATTCAATATAAAAACAGAATATTAAAAGCCATCAGAGAAAAGAAACAGATTACCTATAAAGGAAAGCCCATCAATATCATGGCAGATTTCTTGACACAGACCATCAGATCAAGAAGAGCTTGGAGCAAAATATTCCAAGCTCTGAAACAAAATAACCTCCAGCCCAGGTGATGTACCCTGCAAAACTGTCACTAGAAATTAATGGAGAAACAAGATGCTTCTATGACAAAGAGGAACTGCGGGAATTTGTGACCACCAATCCAACCCTACAGAGAATACTGAAGGACATTCTAGAGAGAGAGAAAAAAGTACCAGGATTTTAGGAACAGTGGCAGAAAGGCCTCAATGAATGGGACAAGTGGTAGAATGAAGTCAAAAAGTAGACAAAGGCAGAAAAATAGCATAGCAGAAATGAGGCAGAGAAGAATTGCTATAATCTCTAACATAGGTGGCCTTGATACATTTAAAAAAAAAAGACAGGCAGAGTAGATCAGGAGGTAGGGTCCATTGAGATGCTTGTATAGGAACTATAAATCAACCTGAGAGAGTATTTATGGACTGAAAATCAAATATAAGAAAACAATGCTCTATGTGACAAGGAGCCAGAGAGAAATAGGAGCAACTCGATCACCACCTGCAGATAGGTTGGAAAGACAAGATACTTACGTGCAGTAGAGAACTACTCAGCTATAACAAAGGAAAACCTTGAGGCTTTTGTAGGTGAAGGAATACAACTTGAGATCAAGTTCAGGAGTGAGAAGGTTTGGAACCACTTAGGTACATAGCAGGTTACCCCCCACCAATCTAAAAACTGAGGGCGTTGGTGGGACCCAAAATGCACAGCACCCTGTGGGAGTGAAAGGGGAGGAATAGTCTAAAAAATGAAGGCAGAGGATATTGTTAACAGTGTACCAGGATTTAAAACCCACATTAGTCACACCACTCTGCTTATATGGATTATATTCTGTTCCAGTTTGTGTACTTGTACTAGATTTGAGGGCACGGACTGTTATCCCAAAAATAGCAGGATATAGTATGGTAATCATCCTTAATTTCCTATTAACTTAATCTGAAGCTCTGTGTAACTTACACTGTTTTACCATGACTGATCTTAATCGAATCTGGTTTGTTAGATTGCTATTTTGTATTGATAGATTTTATTCAAAGCTGTTATGATTGATAGTATCAAGTCTGAGAGTATAGGCAACTACACTGAAGATGACAAGATTCACTAGAATATCCACTCTGATGGGATTATTACCTGCCTTTGAAGTTTTATATTGTCTATAATGTTTTATTTTTGCTAATATTTTTATGTACTTCTATATTCAATTATACTGCTATATTCAAATATGCCTGATGATATAGATAACTGTATTGAGGATAATAAGAGAAAACATAGTAACCATTGTAGATCACTTTGCACTGTGGTTTTATATGACTTTTTGGTTTCATGTTTTTATAGGAATTTGTTTTTTGTTTTGTCATGCTATGCTTTGTTTTTCCCTCTAATACAAAACGGATAGAAATACATGTAGAGACTCATGCATGTGTAGCTGTTTACAGTCTCGCTGTTTGAATATCTACTTTGTATGCTTTAATTTTGTAACTTGAACAACTATTTCTAAGTGGACAATATATAATTTATCAATTAGTGATTTCTTACTGTTTATCTTTTTTTAAAAATTCTGTATTAATTCTACCTTTTTCCTGTTTTTTTTTTCTCTTTAAATAAAAAAAAAGGAGAAAAAATTTGTTTCTTCCTTCACAAAACAAATAGAGCACAGTTGTGCTGGCTTGCACCTAACTTTAAAACCCCTCCTAGATTAGCCATACCCAGTATTTCTAAAGTCTGTTCTCCAACTTCCATGAATTCAGTGGCAGAGAGAACACTCTGCAGCTCAGCTTCATCCTGAAAGACTTCTCCTGAGAGTTTTCCTTTCACTGTCGTCTTTTTTGATGGTAAGTGCACTTTCCAAGCACTCATAACACTGACTGACATCATTTTCCATTTTGAAAGAGTGACTTGAGTCACATTGCATGACAACATACTTCCAAGCCATTTAGAATTGAGGTTTTGTCTGGATTTGTGTCTTTCAGCATGGCTATATATTGTAAAATCAAAATAGGAAATATTTCACTTAGCAATTAATCAACAGACTGATGATGCTTTTAGTGCTAAGAGAGCAACAGAAAGATACATTTTATGACTGATATTGATGCCTGCTCTTCAAAATTTAGCTAAATAGTACACTAACTGCTATATCTTCTATTTTAATGTTTTCAAATAAAATGTTTTGCTTAGCTTCTCCTTGCAATCACCAAATCTGCCTCTGTGCTTCAGAATTTCTCTGGCTTCATTTATTTACATATTCTGTGGTAACCTGATAAATATATACTATGTGCAACATACCCTACTAGGCCTTAGAGATACAGAAATATTTTAAAAATCCAGCACTGGTCATTATTTCCCCTTGACTGGAACTATATATCCTTTGTAATGTCCACAAAGCATAGGCATTAGATGCTATTTTTAGGTCAAACAGATAAATTATTAGTAGTTTCACAATTTAGTCTAACACTATAACAGGTTGACACAACTTTGATTAAAGTATTGTGAAAAAAAAAACAAAAAACAGAATTTAGGTGTTAGGCTGGAGAGAGACCCTGAGAATAGAAAGACGATTCTGGTGGAAAGGAGCATATTCCTTACAAAGCAGAAATTTTTAAAACTTGAGGGCACAAATTAACATAACTTTCTGGGAAATGTAAGAAATATATCACTGTTGAGAATGCTACAGTGACTATACAGTAAACTGTAAGACTATTGAAACTGCGATTAAGCCTACTTACTGTACAGCTGTGAGAATGTAAAGCCATTGACCTCTTTGTACCTCAGTCGCTTCATCGGTAAATGAAACATAATAGGACCAACTTCATATAGTCAGTGGTGGGTTAAGTGAGTTAATTGTATAATGCTCTCAGAACAGCATCTGACACAAACGAAGCACGAAGTGTGAGTTATTGTTGGCAGGTAAAGATGAAAGAGCCCTCATCCTGTCACCTTGCTTTCTGGAAGAACTGTCAGTCCCCCTTTCCACAGGTCTCCCTCAGAGACTGTTGGACCTGTTGCTAATCATCAGCTGACCTACCCTCCCTCCACTGCCTCGCTTCATTATTTTCCTGTATTCCCAGTGCATTCTCTGTCCTTGATGATATTGAAAATTGCACTCTTTGAGAAGACTTCAGAGGGAATTTAGCCGGAGGTGAGCTGAGATAATTTCCTACAATTTTCGAATCTGAATGCTTCAAAGTTGCCACAGGCCCACCTGCAGTGCAAAATCTGCAAAGTCTCTGGAGCAATTTGTGTGACTTGTTCTGTGTTTACATATATTTAATTACCATATGGAAGCTTCCTAGCATGTTGATATTTTTCAGCATGAAAACTGACCTATCATTCTTACAGCTTCACTTTTTAATGACTTTTAAAATAACAAAGAATATTACATGCATATTTTATAAGAAAAATAATACAGATTTTTATAATAAAAATTAACCTCCTATTACCTCTCAGCTTTTTCCTTAGCAGTGGACAGTATTAGTAGCTGCTTGTCTATCCTTTCTCTCCTTTAAGACTTTTTTCCAAGCTCGATGGAGCATTTCCAAGGTATTCTTATTTGGAGATAGATAGATACATATCTTTTGTTTTAGCTAAAATTAACTTTCTACCTATTACACTCATACTGCCTTGTTTTAATTAATAATAAATATATTTCTTTAGGTCAGTAGACATAGATCCAACTTAGGCTGCTGTAGCATCAAGATATTCCAAAGAACGGATGTTATACAGTATTACTTTATACTCAGTTATCTTACATTTTATTAAACAAATTATGTTATTTATTCATCATTCCCCAATTAGTAGACCTTCAATTGCTTCTATGCTACAAAAGATAGTGCTTATATACATTTTATGCAAGGATGATTTGTAGTTCTATTGATGAGATTAGAAATAAATGGGACTGCTATATCAAAGAGATTATGTCTTCTAATATTAACTTATTAACATTATTTTCTAAATGATCCTAGAAAGAGTTGCCTGTGCTTATTTTTACGAAATATTATTAGAAAGAGATGTTTTCACTCAACTTTTTGCTGTTTGGTGAGTTAAAATCTCTTCTCTTTGTGGTTTTATTTTGTATTCCCCTCATTAAAAACACTGATGATCATTATGTATATTTGCCCAAGTTTCAATTATTATCTTTTGTGAGTTATCTGCTGAAGGATTTTGTGAATCCTTTGCATCTGGTTTTCTATAGATATTTGTCTGTATTACTTTACTAGCATTGTGCATATTGGAAATATTAAAGCACATTTAAAAGACAAATAGAATTGAAAATATTTACAGTGCAGATAATGATAAGAGTATTACGTGTACTGAGGACACAGAAACAGTAAACGTTATTGAATGTAACAGTGGAATAACAGAGGTCAATTTTGGTCTCTGTTTCTTTTGTGTGTTTTCCCTTGTTTAAGGCAGTCCATCTTTTCCCACATTTTGCTTAATCTAAGGGTATACACATATTCTACAGGAGTTTTTTCCAATAATTGGATCTTTCATCTTTATATCCAGTCTTAAATTAGACTTTTATAGTATTGTTAAAAATGAAAGTAGAATTTCATTCTTCTAATGATTTGCCAAGTATTTCAACATTTGACATTTTTAAACATTTTACATAGATTAATATTCCCTAGGAATTATCCATTAAAACATAATTAAAGCTAAATATAGAAATTGAGTGCTAGGCTTTCTTTAACCAAAAATATCTTTATTCCCATTGTTTGTAAGCTAAAGGCTGTCTTATTTTTCTTAGGGTTTAGATTTGCTTAAAAATTATTTTCTACTACTTTCTTTGCATAAGAGATAATGATTAAGGTTCCAACATCTAAAGTCAGACAGACAAAATCCCACATATGCTGCCTACCTAGAGACAAGGTACTGTTTTTACTTTTATAGTTCTTAATTTCCTTACTTTCATGATGGTCTTTATGAAATCTCTAACATGAGATTTTTACAAGGATATAAAATTAATAACACATTTAAAAATCATACCATGATGCTTAGTGGTTAATAAGTATTCAACAATTATTCTTTTTGAAGTTAAATATATTGAAAGATATTTTCTTATAATTTAAAATAGACCAGTATACCTGATTTAAACATAAACTAAAGAAATTCAGATTACTACAGGGTGGCGCACAATGAACTGAAAACAATTATTGTGTTTTAATAATAAAATTCAATCTAATTTATTTTTGTAAATTAGTTCACAAAACGACGTCATTGATTATATTTCTTACATTTTAATTCTAGAAAGTTGTGGACTTTAGTTCACTTTTATTTGACCGATTGACTATGATATGCTGGATGTCACATGAATTTCTCATTTTGAAAATATCTCGATAATAGATGGTAGAAGCTGTCATGATTAGAAATATTTTCTTAAATATTGTTCCACCTTCTTTCTGAGTATCCCCTGTACTAGTTAGCCACCTGAAAAACTTCTCAGACTTTCACAGAATTGAGTATTTCTAAATTCAGCTATTTCATTTCACCAATAAAAGAGTAATTTGTTGGTTCTTTGATTTTTATGCCTGAAAACAAAAAGAAATTCGTACAACACGTTCATGCTTATTTTCCATTTTAACTACTTCAGATAGTAGATTTTCATTCCTTGTGGTACTTTTGGAGACTTTGTAGTTTAATCAAGGAGGCACACTTACTAGAACTTTCAATTTCTGCACAGAAGTGAAGCCTTATCTTAAAATCGATACATCATGATAGTTTACTTCGTATCTTTTTTAAAAAAGTTTTTTTGGGGAAATATTTAATTTATAAAATAGAGTAAAACATCTCTGACCTCAAATCTTGCTTCAAATAAAATTTAGCACAGAGATGAGTTTTAACCCACATTATATATTGGTTTCTTTTCTATTTTTATTGGTAAAGAAAAAATAGCATCTGGTATACTTCCATCTTGATTAAGATTTTTTAGTAGCAAATAGAAATAAAATTCTCTCTAACTTGAAGAAAAGAGGAATATATTGACTTTTTAAACTGACAATTACATGGTTAGATCAAGCTAATATGCTACTGGATCCAGACCCAATAAAAATTACATTCTACCTGATTCACATGGCCAGAGAGTATAAGAGAATAATTCTCCAAGGAAACTGAAGGTGCCATGACCTTAACCAATGGGCTATGGAATTAGTCCTTTGGAGTTTAGCCTACCTAGTGGGTGTGAAAAGGTTTTTCACCAGGACTTTAATTAGAAGACCCCTGATAATTGAAGATATTAATGGAATTCAGGAAGCCCTATCCCTAAATATGACACCTGGACATGGAATATTTAAGCTTTCCTGTGTTTATTAAGCATTAGTATATCTTCTATGGCAAGGTGTCCAATTTTGACTCATTTAAATAAGTAGCATGTTCATCTTTTATGTTAATTTGTAAATGTTCCTTACAAATTATGGATAAAATTCTTTATTACATGTATTACAAATATTTTTCTTTAGTCTGTGGTTTCTATATTTATATTATTCATGGCATTTTTAAAGAAGACAGATTTAAAATTTTTTTGCAATTTAATTTTCAAGATTTTTGTTAGTAGTGTTTGTGTCTTATCTAAGATATTTTCTGATTCCATGTTTTCAGAGATGATTTCCTATTTTCTCCTGGAATATTTATAGTTCTCTGCTTAAGGCCTAAGTGTGTGACCCTTGTCAAAATAAACTTTGTGTTTAGTAAGAGAGAAGAGATATACTTTTTTTTTATGCAGACACCCAGTCATGATATGGCAACATTTGATAAAAAAGATTTTATTGTTTCACTAAATGCACTTGACATTTTGGTTACAAATCAATTAGATGTATGTGTGTGCCTGTTCCTATACTGTTTTGTTTGAGAGATCAAATGTCTAAATTGTTTTTTTTTAATTTAAAGAGAAGAAAAACCAAACAAAATTAAATGAAACAAAGCCAATTAAAACAAAGCAGTGTGACACAGGATTTCAAAACAATACAACAATGGTTACCGTTATGTCTTTTGTTGTCTTTAAAATACTGTAGATACGTTCAGACATAGTAAAAGTCAAACAAAACAGAACAGAATAGAACCAATAAAAACAAAACAATGAATGCAAGTAAGGATTTCAAAACAAGACAATCAAAATGGCTACCATAATATATAATGCTATCTTTGAAATAGCTGCCTATGTGATTGGATGTGACAAAATCAAACAACAGAACAGAATAAAACCCAACCCAGCAAAACAATGAAAGTGATACAGGACTTCAAAACAAGATAACAGGGAATTAACAAGTCTATTGCCTTTAAAAGGAGATCTTCCATAGATGACACACTGCAAACCTTTATCCTCTGTCTAGATGATTAGACCACCAGCCCTAGACCTGCAAAGCCAGTGAAATACCAAACACCATAAGCATCAAATTGCATTTCGCCTCAGTAGCTATGATCACAACCTGTGTTTCTCCAGATCAGCGAGTTGCTTATGGGGGTGGGATGGAGCGGGCGTTGGCTCTTCTTATTTCCCACCCGCAGGCTGGAAGGGGCTGGGGCCTGGCTTCCCCCTCTCCCGGTGGCTCTCACATGGCACTGGTTCACATGGAGGGCTTGCTTCTTGTTAATTTCCAAATGTCTAAATTGTTTTCCACATACTACAGTAAGGACTTGCAAATCTTAAAATCTAATAGCATAAGAACATAAGTTTGTTCTCTTTTTTGAAACTATCCTTTATGATTCTCTAAACTTTTCATGAGTTTGTCCATTTCTTTAAAAAAAAAACTAATACAATTTTAGTAAGAATCATGTTGATTTTATAATTCAGTTCAGAAAGAATATGCCTCAAAAGCTATTTTAACTTTTCACATACTTAGATATTTTAAATTTTTCCACTTGGGTTTAATGGGTCTTGTTTTTATGTGTCTGCACAGAAATCTTTCATATAGTGTGCTAGATGGTGGGTTCTCAATCTCGGTAGAGTTGCCATTTTGAACCAGATAAATCCTTTTTGTGGGGTGCTTTCTATATTGCAAAATGTGTAACAGCTGCCTGACTTCTATCTCCTCAATTTCAAATATACCCTTTATTTGTGACAACAAAATTTCTGGGCATTGTAAATATTCCTTTGGGAAAAATTTCACTTAAAAAACAACATACTAGATTTAGTCCTCAAAATTTGATGTAAGATTATATATTGCTGCTATATTTACCTTCCATTGTAAAGACTTGCTTAGTTTACTATGAAATTCTATGTTGTCTGATTGCTATGGCAGAATCTTGCTGTGGTGCCCAGGCTGGCCTGGAATTTAAGAGCTCAAGTAAACCTCAGTCTCAAATAACTGGGGCTGTATGTATATGCCACCTCGCCTGGCTCTGATAGGATTTTGTTTTGGTAAATTCCAAAGTGGGACTTTTTTATGTATAAAATTATATTATCTGAGGAAAGTGAGTTATTTTTTCTTTTCCTGATATTTAAGTATTTTGTTTTTCCTATTATATATACTCTGGATTCCTATGCAATGTTGAGGACATGGTTATAAGTAAACATTTTAGCTTTCCTTGTTCTGAAGCTTAGAGGAAAACAAAGATTTAATGTTTTATCATTAAGTATGGTGTCAGCTGTAAGTTTTTTATATTTGGCCTTTATAGTACTAATAATTTTGTTTTTAATTCTTCATTTGATGTGTTTTTATTATGCATGCACATTTAAATCTGGCAATTTCTTCCTGAACCTATAGGCATGGTCATTTTTTTCATTTTGTATTCTGATTACTTGGATTCAGTACTAAATCAGCCTTGCATTCTTCAGGTAAACTCAATGAGGCATGATGTGTTACACTTTTTATTTACTGTTGAATCCCACTTGCTAGTACTTTTATTAGTACTTGTTTGCAGTATATGATGATTACATTAATTGTGATGAATTCATACATGGATATAACACACCTTAATCCTTTTTTCATTCCCTATTCCCCATCTCTCCCTGATTCTGCTGATCCTTGGTCCTCTTCCCATATGCAAAAGCTTTATTTCCATTTTTTCTTTATTCTTTTTTCCATTCCTTTGCCCCATCCTCTCATCTCCTCTCTCTACATCTTTTGTTCCCTCCTCCATTGAAAAATATCTCCCTGCTTCCCATTTTCCTTTATTTATATATTTTTTTGGGTATCTCATACAAGAAAAACCATCAATATTTTAGCTTTTGTATCTGATTTATTTTACTTAATATTATGGTCTTAAGTGTATCCATTTACCTACTAATGCCTCACATTTATCTTTATGGCAGAGTAGCATTCCACTTAGAGAAATTTTAGACCTGTATTGATTAGCGATATTGATCTCTAATCACTTATAATGATTTGTCAGATTTTTATATCATGGTTATTCCCTATGAATTAAGTTTGGAAATATTAGTTTCTTCCCTGTTCTTTAAAAGGGTTTGTGTAAGAATAGTATTTATTCCTTAAATGTTTAATATCCTTCATTAAGCATATGAATCTGAAGTTCTCTTTGTAGCAAGGTTTTAAATAAGAACCTAATTTCTATAATTGACACATATTTTTCAGTTTTTCTATGTCAATTTTTTGTCCTGTTTTAAGTTTTTCACTCTTTCTGTATCAATTTTGCTTTCCCCCTAAGGACATTTGTCTATTTTTGTGTAGCTTGTCAAATTTACTGTTAATAAATCATTTCCTTTATATTCTTATGATCTATTTAATAATCATAGGATCTATTATTAGGTTTATTCTTTTATTTCAGAGAGTTATATATGTACTAATTAAAAATCATGCTAAAGATATATCAATTTCAGTGACCTTTATAATAACCAATTTTTAAATTTACTTTTCTAGGATTGTGTTTTCTATTTCTTTTTTTATCGTAGTCTTTACTTTTTTCTAAAAAAAAAAAAATATATATATATATATATATATATATATATATTTATTTATTTATTTTTTAGACAGGGTCTTACTATGTAGTTCTGGCTGGCCTTGAATTACATTATGTAGCCCGGGATGATCTTAAACTCATGACAGTCCTCCTGCTGGTCTTCTAGATGCTGAGATTATAGGCACGTGCCACCACACCCAACCTTATAGTTTATTCTTTAACTTATTCTTCACTTTTATACCTTCCTAGGAAGAAGGTTAAACATTTATTTTACACTTTTGTAACAAATTCTTTTAACTCTTTTTTGTTTGATATGCCATCTTGTTTTTCTCCTTGAATACTACTTTAACAGCACCATACAAATTTTGATGCCATGAATTTTGATGCCATGAAATATCTAAAACCCTTTTTTCTTGGTTTTTGATTAAAGATCACATTAGTCAACATATGCCATATTTGATTTTTAATCCTTTTATGATAGTAACTGTGATATTTTGAATCACTTGTCATATAGCTTAGCTGTATGAACAGTCCATAAGTACTTGACAAACATGTAGTTTTTATAGTTAATAGGTGTATATTCTAAAACATCAATTAGTTCAAGTTTGTTGATAGTTACTCACATATTGTATGTCTTTATTATCTCAGTGGTCCACATCCAGTTAACACCTGTGTTATCAAGAAATATCATTTGTAAACTACACTCCAATTATTTCCTCTCCAGGAAAAGTCAATCATAAGAAGTTCTCATGAAGGCTTAGATATAAGTAGAGAGATGAGAGGAACCCTCAGATTGTTGAATATCCTGTTTATGTAACTTTCTTGAATTTTTAGAAAATGCATTAAATATACTCTAGTTGTAAATAGGGTGCTACTCTGCAGGATCTACATTTTGAATTGATCTCACAGTGCTCTACTCATAATTAATGTCTCATTACTTAGTGTCTTTTAGTGATCAGGTGTTTAAGCCAAGAACTGTATCTCAAAAGGAGACCTAATTATTCAAGAACGATTCACCTCCAGATTCTGAGACGTTGTTAGTTTTATAATCAAGACAAGACATATTCTTTACAGAGATTTCTTGGAATCTCTGTATCTGCTGAGCATTTAAGAATCATTAAGTTTATTGGATAGCAGAGCTGCCTAATCTTTTGTGTGTATGCCAAGGAGAGTTTTCTCTTCTGGACTCTGCTAGGTCTTTCAGTACATGTGATATATGTCTTTTCCAAATAGTAGGTATGTGACTTTTTTATAAGACTGCAAAATGTAGAAGAGGATATTTTATTGATGAGGTAAAGTCATAAACTGTTGAAACCATTCTCTCATAAGGAAAGTACAGTGAAGTTGACAGAGGAGAAAACATAACTCTCATCCCTTTTAATCTTTGGAAAGAATGCAAGTCTGGCCTTGGCTTTTTCAGATGGCCTCCAGGCACAGTTGTGAGGTGTTTTCATCTTCTGCACTGACTGCTATGAGGGCCTAGCCAGTCTGGCTGCCTGTAATAGCCATCTAACTTAGCTTCCTATAATAAAGTGACAGATGCCTGCATTTCCCAAAGATTTATTTTTCATTCTCTGGAATCTCTGTAACTTAAAACAGTCAGTCTAGTTACATTTCCTTTTTTTCTTGTTCCAATTAGTCTGTCATTAGTATGGTAAAATATTCTGTGAGTTGGTGATATGACCCAAACTCCAGTTGATTAAACAATGACAAAGAGTCAGAGCTGTCATATTGCTGAAGGAAGGGGCTGCTTGTTAAGTTCTCTGCTTCCTACTTAACAAAAAGAAAAAAGAGAAAAAAGCACTTGCAAAATCAGTAGCTATAGACTAGATGTGATGGATGATGATATGCCCAGTTAAGATACCACATTAGGAACAGTAGCAGCAATTGGAAGGCCTGTCTGATTGCTCTTATTATATTCCACTGTTATTCTTCAAGCATCATCAGGTTTTCACATGGCCAAAAGAAGCATTAATGTGAGATATGATAGGAATATTTTTTATATCGCTCTGTAGATTTTAGGTCTGTGATGGCAAAGGCCTTATTTATTCACTATTATATTAGTGGCAGTCAGAAGCTACTTGGCTCTTGATTTATACCCTTAAAATAGTTGTTGAATTTTATGAATATTTAAATATAAATAAATTGAAAGAAGTTGTATGAGGGAATAACAAGGGGTGTAGCTAAAGATGTAGGTAAAGTAAGGGATTATAACTTGAAGGCACTTTTATGCAGAAGATTTTGGACTTTTTAATATAAATTGTAGGTGATTATTGAATATGATTTAAAGTAATATAATGATTGTAATGTTAACATGGAGGGCAATTTAAAGAATGAAGAGTCTGAAGATAGGGAGGGATAGGAAACAGGAAAAATTAGAAATACTGTAGTCTTCCCCCATCCATGATTTCTCTTTCTGTGGTTTTAGCAACCTGTGGTCAGCTGTAGTCTGAAAATACTAAATGCAAAATTCTAGATTTTCTAAGTTATAAGTTGAATTACATTCTCACTAGCAGGATGAAATCTTGATCTCTCTCCACCAGCCTGAAATGCGAATTATCCCTTTGCAGAACATATCTTGTGCTGCATATACCGCTTGCCCTTTAGTTTCTTAAAATCCTTCTCAGTGATCAGTTGGCTCTTACTTCTACAAGTAAATCTTATTTTACCTACCAAAGGTCCCGAAGTGCAGGAATAATAATGCTGGAAATTCAAATATGCCAAAGATAAGCTGTAAAGTACTACTTTTAAGTGAAAAGGTGAATTTCTTATAGGCATTATATAGAAGGGAAAAAAATAGATTTATAGGGTTTGGCACCATTTGTGCCTTCAGGCAGCCCCAGCGAAGGTCTTGGGACATATCCATCATAGTTACTGGGCTACTACTGTGGATGTCTACCACTGTGTTCCAGTTTCATGTAGCTGCTCATTAATCCATCAGAATTCAATTACAGGTTAGCTTAATACCCATTGGTGATAAAACTTCTTAAAAAGCAAAATCACTTAACTTGAAAAGAACCCATGAAATGTTACAGTAAATATATGTACTGATGAAATATTAAAGTGTTCCAATTATGGGAACAGAAATTTTCAAGGATGCCTGCTGAGAAAGGAGAGACGCAGTCCTGATGACTGTCAAGGGGAAGCTCATAGCGAGGCTGTGGAGTTTCTGCTTTAAATTAAACAGTTTCATAGAAGAGCAACATCAGAGGATATCGCTCTGTGAATGACTCAGTGGAATGAGCAAAGTCAGGACTATGCTTGAATCAGGCATGAGCACGGGAAAGGGGATGAAAACTATGCAAACCACAAAAATACCAATCTGTGCCCTTCCCAGCAACATGAATGACCACTGCCTGTTTAATCAGTTATAGTTTTAACACCACTTTATTCCATTTATATCCTAGGTAACAATTATGGTACATAATGGTAGAATTACCTCCACTTTCTAACAAAGCTGAAGCAAAATCCACTCCATCACTCCCCAAAATCATCTAACAGAAGACATCTTGTTACAGCCCCTGATAATATCCTCCTAGTTTCATAATTTCCCCAAGATTAATAATCTCCCTTGTTGCAACAAATAATGAATCCAACATTGATTCTGACATCTGTTGTGGTCTTTCATTGGTGGATAGCTACACTATTTTGTCGTGAAGACATGAAGAGTAAACATTACTTTGAAAACAAGGGTGAGGAAAGCGATAAAATATACAGCATGTTTCACATGGTTAACCCTAATTATCTCAAGCAGAATGTGGTACTTGGTCTATAAGATTTAGGACTGGGGCTCATCTTTCAGGAGTGCTCTGAATATGTCTCTTTCTCACTTTCTCTAGCAATGAAGTAGAGACCAGAGGAGGAGCCAGCCTTCTCTAGAACTCCAGCTTTGAGTTTTTCTCTTAATGGAAGACACTTGTTGACACAGAGTTGATGCCTGATAACTGTGTCATGGTGACCAAGAATAAGGAGGGCTCCTGGGTGAACAGCGAGGTTCCTGCATTCTCTGTTCAGTGGCTGCTGCTAGGAATGTCCAGGATATTGGAAAGTCACAGAAAAGGATGTGCTCCTTCTTGCATTTACCAATACTTTTTCTCTTTAATACAAATACTGCTCCATTGGGTTTGATAAATACCTACTCTTCTCAGAAAATCTTGTCAAGGATTAAGTCTCTAAGATCTTTCTCAATCAAATTGACTTCTGAGAATCCCTATTACTTTCATCACCTTAAAAGAACTCATTTTTTATTTCTTTGCATGTATCTGTTTATCCTTTTATTCTATTTCTATTACTCCACACAATACTTACTACATAGAGATATTTATCATACTGAATGAGATAAATTGGGTTGAACTGATTTAAAGATAAACTAATTATCTTGTAAAATGAAAAAAAGATCACAAGGCAAAATTTTTGTTAAAAAAAAGCTTTCTAACTTTGCCTATGTGAATTACTTTTATTTATAGACAGCTCGTAACTTCTGTGTTTTTATTTTTTGTGTGCTGAAATTACAGATGTATACCATTAATACAGGAATATCTGGCTATATCTTCCATGTATTTTAATTTTCTAATCAACAAAAGTGAAGACAGTGGTTCATTTCTAACCTAACTTTTGGCATTGTTACACCATGATTGAAACTGCTATGTATTACACTTGATTTTGTTGGCTGAGTTTTTGTAATTTGTACAAAACACATTTTCTAGGCATAGAAGAACAATTCAATCATTGATAAAAAAGATTTTGCTCAAGCATTAAAGTATAACAATAGGAAATTTGGCTATAACCAAATGAACATTTCCTAAAGTTACCAAACCTTTCAAAAACAAATAGGAATATAATTTATCAACCTTCTATATAACTGTAATTTCATACACTGATAATAGGAGCTTCTTAAATTACCTTCAACACAAAGAGATTTTTTTATTGTTAGGCCAAGTAAGACCTGTAATTCATCAGAATGATGTCAAAGCTTATTCACTATGGATTTCAAATGTTTTATATTTAAAAACAACTTAGATTGCCAGGATCCAGCTAACAGAATAGTGTAATTTCAAATGAATTCAATAACAACAATAGCTCTAGCATTATGAAGATGATGTTTACAAATGATTGAATTGTTTTTGAGCTGTTTTCAAAAAGAGCTACACAAGCTTACAAAATAAAAACCTCTCCATTACCAAAATTACGCTGTTTCCTCTGGCTGTCTTTATAAGGGACAATTCTTTTTCAAACCAGTAGGTGGATAAAACAACACTATATTTTAATGCACAGTAACCTAAAAATGCAAATGCTATTCTTAGCAATATATCAGTTTTATCGACTATAATATATTTATGATGTGAACATCAGCATTGGTGAAGACAAGGAATATATCATTCAATAGTGGTGTTTTTCTTAACTATGTAGCTTCATGTTTTGATAAATGTTCTCTCAAGAGTAACAAGGATAGTTATGGTCACGGTCCTTGTGTCTAATAAATCATGTGAACATGAACGATGTTCAAAACACTGTGAAATTTTCTCATCAGAAAAAAAATCTGTAATTATATTCAAATGATTACCAAGGCTTTAAAATTACTTTCTATAAAAATCACCTCTGAGCAAAGAATGTCATTTGTGTAAATGCTAGGTTTTAGATATATTCAGTACAAGATTTGAAAAGTGATTATTTTCCCAAATAACAGAAGGCACATTTACTCTTTCATTTTTGATGTGAGGCCAAAATAAATGTGCTAAAACCTTAAAAATGTTTTGTACTAAAATGTTTCCAGGAAAACAAAGCATTTGTTCTTAGTAATAGTCCATTTAACCAAGATCATGTTCCTGTATGAAAATATTGCACTGCTTCCCCTGTATCATAGAGGAATTGGTGGTGTTAGCAGAGGAATTACAAGTTGTCAGACTTACCACAGGTGTTCTGAGCACTTGGAAACCATAGTGCATTATTACTTCCCTACTGCAGCTGTAACAAAGTGCCACACACTTAGTGGTTTAAGGCAATAGAAATTTGCTATGTTATAGTTATTGAAAAAAAAATAGTTCAAAAGACAAAATATGACTCAGCAAACCAAATTCAAGGTGCTGCATTTCTTCTGAAGCCTCCTCTCTTGCTTTTCCCAGCTCTTAGATGCTCTAAGAGCCAGGTGTCCTTGGCTTAGGACACTGTCCTTCATCATCAAGGGCCATTGCTTCAGCTTCTGCTCTACATATTACATCTTATCTCCCTTTTACAAGGGCATTGTGATTATGTTGTGTTCATGTGAATAACTAAGCGAGGATAATTTCATCTCCATGTCCCTAACCTAGCCGTACATTTTTGAAATGCAAAATCTACTCTTCTCGTGATTCTTATGCCTGTGAATCTATTCTTTTGATTCAACTGTCACTTAGAATACAAATTTCCACCAACCAGAAAATGTGTGACTATGGGACTGTTAATGTCAACCGGAATTTGTATACTAAGTGATATCATTTAACCAAAAGAATAGATTTACAGGCATAGGGGTCACATGACAAATGGATTTTACATGCTAAAGGACCTAAGAATTTTTCTGGATTTGTGGATGTGGCAAGTGATCTGCAAAGTGAAATGTTCAGCAGTATTGATAGGAATCCTGAAATGTGGCACTGAACATTATGTATTAGTTTGTACTTACTGATGTCATTACCAGTTATTTCTCTAACCTTTCTAATTCCACTAAGGTGAATTAGTGCTGCTCCATGTTTAATAATTTTAAATTCTAAAATATTGGCAATCTGTCCTATATGCTTTTTTTTATGTAAAGAGAACTGCCATGAATAAGTTTCAGAATACGGTATTTGAATAATACTAATAGCACCAATTTATTGACTTTCTACTTTTTCTTTAACTGAGAACATTTGCCATAAAAAAGGAATCTGCATGTTTATTCTCATTTCTTTGTTTTTGACAGGAGTCACAACCCTGGTTAAATTACTTACCATATCTGAGGCATTTGAAACCTCATTTGCTGGAAAGATATGCTAATTGGACACTAAGCATAGCTTGATGGAATAATAAGTCTGATTACATATCTTGGGAGTCCTGAGTGGCATTTGCTAAGTGGAATGTTATGGTTGCATTAAAGAAAGTCAAACTTGAGAAATGTCTCTTTTTATTTTCCATATAATGTTATTAAAATTTGGGGCAACATTCAACCAAAGAATGACTGTGACCAAGTACAAAATCTAATTTCTTTTAATTTGTCACTAAATACCATTGAAATTGGGAGAAACATTTAACCAAAGAATGATTATAATTATATATTATAAAATGTAAAAACTCAAATCATATTGTTTGAATAGTTTAAATAGTTACAGACTTAACAGCATTTTAAAACCATTTACTACATTTAGTGCTTGTTTACCAAATGTTTATTAGAAAACACTGATGTTCACTATATTAAATGCTGATAATACAAAGAATAATGCACAAAATTTCTCATGTGAAATCACCATTTGAGAGAAGACAGCAAAATGAAACAAACTTAAATCACCCTATATTCCATAAAGTAATACAATAGATTTGCATATAAAGTATACTCTCTGAGGTCAGAAAGAAGAGTGCAGTTTTAATTTAAAGGTATTTATAAAACTTTTCAAATTAGAATGTACTTCACTGTAGTATAGTATATTGGAAAAAAGTACAATAGGAATTCTGACTTGCTAGCAACTCTTACAAAATGCTTGTCTTTTGGAATCTGAGACGTTAACACTGAAGTTAATAATAATCTGTAGTACCTATGAAGCACTTACTATGTATCAAGCAATGTACCTGAATCGTCTGTATATATTACCTCATTTACCCTCACTAAAATGCTATGAACTAGATACTGTTAATATTATTGCTTTTTTTGATGAGTAAAATAAGGCATAGAAAACCACCCTGACCAAGTCTGCAATGAGTAAGCAGCCAAGTAAGTATTCTAGTCTAGTCATTCTAATCCCAAAGTCTAATCTCATATGGTCTTCCAAGTAAGAATTGAATAAACTGAGTGATTAGGGTGATGATACATCTGTCTTAATTTAACCTTTGGATTTCATAAGTCATGCATTGATAAATATCATGCTTTTTGTATTTTTCATGATCGAATAATACATTTCATGACTGGAATGATCTAACTTTACTAGATGCTTATTCATATGGCTTCCTCCAGTTATTTCTTGCCTCTTTCTACTGCAATCTTTTTCTTTAACAAATAATTTGAGGTGCACCAGTTGCACACAGAGCTCCCTAAAAAAATTGTAGTTAGAAATCATCATATACGAGAGGTATAATAGTTTACTTTGAGAAGTCTGGGAGTAAGAAGAAGCTTAGAAGATAGATCCAAGTCAGTGCAAGGGTAGTTATCAGATATCAAGATCAGTTTTCTCACTTGCTGTATCAGTCAAATTCTCCAACCCCTACTACATGAGGCTTCACAGTAAGGTATTATGTATTTACTACACACAGCCCATAATCTTTCTGCTTATATTACATTTTCTATAGAACCATGACTATGTGCATTTGCCTCATGCTATACCTCACCTCAGACCTCTTTTTAGAAAGCATTCCTTAGATAAACATCCTCCTCTTGACAAATATTATGTATTTAAAATTTATTTACTCAGTTCAGTTAGCATATTGACAAACAGCTCATGGGTTACATTCCCTTCTGCATTTCCCTAGGGAAATGATCCCTCTATTAATTGGGGGGGGGCATCACAGGTCAGCACCATCACATCTTCTACTTCGTAACATGCTCTAATCTTCCTGTGCTTCTGTGAAGACTAACAGAGAAAATGCACATGGTGTGCTTGGTAATGCATGCACACATCAGTGTGGCCTCTTTTGCTCCCTGTACATGTGAAGAATTGTCCACATATATGCATGAATGATTACTTAAGGAAAAATGTTGGTTATATTCAAATGATATGAAATAATTATATAACAGTAATAAATTCTCTCAATTTTTCCTACTCAGACAACTAGTTCCCATTTCTAGAGGCAACTGCAGGTACTAGTCATTCTCAGAGATATAGCAAACAATGAAATACATTTGGTACTTATTTGTTTATTTCTTCATATTGAGGCACTGGGGTTTGAATCCAAGGGCTTCACACTGAATTACATCTCTATCCCTTTTTTGTTTTATTTTGAGACAGATTCTTGCTAAATTGCCTAGGATGGCTTAAACTTGCAATCCACTGGTCTCAGGCTCCCAGAGATCTGTGATTACCCTCACATACCACTATATCTAACTTACATTTGTTCTTTAAAAGGTGGATGTACAATCTTTTCTTAGAATTCACAATTTAAGAAGATGTTAAGGATAGGTGCATTCTTTTAATCTCCTAAACTGTGAGCAATGAAATTAAAGTAAACCCAGAAGCTTGAGTTTAGTTTCCTCAAAACTTTGTTGTGGTTAGTCTTGCCCAGGTTTGACTTCTCATATTTAAGCTACACAATTTTTAAAAAATCAGTTTAACTGGATGGTTATGTTTAGGTTACTCCTAGCTGTACTCTCAAAGGAGTTTTTATATAGTTTCATTAGTAATGGTGTTGGAAGATCTCCCTAATGATACGTTTACTTTAAGAATCCTGTGTTAGTCAAAAAATTTTCTCTTTATCAAGTTGCTGCTATCAAGTGGTTTTCACACTGGGGAAATCATAGAAATCACTCCCAGGTCTAATGAACTAGCACTTTTTCTTTAGAAGAAAAGTCTCACCTTAAAGTGGGACATTGTGGTAAAGCTTGCAACTCCCCATGGAAATTAAGGCATTGTAAATTGTACTGTGAGAAGAACTGGAAAGGTTAAGGTTGCTGATCTTTGTACCTATTAGGATAATTCCTTTCTGGACTGTTTAAGCTTGCTACTGAGGAACTTTAACCTGATATATAGAAAAAAGAATATTTGACTTGATTTAATTTAGAAACTCTGAGAATACTCCCTTCTCTAACTAGCAATGACTTGAGAAAGTAGCTTCTTTTATGCTTTGAAGAGAACACACACCGTAAATTTCAGCTATAGGTTTACTGAGCATATTCTCAGTCTTCTATGAGTTTAATCACTGGAGACAATGGAACCTCCGGGTCATAGATATAAACTGTGGATATAAACTCATAGAGGTAGGGAATTAATGTATGTTTATTTACCCTTTACCCCCAAACTGAACTTTAAACAGAAATAAAATATTTATGCAAATATATAAAGTAGAAACTAATCAAAAAAATGAATAAAAAACCATGGACATAAAACTTTCTCTATTGAAATTAAGGAACAACCACAATATCATATGAGTATCCTGAATAACATGTGCCTCACACAAAACAATTAGGATCAAAATGAAAGATGATTTGAAGATGTAATACAGATCTCTAGTTTCAAGTCTGGAGTAACACGGGAGAAATTAAAGAAGTTCACAAAACCCACGTATGACGGATCAGGGTTGTGTGTGTGTGGCTCAGTCCCAGGCAAGACAGAGAATCCTTGCCTGGGATTTGTTTTTCCCCTGCCAAGCAGGTGTGATTCAGGTCAGGCAGAAGCCCAGCACTTACCATCTCACCATCTAAATTCTCGCCTGTCCTGCTGTGGCATGACTGACTGTGCTTCTCCCACTCTGCCAGCAATACCTGGCACCACCCAGCTCAATTTGTCCTTACAGCTCTGTCTTCATGCATCTTGGGACTCTCCCAAGTCTGCAAGACACACAGCACAGTGTGTGCTCCTGTACTAACTGCATCATTATGTTGACGCTACTGCTTGATAAGAACTTCTTGCTATTCTCCTAATAATCTGTTCTGTTATCTTCAGACAGCAACGTCTACTCATAAGAACTTTCTTCATAATCCTTTCTTGATCAACAGGATTTTCACCAGATTGCAAATACTTTTTTTTCCTTTTATACATCCTTTATTCTTTTATGACATTTTATATTCTACCTTATTGCATCATTATGTTTCTTTCTGACTTCTAGCTTCCACAGTGTAAGTTACCTTGGCTGAATAACATATTGTTTTGTATTTATTTTTCACTTCTTCTAATACAATTGTTTCTACATAATGACTACTTCATGGCTGCTGGTAAATCTACATTTTGATTTTTATAATTTTAGACTAATTCAAACGTGAAAATTCTTCAACTTCTAAAAAGTGAGGGTTTTTTTTTTCCCGTCTTTCTAAACAATGTGAGTCTCAATGTATTAAACAATAACTTTCAAGGTCCTGGAATTTGTCATTGTGCAGCACTTTTCTACATTTCTAACAAGATAAATATAACACTTAATCTTGAAATCTTATTATAGTTTAAATGGCTTGAATGTTCTTTTTGAAATATTTAATTATCTTATATAAAGTGCCTCATCTTTTCTAAATATAATATTTATATGTCACTATATCTTTTAGACAAGGTTGTAGGCAGGACCATTCTATATTTTGCCTGCTTGAATATTTTTGTTTCTGAATTTTATGTTATTATTAATAAAATAATCATAGATATAAAACAATATAATACAAAGTTCTAATCATCTTTTCTATGATTTCCTACCAGAGCAGTGACATCTAAGTTTCTGCACATATATTTGGGACCTTGTACACCTTGAAAAATAAATGTGACTTAATTGGAGGGACATAGAACCAAGAATCAAGAGAGACAATAATAATGTTAGCTTTAAGGTTTTTCTTCCAAGGCATTTATGTACTCTTGACTTTTCACATCTTCTTTTCAGTCACACCATCAAAACTTTTGATCTTCAACTTCTTTGTAAGAACTGTCTTTTATGCACCATGGTCTCTGAAAGGTATCCAGCAATGTATAAACAACAACCTTGTAGATTCACAATTGTTTTCTGCATATTACGGATGAAGGAATGGAAAGTCAGAGAAGTAAGCCTGCACTCCAAATCCAAGAAATGTCAGAACAAGATTCTGAGTTCAGGTCTCATTTCAAGTAGGTATTTATAACTTCTTATCAGAGTTAGACCAGATATGTCATTTTAACACTGATATGCTCCACCACTGACCCACCATGGTCATGAACTCTATCTCTGAGTTAACCCATCTTCTTCCCATACATCAGTCTTCTCACCTTCTCTACACCACCAGTCTCCATCCTGCTGCAATTGTCTTGTAGCTTTTCTTTCTTCACTTTATTTATACACATCCATATTACCCTATCTTCCCCACTGTCAGGGCCCATCATGCTCCATCTTTTCTATGTCTTCATCATTTTAATTGTTTGTCGCATTTTCCCTCGAGAGTTGACTTAAAATATCTCCATTATTTCCTAATACATCTGAAAATAACTTACTGACAAGAATTATCCCATATATATCTTTTTACCTTCTCCATCTATTATAATGATAATGGATGTGAAATATACATTTAATTTCTACTAATTCAATTGATCTGAAAATTATGGAAAAAATTAGAAAAATGGTGCAGATATAAGTTAACATTAATTGCACATTTCAGCCTTTATCTATAGCCAATGAGATTTTATACAATTATATGTTAATTTTTAGTTATTTTTTCCAAGGCATGCAATTACTATCTTTACTTTAAACCTCTAGTAAGAGTCTATATGTCTGTAACCTTTCAGAGTAAGATTCTCTTGATAACAATGACACATATGACCCATTAAATACTTGTGATATGCTAAAAATAATTCTAATAAAAACCCGAATCTTCAAAGACATGAAAACTATTTCACTATTTTACCTATATCATCTATAATTTCTGCATAATTTATGAAAACAAGTACTAATACTAGATACATAGATTCAAGGAGATAATGTTTCTTTCAAATCTACCCAGTGAAGATGGAAGTCAGTACATTCCGATTGCAAATTCTTGGATATTTTCTTTATTCTTAATATTATGCAATTTGTAAAGTCACTATCAGACACTATAGATAAAATATTGTATTTTCTTATAGCAGATGTTAATTTCAAAATCCCTATAATGGTTGAAATAAGATGGTTTTTTATGCTGTATAGTCATATGTATTAACTTATACATGTTTGTACTTTTCTGGAATGACCCAAATACAATAATTGGTTAACTCTAAAGGGAGGTTGATTTCAATACATTAAAAATTGAGAAAATAAGTTATACTTTCAGCAAAAGGAACCAGAGTCAACAAACTACAGGCAGATTTAATTACTTTTTGGAACTTATTTCAAAATAACTCATTATAAATCTTACTTATGAGCTAGTTCACTGGTTAAATTAATAAGGCAGGAAGCCACAGACTGTGGAAAAGAAAAAATGATAAAGTATAACCTTGGAAACTAAAAGCTGCTAAGGAGATAATATTGTAAGGAGGGAAATGTTACTAGCTGATAAAGAATATCACAAAGGCAGCATGAGGAGATAGAATGGTCTGTGGCATCAGAAAGGTGCTCTGCTTCTAAATTGTTAGTCCCGAGCACTTAGGATTAATTATCTCTAAAATGAAGAAAATCAATTATGAGAGATGCTGAGGCTTGAGAGATATATCTTAGGAACCTCTTATAATGTGCATTGTAATCCTTAGTTCAATAAGCAACACTATCTTGTAACATTTATCTTGTCAGACCATCAAGAAAGGCCTAATCTGCTTGGGTAATTGGCTCCAATTATTAGGTAAGAATAATATTAAGCATCTCTTTTCCACTTAAAACCAATAACTTGAAACTCAGGTTTATTCATCATCTTGTGGCCAGAAGATTTGGTTAGGAATGTGACCCTGAATCCTGGAATGAACACTTAAAATTAAGCTTTGGAAAAAAACCTAAGCTTTGGAAGATAGTAACATGAGAACTAGACCTTTTCTGCGGTGGTCCTATTAAAATAAGGTTTGCTCAAACCTTTACGTTAATGTTTAGACACAGATTAAACAATAGAGGAGCTTGAATATACTTATCAGGAACACAACCTGGGAAATATTTTGATTTAAAAAATGTACCTTTATATTCTTGCCTTTGTGGAGAACAGGAGCCATAAACAGTATACAATTTTTAGATATTAAGTAAAATATCAGTTTCTTCAGGAATAAACAGCAGAGTAGGAAGGATGCCATGTGGCTTGGCTTTTTGTCCAAAAACAAAAGTAAGCAACACAGCTTCCCTCTCTGCTTTTCTTTTGCCTTTCTTCCTTTTTCAGCCGACAGTATGAAGTACCCAAGGCAAGCCAGGTGAACCAGCCCCAAGAATACAGGCATGAGAGGAGAGCTATCGGCGAGAGGGGTTTCACCTCAGTATAAGTAAACACGCTGAAGTCATTGGGCAGCCCTTTTCTCCTACTAAGAGAGAGGGCTCCACTTGACCTCAGCTTTCTGCATCTTCACTCTTGCCTTCATTTCTTCATTGTCCTCCCCCTGGCAGTTTCTTGAGAGCTGTGCTGGATGTAGCATTTTGATGCCTGAAGAGGGATCTGGGGTACAGTGTAACTTGGCATATAACTGTAAGAGAGCACCTCTAGCTGTATACACAAAATGAGGAGAGATGTATTTATACCATCAATATTGCTCACATTGATATCTTTAATACTGATCCCAGAGGTGTATTGATATCATCAATACTGATCCTCATCAGGTGTAAAAATGGAGCAAACAGGTTCTCAGCAACAATTGTAAACAGAAATGCTTACTATATTATTGATTTCTGTATTTTTTCTTTTTTTGTGGACCTAAATTAGGGAGTGTCTGGATGATTATATGCTTGTTGAGATCACCACAGAGGATTTGGCTTGGAGTACTATTTTAAGACTTAATCTCAAGCAGACAAAGGACAATAAAGAAACAAAACTCCAATAGAGCTTGAACCCTCTAGCTTCACTCAATCAGATAAGGAAGGAGCTGTAGGAGGGCAGGGATGACCCTTCTGCACTAGAGTAGTGTTTCTGTTTCATTGTGACTTCCATTTTACAGCCACTCAAAGTAAAACCAATAACCTTAACTACACCACAAGTGGCTACTTCCACTTTTTCAGCTCCATCACAGCGCCAAGCCATGCAGGGATACTACCATTCCCTCTGAGTGAAGGGGCTGCCAGATACTGTGTTACTCAACAGCCAGTGCACACAGGCTTGCAGCTTGATGCAAAGATGGAAGGGATGCTGAAGCTCAAGGAGCTCCCCTGAGGCAGTGCAGCCTGGCCTGGCTTGGCACTGTGGGTAGTGTTCTGTGGCATGGACAGCTCACAGGGGCCCATGCCATGTAGTTAGTGTCTACACACCACTATGAATCATGATGGACCCAGCTGATTCCACCTCCTATATGTTGCAGTGCAAGCTCTGCTGCAGCCCCTCTAAGCCTTTAAACCACCAGCCTGCCCATGCTACAGCACTCATGGTGTACTCTGCAGCTGGAGGTTCTCAGGCAGGTGAGCAGGTAAAAAGAGAGTAACATTGTCATCTGATTTTGCCACTGTGGCCATCCCCAATGGCCCATGATGCCCATGAGACCCCACAGTCCACCCAATGCTAGGCAGTAATGAAGCCAAAGCCAAAAATGCTCTCCTCTGGTGACCCTTGGCTGCCTGTGGGCACTTACAACTGACATGACCTGACTTACATGAGTGTTGCCTTTCAAATATTCTGAAAAACTTTTCACATTTTCCTTACCACATAAATTCCTTATAACCTTCAAGATCAAAGAATTTTTGAACATGCTCACCATACACTCAAAATTCAATTATAAAAACAAAAAGGGTTATCATTTCTTACAAAAATTCACACGTCATAACAGACTTCACTTGACATTATATACTATTAACTTTTTAATCCTACTAGGGGTGGGAGTACAGCAGCAGAAAGACAACTGAATCAGGTAAAGGAAAAGAAGCTAGGAAAGGTCTTTTAGAAAGATTTTCATACTGGACTGTGGAAGAGACCCAGTCTGATTACTCACTCAGGGTCAAGGCTACACATGTGTCTTTTCAGAGACTGCTGGATGGTCTATCTGGGTGCCGGAGTGTGCTGTATGGCTGTACCATGGACCAAGATCCAGCAAAGGAGTTGGTTCTATCTCTCAAGAAGCTGATGTTCAGTCCTGTAGCAGTGATGCCTTGGAGACTGTACCAAAACTGATAGACAAGAATGGGGTTTCACCTCTGTATAACCTGGGGTCAATTAAAGAAATTTACACAAGATGCCCAGGTGATGGTAACCAAAAATGGGATTCAAAGCCCTGAGTAGGTGATAGAATATGTGGAGATAACTGAGTTGAAAGCTATGTGAAAAAAGGAACACAAAGTTATCAATACTCTTAAGACAAAATAAAATACAAATGATACATATTAATATAAAGAGTTTATTCCTGCCAAATTCTTCTTGTGAAAGATCTCTATTAACTGACCTACAAAAATTCTGACTGGTACAATAATAACTAAAAACTTCTAAAATTGTGGAAGAGTTATTATAACTCAATTTGGTCAAAAATATATCAGAGTGCAGTCTGATATTGTAAGCAGATTGTCTGTATATGTTTGTTTGTCTGTCCCACCTGTGAACAACTGTTTTTTTTTTATTTGAGCTCAAAATTTTTTTCTCTTTTTTCTTTTGCATTTTTGGATCATTTGTTCATAATTTAATTTGGTTTATAGATTTAAAAAGCATGCTTTCATCTGAGATGCTGGCTGGTCAGTATAATATGAAAATTGTTTTTCTCATACATCATCAAAAATTTGTTAAGGTAATTAAATGGAAAACCTTCTGTCTTAGAAAATTATTATTCAGGGCTCCCTTTGGTGAATAGAAGAACAGATACCTGTGAAGAATTATGTCTCAGCCTTTGTTCATTAATAGGAAGTCCCAATAATCTCCATAGCCTTATGAGAGACACTCAAAAAAATGTTGCTCAAAAACATACTATTGTGATATGTTTATGTTGGTCATCGTCAAAAGGTTGTTTTCTAGATAACAAGATTTTCCGATTTAAACATACTCTGGTACAAAACTAAATTAAGAAACAAAAACTTTCATATGGCTGTGAAAATTGTTATTAATTTCATGGTATATTAAATACATTTATACCTTCATGTATACAGGTTTTCAAAAATGTAAAACAGGGATTGTTTATGGTGATAAATTTTTTCTTTCAGACTCAGACATTTGTCTTTCTTTTGTGCTCCAACTCCTAGTGATAGGAGGTTCATATCAACTCAACAGGAGATCACCAGTCAGTAATAGAAAAAATTATGTGATGTATGTGCTATGTATGTGTCATAATATATAGAGATGCCTAAACATTAAGCAGTTGAGATAATGTCACACACTTTTCCATTAAAGTTCAACAAATTAGGTAAAAGCTTCTTATGTATTAGATAGAAATGATTGTTAAAAAGGTTATTTTATGTCAAAATGGAAATTTTAGTGTGTTTCAAAATCTCATCATGGTTGTCATTTAACAATAGTATGTATGGCTTTTGATTTCAAATTTTCTATATAAAACTACATAACTGTTATCTGTTAACATTCTATCAGAATTCAACTACTAGAACATCCATAGTTATTTGGAAATAATAGTTCTACTTTATATCTCAAAGTGCTAGATAGTCAGATAAAATTATACTATTAAGCTCACTGTTCCAATTATATTGTAATGTCATTAACCTTGTCCTCTGGATGTTCAACAACTGAGGTTTAGAGATCAAAGACTAGAAAGATAGATAGTTCGGGAGGTCAGCCAATATTTTTGCCCTGGCCCTCCATGGTCAATGAGGATCCAGGACATGAGGTAATCTTTTCAGTGTCTGCGGCGCCCTTTTCTGTCCATGCTGCGTCCTAGTCCATCCACGCCTTGTGACAATTGCTTTTCCAGGAAAAGGACACTGCATGTAGGAATTGGGCATGGGGATCTTGAAATGTTTTGTACTGATAATTGTAATTTGTGTAGTTCACATGTGTATGTTTTTATGTAATGCTCAATATAGAGTCGAGGGTGGAGACTCCAGGGGGGTTGCTGGAGGCCCTCTAGATAACCCCTTTGTGAGGACTGATTGTGAAATTTTACCTTCTGTGAGTAGTATGAGAGAGTTTATACAGAGGCTT